>JAOWBP010001760.1:88123881-88134164 GCA_028571105.1 Tragopan temminckii
ACCCTGCACATAGCAGGGGGTTGGAACTAGATGATCATTGTGGTCCTTTTCAACCCAGGCTGTTCAATGAGTACAGGTAGTTTGATGTAAAGGAGTTTCTTGCACCCTTACCATCAGTTCCTTAGATGGTTGGGATCTCACTGCATGGAGTTGGCCGTGTGTCTTTTTCTGCCTGTCCCCTCCCCTCCGTGAGTTTTGATGCTTTTTGCTACAGATGCAAGCGAGGGCAGTATGAGAGCATCCCGTGAATGCAGGAAACCCTCTCAAGTTTCTTCTAATACAGAGTGCTAATAACATTTCTGTCTGTACAGGTAACACTTCTTTTTTTTTTTTTCCTGCATAGTTTCCAGCTGGTTAACCTTTTACCTGTCTTGTTTCATAAAATGCCTTCCCCATGATTCATAATACTCAGAGGTATCTTCTTATCTGACATTCTTCTCGGGGATGCTGGCAGCACACGTAGCCTGAGGATTGTTCCCTTCCCGTTGCGTTTTGGTGAGAGCATTGCTGTGCTGAAGCACACATCCTGACATCTGGCTCTGCAGGATGAGCTTTCTTACTGTTTTGTACTACACTGTGTCACATGAAGGGATTGTGGAGCTGTGTAGTCATCTCAAATCTGCGCCAGTACGTTGGTCATCTCTGTATTCGTTTGAAAGTGAATTCTATGTGTTGGAATGCCAAAATGTCATCTAGCAGGAAACAAGTTGTTCCATGTGTGTGTGGTTTCCCTTAGGGGACCCTTTATGGCAGGTTGAGTACTTTCTAAGGGCAGTCAAAGAAAAGATGAATTCATTTGGCAACTTACTGTGGAAATTGGACCCTTTGCTTGTATAAAGGCAGCACAATTAAAGCCATCAACACCCTCCATTACATCGTGCTATCAACACGTCCTAACTGCTTTGCTTTTCCTCGTCTAGTATGTGTCTGTACCACACTTTGGGTCCAGATTTGGATGTGATGGAATAAAGCACGTCACTGAATGTGGGGAGGATTATCTTCTCCCTCCTCGATTAAATGCCTTCACATTGTATGTAACGCCAGAGCGCATGGGGATGGGATTTGTACTCGTCTTTTAGTGCTTCTGTTATAGGCATGAGGAAGTAATTATACTGCAGGTTTGCTCTATGCAGACACTTAGTGGGAAATGATGTGTTCTGGACTGTGTTGGTGCTGCTGCAGAGTACTGCTGACATGCAGATGACTACTGGAAAAGGTTGGCATGGAAGCATTGGAACTTGTGACAGGAAGAGCTGCTGAACAAGTGGGGAGCTGAGAGCAGAGCCCAGATCTGTGGAGCACAGGGTGAGCTGCTCTGTGGGTTTCTTCTGGAGGATCCATAAAGCTTTTGTGTCTGCAGGGGAACTTGCAAGGGTCTGTAAATAAAATAGACCAAAACTCTTTGGTGTAAGTGGATCAGTAATGTTCACAGCCATGGTGCTTAAGCAGCAGGTGGGCGAAAGGCAGGGCAGCACAATCCTGCCTTCCTCTGTTTGCAGTAAGTTGCTGGCTGGATGCCAGCATGGGCATGGGTCCCATCATCTCCTAGAAATGCACTGTACATCTACTTTATGTCACTGGGCACATTAACATCTTTCTCAGATTATTCATGAAGATAGCAGTCCCATAGCAGATGATTTAAAAAAAAAAAAAAGCAACAAACCAAGCAGGCATTGTTTAGGTAAGATATTTCTTTCCTTAGGCATCTCTTCTGGGCAGCCATTGGTAAATGAATCTGCTGCCTACCTTGTATACCTTGATTTTAATGTGGGAATTGAGGAGGAGCCAGCTATCAGAACTGTGGCCAGAGATGGATGCATTGGGAAGCTGCCACTAATTAGTGGTGTCTGACAATTCACTGGTGTTAAGCCTTCCCTTGCAGGTTCTCAGCCGTGCATCCGGAAACAAAAACAAAAAAAAAGGTGAGAGGTGACCTGGTCGTGGTCACGGTGTGCTGCGTGGTGGTTCTTTTGCTGCCCTTCCTAAAGGTGGAGTACACGGAACCTTTTTGATTTAATGCTGCTGGGCTGCATTGAAACACACTGCCGTGTGTTATTATTGATGTAAATCTCAGACTTATTAACAGGAATTAAGACTTGATGCAAATAATAAAAGCCACTGCTTTCTCCCGTTTGCCTCCAGGGTTTGCTGACTTTGTTTTTACTTCGTGGCAGTGAAGAATAGCACCAAGTCTCTTGCAAGTGTCTCAAGGGTGCAGTTAGTTGGGAGCAGCCATTGAGCTGGAGCTGGCAGGTATCTCGAGGCTTTTGCACTGAAGCTAGCTCTTTTTCCTTAGGAATCAGCTCTGGTTTTTTTTCTGCAAATGACTTTTAAAAATACAAGGATGACAGTCTTGATTAGAAAGGCCAAGCTGTGCAATTATTTCTTCCTTGTGAAAGGAGGTGTCAGGGAAAAAGATATTTTTCTCTCCATCGTCTGTCTGCCTTGCTGAGCTCGCATTTCAGGTGACGTTACTCAGGCAGCAATGCCCAGAGCATCTTTTGGAGCAGTTCACACAGGTACAGCCCGGGCTCTGCACCGACTTGCATCTTGGTATCATTCCATTGACTTGGAGAAGTGACGTGTAATCTCCAGACAGATCTCAAGTCTGTTTTAATATGCATCTCCGATACATAATACATGCGCAGCCACAGTGATCCTTTGGTTACTGCTGGAAGTGGCAATATTGGGCAGAGAAAGTGGCAGCTGTTTGACAAACGTAATAGAGTAGGTTTTATAATAAGAACCAAAGTGAATTTCCTCTTCCTAAAAGTGATTGAAGCAGGAGTGGCACCGCAGGTATTTCTTGTGAGCTCCGTGCTGCTGTGCAGGGGTGATTTGTTTGGATGTGTTGCTGTCCCTGTGCCTATCCTTAGCCTGGTTTACTAAAAGCTCGTATGAGCGTATTGAGGCAGTGCAATGCTAAGTCGTCACACTGTGTTTGTATTGGCTGTGTGCTTGTGTGGAGCCTTGTGGGGAAAGGGGATTATACTAGGCCCCTTTGTCACCTTCCCTTTGTTCCAGGCTTCATTAATTTTCAGGAAGTAGAGGTTCTCATTCCCGTGGCATCCCAATGCTGGAGCTCGGGAGGTGCTGGGTAGGAGCTGGCCTGTTTCTCAAAAGGCAAAAAGTTCGAGGCAGCACAGAGAGAAGCTGGGTTTGCTTCTCTTTTGCTGCTGAATAGGAGAGTAGGGACGGGTGCCTGCTCCTTAGGAAGGGTACGTGTATGCTTTGCCTCTTCTGGCAGCAGCAGGAGTAGCTGAGCACTGTAAAGCATGGACAGGTGGAGAGCAGGTATTGAGGTCACATCTGGTGTCAGGGGCTTGATCCCGGCCTCTTTTACCCTAGTTGCAAATCCTGAGCCTGCTCAGGACCACGAAAGGTAATTTAGTGAATCTGTGGGACTTGTTATACATGAACATGCTGAATGGACAAGAATGGCTCACTGTTGTGTATGCCTGTGAAGGTCACTGGAATAGGATGCTCATTTTTCAGTGACTGCGTGCTGCTGGGCAAAAGTTTTGTGCTGACGCATGCAGTCCCTGTTAATGGGGACTGGGGTTGAACTGAAAGAAGAAAATGCCCCAATTCTGAAGGCTGCTTGGCAGGGAGGCAGCTGGGAAGACTCGTGCTATTGGTGCACGTCTTTGAGATTTGAGCACTTCTTTTTATTGCCTGACTTTTTATCCCGAGGCCTCCTTACCGTGTCTTCTGCTCTTCTATTATGAGAAGTGAAATTAATAACCTCCGTTATTTCCCATACATGGCAAGGAATGTCTTGGTTCTGGCCCCAGTTTAACTGCGGATGAGATCTGTTTTGGGAACTGCAGTTGGCAAAAGCAGAGGCAGAAGAGGAAGCGAACACTTGTGCAGCCTGCTCGCTTTGAAATGCAGTTTTAATGGTTCCCTGGTATTTGCACAGTGACTGAACGTGGCTGTGTAATCCTCGATGTTGTTACTCCTTCCATGTAATAACTAAAGCTGTAAAGATATCTTGTTAAATTGAAAAAAAGCATAGGCATGTGTTGCTTTTAGTATTGCGTTGTAGTAATTGTTTGCAGTGACCTTTTGCAATCTCAGAGTGAAAATTTGTTTGCTTGACATTCTCCCAAATCAGCTCCTGGCTATCTCCATATGGAACAGAGCGGAGTAGTTTTGTTGTTTGTTTCTTTTTTTAATTACATCCTGACAGCAAAGCCCATTCTTCTCTGTTTATTACAGTTCTGGCTGTTTCAAAGGGTAATTTACCTCCAACAGGACTTCCACAGATGGAGTTTTCTTAAACTTTGTTGATTTTTCTTTTCTTTTTGTAGAGCACTTTATTCTTAGAGCCCCCATTGCTTGTCCATTATTCAAAATAACCCTTTAACGTTTTTAAAATCTAAAACAGCATTTCTCACTGCACTCTTGAATATCTAAAGGCATGATGGTGAAAGAGCTGTATTCCAAACCTGTGCCAGTTTTAGAAAGAGAATCCTTATTTTACAGAGTTTTAGTTGTTGTTAATCTTGTTCCTTGCTTGGGTGCCCTGCCTTGTGGTCATTGGCCAGTGTGGGTTGGTGCATATGAAAATGTCAAACGTATCTGAGGTCCTCAATCCGCACAAGCTGTGTATCTATGTGTAAACTTTCTCCTGGGGACGAGACCAGTGATTCCTACTTGAGCTGTTTTGAAATGCTTTGCCTGGCATTCTTCCACTTTCCGACATCTGACAGCTCTTGAGTTTGACGAGCTGCAACACCGGCTTGTGTGAAACCTCTCGGATCAACTGGGTGCTTCAGTTTTCCTGTGAGAGCCCATTGCATCATGGTTTTCAAGGCTGCACCGGCAGAGTCTGTGAGAGCCTGGCCCTTCAGATTCACCAAAGAAAGCTCTGAGAAACAAGTGTTGAAAAGCAGGTGCTGCGAAATTAGGGTTCTGCCAAGCTTTGAGAAACAAGATTGCACCAACAGATGTGTGGGGATTGAGGGAAAACAAGTCTACAAGTTGAACAAGAGAACAGGCACTGGCGGTGCCTCCAGCAGCTCAGTTTGCAGCTGGTCCTTCCCTGCCTCTCAGTGTGGCCCATTAAGGCGGTGTGGCATCTAGAACTGGAATCTGCAGCTATTTGGGTAGATGGCAGAAGCGAAAGGAAGGATCAGGAGGGCCCCCACCACTCAGCTCATCACATCAGTGTCTGGCAGAGCTGGGTGAGTTCAGCCCCCAGTCGATGATCCCTGCGGGTCCCTTCCAACTCGGGATGTTCTTTGATTCTGTTCTGTGATTCCATTATTTTGCACAGCGTAGCTTTGAAAAAATGGGCTTTTCATCCTTGAATCTGAATAGATAGGCCTGAAGGGGCACTCTGTATTTCCTGCTAAATTCTAGATAAAATCTTCTGCTGTTTGAACTTGCAGAGCAGTTTAGGTGTGTGCTTCCCTGCAAAGAGCTTGATCCACCCCTTCATTTTGTTGAGTCTGTTAGGAAGAAATGATGTTTTTTAAGCTGTGAATGCAGCAGTTTAGCTTGGAAAAAAAAAAATCCTTGCGAATAGATGATGTAATGCCTTGTGTTTCAACAGCAGCTAATTTGCCACGGGATAAACTGGGTTAAATCTGTCAGGCTTTCCAATTCCCACATTCAGCAGAGCTTTGTTCTTTGTGCTTTCAAATGCACGATACGGATGTGTGTGTCCACTGCTGTCAGTGTGATTTCCTTCAGCTTCTCCAGCTGCAGTACGTCTAGAGGTGCAAGAAAAGTTCTGCTAATTAGTTGCTATATCCTTTTATATCTTTTTAAGTTTTACACGGTGACGGGGACTAAAAGCACAGTGCCACCTGAACTGCAGCACTACAAAAAGGGGTTTCTTTTGGTTTTGGAATGTTTGTGGGCGCATTTTTTTGCCAAGTGAGGTAAACTCCCTGCAGCACTGTTGGGTGGGGGGCTGTGTGTGGACGGGCAGACAAATAGGAATCATAGAATCACAGAATGGCCTGGGCCAAAAAGAGCCGCAGTGCTCATCTAGTTCCAACCCCCTGCTATGTGCAGGGTCGCCAACCAGCAGAGCAGGCTGCCCAGAGCCACATCCAGCCTGGCCTTGAATGCCTCCAGGACAGATGTTAATCTCCGTGGCCATTTCTAAGTGTATTAATTTAGGTATTTGCCTGGCCATTGTGTGAGCAGTGTAGTGTTTCTGTTTGTGCAAAAGATACAGGAAACTTCAGCCTCCTCTGCCTATGGTTGAAATGGCCATGGACTTCCTAAGTTGAGAGCAGTGGAGGCACTGTTGGAGAGGATCTGCAAGCACGTGAGTTGTTTTCCAAATGAAGCTGCTACCAAACAGCACAGAAAACCAAACCTGTTACAGTTAACTTTTGTTCCTGCACTTACATCTGTCCTGCTCCCTGCTTTTTCCTTTCCCTGCTTTGTCAGGGGCCTGGGCCTGTTTCCTGTTTATTTACTCGGTGTTTGGACTCCTCTCCCAGACTGTTAAGTACAATGCAGGGAGCGTTCGGTTCACACACACATAGCTTTGTTTGCGGTGTGCAGCCTTCTCTGCTGGTGGCAGCTCTGCCTTGGTAGTGCAGAGAGGGAGGTTTGATCAAAACATTGTTTATTTTTAATTCCTGTCTCACTGTGATGCTCTGTTTGTTGGGATTTTTCACTGACCTGTTCCTTTTACTCTTCAGTTTTGGCACTGCTCCCAAGGGCTCATGTAAGTAAGAACTTTGCCAGCCAGCAGGAAGAACCAGCACATGTAACAGGGTTAGGGAGATCTAGAAGCTTTTGTATCGGTCTTTAACCACAGAGGAAGGGGAAAATTTGCTCTTGGTCCTATTTTATCTACATTTTTATGTTGAAAAGGGATGTATGTTGATCTTATTCATATGAAAGCTGACGCAATTTGGGGTAAACCTATTTCTTTGCTATGTTGTTAAACCCATTTGGCATGCTGGGTGGTTTCAGCAGTCTTTATTCTGGCCTGTGCTGGCACAAAGCTCAGAGCTGCATTGATGCTGTGCTTGGTTTTGAAGCTGTGGGCTGGTACAGGTGACAGGCCTTTAGTTGGATTGCCTTAGCAACCCCTCTTCTCTGAAAGATGGGACGTCCTCACTCACACACAGCGCTGCCCCCAGGAAAGCTGGTTGTTCCTCGCAAGGTTTGGAAGACTGAGCTCAGATCCTGCTTTTCCCTCACCTCCTTTTTGTGACAACAGGAGGTTTCCAGTTGAAAGAAATCTGTGGTTACGAAGTGGCAAGTTTTTGTCCTCCAAATCCCGAGCAGCGTGTCCTGTTGTGTCTCATCCTCTGCTAAATCCGCTCTTGTGGGCACGATGTGCTGAATTTAAATAAATTCTAGTCCTTGCTAAATATCTGTCAAATATTGACTTAGTCTGTGGTGTGAGCTGACTAAGCTGAAGTTAATGGTGTAATTTGTGCTTGTTTTGCATGTGCGTATAGGCAGTTTCAATGTGGATGAGCAGGAGTGGAAATGAAGATGTTGCCTTGAATCTATTTCAAGGGGAGGAAAGAGGAACCTGAGGCCTACAGTGGCAGTAATGGAAGTAGAGGGGTTGCTAGTAAAGGTGTCGTGTGAGGGTTATTAAAAAACCCATCTTCCTAATGAATGAGGCCACGAGACAAAATTGAGGAGAGGCTGTTAATTGCGTGCTATTACAGATGTCTTGAAATGATCTCCTGCACTCTGGTCGGTTGCCATACCCCTGGGATAATCTTTCTTAATCTGCTGAAAATGAGATCTAAAAAACAAGAGACTGGCTGGAATTTCTGTGTAGATCAGCAGACACAGTGCAGGTATCTGCTGGTTTCATTTCTTCTGTGGAAGCTTTGCCTTCTGTGAAGATAAGAGAATCCGGAAGGGCACCAAGGCCTCTCCTGCCCTTGGGCTGAGGTTGCATGGACAGCTCCACGTGTTTGAGATGCTGCAGCAACATGACGAAGTACTGGTGCATCCAAGCAGCCAAGAAGTGGAGATGCAAAGAGGTATCAAGTGGCATGAGTCCTTGGAATGAGCTGCTGGCAGAACAGAAGCCAAATTGTTCCATTTCCCTTATGTTTCAGAGCTATGGTGGAACCTGGCCTTCAGCCTCCTGGCAGGTTGGTTTCTTGGAGTCATCTCCAAGGGATCTGTTGGCGGCATAAGTGAGTTTTGGGACTCAACACAAAAAAGATGCAGCTTTAGGACTCTGAATCTGTTGGAAGCTTGGCAGCCCGTGATTTGGACAGGTATACGCTTTGCTGGGTAAAAACTGGCTTGAGGGCAGGGCCCAGAGAGTGGTCATGAACGGAATGAAATCCAGCTGGTCACAGCCCCAAGGTTCAGCTGAGGCCAATGGCACAAAGTTCAACAAGACCAAATGCCAGGTCCTGCACTTTGATCGCACATGTAATGCTACAGGCTTGGGCATAGTGGCTGGAAAGCTGCGGGGAGAAACAAGATCTGAGGGTGTTGGTTGACAGCTGGACGTGAGCCAGCGGTGTGCCCGAGTAGACAAGGAGGCCAGTGGCATCCTGACTTGTGTCAGAAGTAGTGCAGCCAGCAGGAGCAGGGAGGTGATCATCCCCTGTACTCAGCTCTGGTGGGGCCTCGCCTCGAGTATTGTGTGCAGTGTTGAGCCCCTCACTACAGGAAAGGTAGTGAGGCATCTTCGGTGTCCAGAGAAGGGCAATAGAGCTGTGAAGGGTCTGGAGCACAAATGTTATGGGGAGAGCCTGAGGGAACTGGGATGGTTCAGTCTGGAGAAGAGGAGGCTCAGGAATGGCCTCAAGTTACATCAGGGGAAGGTTCAGATTGGATACTAGGAACAACTTCTCCAAAAGAGCGGTCAGGCATTGGAACAGGCTGCCAGGGAAGGTGGTAAAGTCCCTGATTCCTGGTAGCGTTCAAGAAACATGGAGATGTAGTACTTAGGGACGTGGTTACGTGGGCGGTAGGTGGATGGTTGAACTGGATGATCATACAGGCCTTTTCCAACCTTAACGATTTTATAAAATGATGAGCTGCTGCATGTTTGGTTATTTCTCCCTCTTCTCTTTGAACCCCGCAGCTTTTCAATGCAATTTTGTTCCAGGTGGTAATGTCTCTGTTGTGGCTTCCAGCATTAGGGAAGCTTTATGCCTGCAATTGGTCCTTTGTAGTCCAGAGAGCAAACATAATGCAGCAAATGGGTTCTATGCTAAAATGTTTATCAAATTACTGTAAAGGTCCTAGATGGCTCAGTACAATGCAATCCTGAATCTTTCCAAAATGGTCAGTCACTACTCTGTTTGAAAGCTGTGCCTTTTTAAAGGGAGTGGAATAGAATCACGGAATCATTAAGGTTGGAAAAGATCTTCAACTCCATTCAGTCCAACTGTAGCCCACCCCACCATGCCCACTGCCCACATCCCTCAGTGCCACATCCCCACGGTCCTGGAACACTTCCAGGGATGTCCCACCACCTCCCTGGGCAGCTGTGCCACTGCATCACTGCTCTTTATGATAAGAAATTGTTCCTAATATCCAGCCCCTGGCACAACTGAAGGCCATTACCTCTCATCCTAAAATAAGCTCTCCTTGATGCATGCTCTTTGAGATACGGGCTTGGATCCTCCATAGGCCAGTGCAGAGTTGCTGTACTGCATCTGAAAGTTCACAGCTGTTTTTAATTTTACTGTGTGTACTGAGGCAGGCATGAAGGACAGAAGGAAAGAAGTCTTAATTTAACCTTGGTTTGTTGGTTGGTTTTTTTTTTTTGCTTGATTTAAGTAATTTGCAGAGTCATGTAACAAAATCTCTATGATCTTATTTCTATTAACATTATAGTAATCTAGACTTGCTATTAATGCTGAAGGGCATTTTTGCTCCTGCATGTATTGGAGTGTATTACTTCCTGCATAACACAATTCAAAAAGATAGCAAAGATGATACTTCTCAGCCATGAGACAGGCTGAGATCTGCCTTCTCCCAAACCTGAAGATGAAGCATCAGTTGGCAAATGGCTGCAGGACTGCCAGGAACCTTTCAAATGTTTTCAAAGGTGTGTGGCTGTTCCCTGCTGAAGGGGCCCTACGTGGTGTGGTGCACTTAGCTGGCCCAGTTGTACACAGGCCTGATGTCTGGCTGGTGTTATTCAGCCAGCTGCTGCCCAGTTCTTTCTCATAATGGAGCACAGAATATCTGAAGTTGGAAAGCACCCATCAAGTCCAGCAATAATGCCATGACTTAAGGAGGTTTAGGTTGGATATTAGGAGGAAGTTTTTCACCCAGAGGGTGGTGAGGCACTGGAACAGGTTGCCCAAGGA
>JAOWBP010001760.1:88134264-88145153 GCA_028571105.1 Tragopan temminckii
GGAGGTTTAGGTTGGATATTAGGAGGAAGTTTTTCACCCAGAGGGTGGTGAGGCACTGGAACAGGTTGCCCAAGGATGCTCCATCCCTGGAGGCATTCAAGGCCAGGCTGGATGTGGTTCTAGGCAGCCTGGTCTGCTGATTGGTGACCCTGCACATAGCAGGGGTTTGAAACTAGATGAGCATTGTGGTCCTTTTCAACGCAGGCCATTCTATGATTCTATGACTTGAAGCAACAATTAAATGGCTGAGGAGCATTTTGGAGATAGGCATTGTGAATACGGATTAACTGAAGCTGTTTATTATCAAGGCTTTCAAGCCTTGCTGTCTGTGCTAGCAGTATTCAAGTCTTCCTGGCTTCTCATGGAATGTGATGAAGTGCTTGCTGCCTGCTGTCTGCCTGTGATCCTCACTTTGGTAGATGGGGATTCATTCATCTGCCAGGCAGTGGCTGCTGGCACACACATTTGTCACCTGTGGCCACTCCTCTCGCTGTGATGTGCTCTTTCCTCGCTGCACGCAGAGTTTTGCTAATTGGAGGCGAGCACTGAAGGGGCCACGTTCATTGTTCAGCATCATGAGTGAGCTCTCTGCCTCAGTGCCCATTTCAAGCAGCTGCATGAGGTTCAGCAGCTTTGTCTGCCACCGTCAGACAGATCTCTAGATAATCTAGCAAATCTCTTTATTATGAGGGTGGGAAATAATATGCTTTGATTTACAGATGTTGCTGCACAAAAATGTGGAGTCTCTGAATGGCAGTATCTGGGTGTGTTTGGCATCCTTAATTTGAGTACATCCCTTTTCTGAACACATCCTGCATTTCAGCGTGCTCTTCTGGACAGAGCACTCGTTGGCTTGCATCTGTAATGTGGATGGCCATTTACAGACAAGTAGATGATGAATAAATTTTTAGCAGCATTTCAGGCCAACTTGAGGGATTTCTCTGGGTCAAGAGTCCTTGAATTTAATGGTAAGAAATACAAAACAAGCACTTCATCCCCTCCCTCTTCAGCCCTGCCTGTAAAATTAAGACATGCAGTACTGCTCTCTCTCATCCTTTCTGTTTGTTGTTTTTTTCATTAACTCCTGTAAACACCTTTGCTTTCTCTCCCTCACAAAGTTGCAGCGAAATTTGAAACCGTTTGCAAATGTCGGCTCCTTGTATTTGCAGGCAGGTCTCTATCCTGGCTGTGTGGTCAGCTTGATCGGTAAATGATTGGGTTGAAACCACTTGCATGACAGAAGAGCTTAAGTGTAACCGTGATATTCTGTGCAGGTACACCACACTTTTACTGGGACAAGGGAGAGGAGGAAGAAAAAAGATGGTGGAGTACGAAAGCTCAGCTTGGTTTGAAGAGCTGATGGACTTAGGGTATTAGTTTCTTTACTGTTTAAGATGAGGATAGCATCTGAATGGGAGGCATTTAGGTCTTTTGTACAGATGTAGCTGTATGTAACTAAGCTGTTTCTTTTCTTTCCCTGAGGTCTGCTTTATAGTCAATGGAGAAAAGCAGCCGTTTGTGCGGGACAATTCATCTTGTCCTAAGTAGACATCTTGAACCAATCAAGTTTTATGTGCCCTAGAAGTGCCTGCTTCTTTTGCCAGCTACAGAGAGCCAGATCAAGCTCGTTCACATGCAGCAGTAATTGTTCATGGCCAACTACATCTCTCTGAAAGAGAAGTGGCATGCACAAGGCCAGAATGGGAAGCTCGAGAGGCTGTGTGAGCTCCTCTGAGCTGCAGCTTCCTCCCTTTTGAAATAACAACGAGGTGATGTGATCGCCGGATCCAGTTGTGCTGTATGGTGGCAGGTGGGGCTCTGTGGCCCTTTTCTCCCCATTACAAGGAGGGTCGTGGTACAGTGATACAGATTGCTGTGAAGAAGTTGAAGGGTTTTTTTCCCCCACTCTCCTGATCCTGGAAAGATGGACCAGTTTGCCCAGACAGGAATGATCCAGCTGGATGGGGACGTGTCTTTGTTGCAAGCTTGGAAAGGGACTTGTACTATCACAAGGAGGAAGGGGATGACATGAAGGGCTTTTCCCAGTGATTTTTGTATCTCTGGTCAGATGTTACTGGAGGAAATCACACTGCAAATGTTTTAACTCTCTTACTTGAGCTGAGACCATACAAAGCAAACCCTCCGAGCCTGCAAGGGGGGTTTTGTATAGAAATCAAGCTTATTGTCAGCTGTGGTGTTCAGACCCTTGGGAAATTGTGACCATTGTCTGGGCTATTATTGCTTAATAAAAGCTTTGCATTTCCTCATTCAGACTCTCAGAAATGTGGTTCTCTGCTTTCAAAAATAACTCCGTGTGAGCTGCAAATGGGAGCGTTCAGAGGAAATTCTTCAGCCATTTAAAACAAAGTGAAGGGAGGGGAAAGAAACCTTCCTTGAAGTGCTTCTACTTGTCGGCAGAGAGTGATTGTGTCTGAGTCGTGCTTCTGCTCCCTGGAGGAAATGCATCGGGGCAAGAGCTTGCTTCTGTCCTGTCAAAGGTTTGTTTGCTGCAGCCTTGGAGGATTTGGAGGATTGCTGGGGAGCCCTGATGCTGGGACAGGTGCAGTGAAAGCCTCCTCTTGGCACACGTGGCTGGGTGTCTCCAGGCAGGTGATGGGACAGCTGCAACTGATGCCTTTGGCTTTGAGGCTGCTCCAGGAGGAAAAACCTATGCCCTGTGGGCATCAAAGTGCGCACTTAGGGCACCCACTCCTGCCGACTCGGTGCTGGCCTCTGGGTGCTGCCCAGGGCAGGCACTGGTGGGTCCCTAGCAGGGGACAGACAGAGCCAGCATCTTTCACAGCTGGCCTCCTCACTGCTGGATGCTGGGCTGGGAGTTCTGCTGAGCAGGGAAGGAGGCAGGAAATGGTGCTGCATTCAGGAGAGACTGTGCTGGGGGCTCTGCGGGGTGCAGCAGCCCTGAAGTCCGTTCTCTGTAGTTTCTGCTCTTCCTGACTCCTGCTGTAAGGCTATGGCCCTGCACAGAAGCCCTTGAACTATTTTGAAAATGCGTTTTTTTGAGACTTGTTTCTTTCCTCGTGTGTGTGTTCTTTGGGTTTATTTTCCTTCCCCTTGTGTGGGAATAATTACATTGCTTGTTTCTTGTGCTCTGGCTTTGAAGAGGAGGAAGAACGTATTTGGGTTTGGTTTATTTTTTTCCTCCCGCATCAAGCAGTGTGGTTTCTGCTGTTAAAACGTTCTGGACAGCAGTTGCTGCCCACGTAGAGCACAGAAATGTGTGTTTAGTGGTTGTGAGGCATGCTGGCTCTGGGTGTGCCGCCTTGCTTTGTTCAGTGCCGGTGTACAGGATTAAGCGTAAGATATCATCCCCATTAAACTGGGGAGATATCATTTACATTATTAGCAAGTTGTGCACTGTGCAGCCCAGAATATATATACTTATATATATATATGCATGTATGGGATATGTACATAGGAAATATGTTTTGGACTAGGAATTGGACGTGGTGATCCTCATGGGTCCCTTCCAACTCAGGATGTTTTATGAACTAAGCCATCCTTCGCAGCTGCAGGTTGCTTGCAGGATGGAGGCCACAGCAGGAGGTGCATGGGATCAAGCACAGTGCCGTAGGAGGCGGTGGTGGGAAGGCTGACAGCTGGGGCATGGGCTCAGTTTTACCACCGAGATAGTAAATTTTCCACTGACTTGCCTTTTCATTGCATTGAGCAGCTTACAAGCTGTAATGAGGTAAGAAAACACAAAGAGGAACACTGGGGTAACTGTGGGCTGTGGCATGAACAGGCATTTGCTGTGTGAGAACGTGGGGAAAAGGCACGGTCCTGCAGCAGCAGATCCTTTCACCTTTGTGCAGATTGATGGTGATTTTCTGAGTCCTCATGTGCACCATTAACATTCCGCACTTGTGTTTGGAGTGTCTGCTGTGGTTTAGTTTGTGACTTATCCAGGCCCATGCCTGAAGAATATAGTTGCTCCCCCCTTTCTTTTTTTTTTTTAAATTTTTGTTTTTTTTTTAACCACTGGCATCTAAATATATCTAATAAAAATGCAGCCTGGGGCTCTTTAATGAGGCAGTAAGTCATTCCTGCTCCTTCTCTTTTTCAGAAGAAACCACCTCACACACTGCTTTCTCTTTGTGCGAACTTCTGCTTTGCATTTCCACCCATTCATCGTAGCGTGAAGCCTCACACAAAAGGCAGCAAGAAAAGGCTCTGCTGCTCCGACCCTTTTGGTGTGCGTAAACCTGAACTCTTGCAAAGGGAAGCAGCGAATGCATGGGTTGGGGTGAGATTCTCTGATTTTTGAACCTTTAATTTCTGGGAGGAAATGGCTCTGCTCCAGGAACAGCTCTGGTTTTCGAGTGCGCCGCTGCAGCAAATGGGCCGCGGTTGTGGTTTGACAGCTGAAGTCAGGAGACGCCTGTGAAATCAGATTATGGTGGTGGCTGTGCGTGAAATCTCGGGTGGCTGAGCAGCACCGTCCCCGATGCACCACGTTCCTGGAGCAGCATTCCCTGAGCCGCCGTGCCTGAACGCCTGTTTGCTTCGCGGTGCTGCTGCTTTCACCAGGACATCTGTTGCAGGGCTGGGCTGTGATCTGCAGCACTGAGGTGTGTGAGTGGGGGAAGAGATGCACTTCCCTTTTTATTTTTCTTCCAATTTTTCCTCTTCCCCCCACAGCTCACTGTAGGCATGCGACTGCCTCCTGAGGTTCAACAAAGCCAAGTGCAGAGTCTGTACCTGAAGTCACAGCAGCCCTCGCTATCAATACAAGCTGGGGATGTAAGGATAGAGCACAACCCTGTCAAAAAGAACCTGGAGGTAATGATGGATGGCAGCTGAACATGAGCCAGCACTGTGGCCTCGCTGTCCAGAATGCCAGCTGTATCCTGGGCTGCATCCAAAGCAGTGTGGCCAGCAGGACAAAGGGGGGATTCCTGCCTTTCTGTACTGTTCAGGTGAGGCCTCACCTGGAGCACTGCATCCAGATGTGGAGTCCTCAGTACAGGAGAGACACAGACCTGTTGGAACGCATCCAGAGAAGAGCCACAAAAATGACCCATGGAATGGGACACCTCTCGTAGGAGGAGAAGCTTAGATTGCTGGGACTGTGCAGCCTGGAGAAGAGAAGGCTGCAGAGAGACCTGAGAGTGGCCTTTCAGTATCTAAAAGGGGGCTGTAAGAAAGGAAGGAACAGACTCTTTATCAGGATCTGTTGTGATAGGGCAAGAGGAAATGGTTTCAAACTAAAAGAGAGGAGATTTAGGTTGGACTTAAGGAAGAAGATCTTTACAATAAGGGTAGTGAGGCACTGGCACAGGTTGCCTAGAGAGGTGGTGGGTGTCTTGTCCCCTTCAGACAGCCAAGGTCGGGCTGGATGGGCTCTGAGCTGTTCCTTCTCATTGCAGGGAGTGGGAGCAGGTGGCTTTTATGTGTCCTTTCTAACTCAATTCTGTGATGATTCTAAGTGGGCCTCGATGTGGTAACAAGCTGTAAGTTGGGACTCCTTTTGTCAAAGATAGATTGTGTAGCTGTGCTGCTTCACCATGGATTTGGAGGAAGAGGAGGAAGGAGCCTTTGCAGCTCCGTGCTGTGATGGAGGACTGAAAGTCTGTCTCTTATTTTAGTGCAGAAAACAATGGGTCTGTGAGTAATTGTTTAACCACAAGCTATGTCAAAGCAGCTGTGGAAAAAGAAGAGGAGTTGACTGAGATTTCAGAGATGCCAGTCCTCGTGAGAAGCTTCTGGGGGAAGACAGGCAGGGCTGTGGTTTTGAATTTAATACCTCTTTTGACGGGCAGTCAAACCCCAGCAGTCAGATGTAGCTGGGCTGTGCGCAGGCTGAGGTGCTTTATTTACAGACTGTGCATTCATTCGTTCGTGGACGTTGAGGCCCAAGGATAAATCATTAACTGCAATACTGAGGCAGCAGCCAGGTGCCCGCTGAGCTGCATTCTCTCTCTGCTCCCCAGCACTGTGTGTCCGCTCGCTGCCTAATCCACAAAATCCAGCTGTTTGCAGACGAGGTCTCTCAGTTATTAACGTTAATTAGCCAAGTTCTGCTCTATGAATATTCCTGTGTTCTGCTTTTCCAAACCATACAAAGCGCTAAGCCTGTGTAACGAGCATGTCTGCAGCCATCGCTAATTGGCTGCGTCCCTCTGAGGACGTGTCCATCTCTGGGGAATGGGGGCTTTGGTGTTCTGCTGCTGGGGAGCCAGTCCCTTCTGGGCTCTCTCACAGACCTGTGCAGTAGTTCTGTTGATTTCTGGCCTTTGTTTTAATCATTAGTTTCTCTTCTGTGCATTCCGTTTTTAATGTTATTTATTACCAAATTTGTCATTAGTGCGTTATTGTAATCAGTGCCGACGAAGCACTCCGTTTGATATATCCTCCAGGTGGGGGTTGTGATTTAAGTGCTCTTCTGAAAAGCTTTTATGCCATGAGAGAGGCGCTTCTTGTGCTGGCAGCAGCTCTAAATCTTTGCCTCCGAATACCCATCCCACAGCACCACCTCCTTCTTCCAGCTCTGTGCCAAGGAGAGTCACATCCCCTGCAAATGCTGCTCTTTGCTTTATAGGTAAACAGTAGGGCTGCAAAGGAGAATCAAGCTAGGCTTGAATTTTTCTGTATGTTTGGGTTGAAGAAGCGGTGTGAGCCCAGCAGGTGTTCCGTGTTTACGACAAGGAGGGATGTTCTCTCAAAATAAGTACGCCTTGTCCTTAATTTTAAGTTTTTGGTCTCATCCAGAAAACTGGTTTTGCCATTTGATTATAATTTGCATTTAGATTGGCTGCCTGAAGGGGTGTCGCTCACGAGGGGAGATGGGGCTGAGTCCTGTGCAGATCTGACTGAGAGTAATGGCATTTACATAAAAACCATTAGCTCTGTTATTGATAAACATGAACAACGTCCATTTCGAGTAATTTTCTGATGAGGAGTCTTTAATATAAGCACACAATAGTGCGGCGGTAGTGACTCTCCTGCCCCTCATCTCTCCTCACTGACCCCTTGTTGTTTTAAGGGCAAGTTTCGATGGAGATTTTATTGGCAGGGAGATGAGGAGGTTCCTGTTCCATTTCTGTGAAGCGGCCAGTTATCTCCGTGCATGGTAGGGAATTATTTAATGCCCATCTTAAGAGGGGTCTCTATTAATTGAATGTGGATGTAATGTCTCTCTGAAGCACAGTTAGTCTGTGTTTGATGTACATTAACATGTACGGCTACTGATGTGTTTTGCTTTTCTTTGCATCATAACACCACTCCGTGGGTAATCTTTTGCTTCATCACGATGGGGTTAAGCAGAAATTGAGTGGCCCCTTATTACAGGGGTACAGTTTGTTGAACCAGTGTGTGCTGGATCACAGCCCTTGTATTCCTTTCAAGCTGCATCTTGTTTCCCCATGTAATAGGCAGAGCACACGCGTCATGGTACTTTTGGTGGTCAGTGTGTGTCATAAACAGTCATGGTTCTCTGTAGCAATCAATTTTTGTAGCTATTGGTGCCACTCTCTTACGTAAATATCTTGCTTTACACTTGGATCGGGTCGGGCCTTGTTGAGAGCCCCTGGAAGCAAGCAGTCCATAGCACATTTCAGGCATTGCAGCAGTGCTCTGAGCTTTGCCAACATTCTTAGTTCTCGACCTCAGTGTTGCAGAGGGTCTGCCCAGCTTTCCTCTGCTGGCCTACTTCTTGGTCTGTCACTTTGTCTATACTTACAGCTTTTTTTCCTCTCTGATAGGATCCAGGTGAATGAGTGGACAGCTGGCTACAAAGGAGAGACAGATTCCGTGTGATCACCTTTTCCAGTAAGTACCCTTACATTTCTAGGATGGGACTTTCTGTAATGCCTACTGTTGTGACACTGTGCAGTGTCTTCAGGTTGACTTCGCTGGTGAGGAGCATTAACTCTGCTTATTTGGACAACACTGCCATAGAAATACAAACTCCTTTTGCTTAACTTTTGTTTTGAGAGAAATGGAAGTTGGTGGTTCTAGCTCCTTTTATCCAAAGTGCTACATTCTGCCCGTACCCCACTTCCAGTGGTGTGCACTTTCCAGCAGAACAGAGAACCAATACGGCTGTGCCTTGTACCTGTTGGAGGCTGTGGGAAATCTATGCTGAAGGCGTTGCCACATAATTTAATAATGTGTCATGTGTGGTTTCCTGTGCTGCAGAGCAGAAGAGGCCCTGGGGTCAGGAGAGCAAGAGTTCACCTGCTCTGTTCCTGCCTTGCTGAACTCGATGAGGAGAGAGGATGAGCAACCTGCTCAAATGCAGGGGTTACTCTTAGAGACATGCTGTGAAGTCAGTTAAATGAGGCTTGACTTGACTTATGGGATGGAAAGGGTATGAAGAAAGCTCTGGAAGGCACTGCCTAGTATGTGGCAAGGATGGCTTTTTTCTTTTTCCTTAAAGTAAAGGAGAAAATTCTTATTTCATGGGGACTTTTTACACATTAAAATATCTTGCACGCACACTAATGGGCTGTAATAACAAGCCTATGCTTTATGAGGTGTCTACAAGTATTGTTAAACTTGTTACTGTGAGAGACTTCAGTTAATGCATACTGGTTAACTGGAACATGTTGGCCCATCTGGTGCACAGCCAGGCTGAAATAGTTAACTGCCTACTGTAGGCATCTGCAGGCTGACTCTCAGCTTTTGGATGTAAAGTGCAGGCACAGACACAGCAGGTGAGTGTGGGAGCTGTGATGGCTGAGACCACTGCACAATTAATTTCACTGTGATGACCCTAACAGGCCACTCCTAAGGATGGGATGATGAATTTTAGAACTGAAGGTGTTCATAAACAAAGGGCAAGGGGAAATCGTGTACCTGGAAACTGGAATGTGTTAGCAGGTTGGTTTAAAAACGTCCTGGGAGCAGAGCAGATAATGCTTGTGCTTCTGCGCAAGGAGGGGAAAAAGAAGCTTTCTTATTTGTGGTTTCTTATCTTCTCACCTCTGGCAAGTATCATGAGACATGCCTGATGTCCTTGGTTCAGATGATCTGTTCCTACCTAATGCACCATTCATTTAGCTGTTTGATTCTGAATTCAGGACAGTCTTTCTACCTTTGGCACCTTTTGTAGCGTGCCAAACGCAGTGGGGACTCCCTTCTCAGCTGGCACAATGGCTGCTGCAACAAACGCCGTGAGGAATGCTAAAACTGAAAGTAGCAGAGAGGTCATGGGAAGAACAAATGATGCTGCTATTGGACAGTGCTGCCCCATGGTCATAATCGACAGATCTAATCCCAGGTGTGTTTGGAGTCAGATCCGCTGACTTCGGGAGCTAAAATAAGTCAATATCATTGAATTCTCTTTCTCCTTGCGTATCTTAAGGAGAGTACTGTAAGTTGTAGCCTGACAGCTGTGCAATCTGCAGAAGGCCACAGGGCTGTGTGGGCTTCCCCAAGGGCATAATTTGGCCTGCAGAACACTTATTTCAGCCGATGCTGTGTATGGCAGGCTCAGCACTGACCTTCAGAACCAGGTATGCTTTTGTGAGCCTGATGAAGAACAGAAGTAGGAGACAAGGATTTGAGGCCTGGAGTCCCTTTATAGGGCAGAAGATTGTGATTAAAGCAAGAAGTCTGCGTATATGAATTCAGATCAGTAGGAGATGGCAGAGGGATGGAACAGGGGAGATGTTGGAAACAGGCTCTGTGTTTGAGTGCTGTAGATTGGAATGGGAAAAGAAACTGTTTCAAAGAAGTCCTTAACAAGTCATTGTTTCTCAAGACTGTGCACTAAATGTCTAAATAGCTGGGCTGGGGTTGGAATATTAGGAAGCTTCTCTTCAAGCATCACATGAGGCTTCGTGACTTGGCAGGAAAGCTACGTGCTGGGGGAGGCTGTATTGCAGGGTCCTTGCTGTAAATGGATGTGGTTGGTGCTTCCTGTGCAAGCACTGGGCTCACTGTGGATCTGCTTGCCCTATGTCTGCTCACAACAGCAGTTAAGAATGCAAAGAGAGGGCAGTTTGATAATGCGCTCTAGTATTCCAGACTGAAAGATCCAAAGCTGGTTCAACTATCCTCATTACAGATGTTCAGTGACTTTGACCATCTTCACTGCTCTTCTGCCCTCTCTCCTGACAAGAACTTCTGGTTGTGGTGCACATCTGGGTTTTCTTCTCTTGAATGTTCTTGAAACCCTACTTGTTAGGAGCTTGAAAGAGCCATTTGGTTTGGGGGCCAGGCCTTTTGTTTCGGTGCTGTGTTTATCACCCTGGAAAAGAGGCCAGGAATTTTGTGTGCTCCACATAATAATAAGCCATAGATATCTTTTTTTTCTAAAAGGCAGAAATTTGTGCCTAATCTAAAGACTATCAGAAAAGCTATGAATAAACGTGATGCATTCCAGTGCACTGAGTCACTAGGACAATATAGTATTTAACAAAGAGCCCTGGCAGATATTGTGTGCCTTTGTGCTGAAGCTGTCAGCCAGGATATGTGACATATCTTTGTATCCTGCAGCAATTTCAGGAAACTAAATGGCTGTTAGTGTGCACTGCCTCTTCTAAACGGGGACACAAAGTGCTTCAGATGTTAAAGCTTCTCTCACCCTCCATTGGTTAAGAGGGGAAATTGTATCAGAAAAGAGAACAGTTCTTATCTGGGTAAACATAGAACTGTGTCATCAAACAGGTACTGATTCTGCCAGGAAGAGACATGCTCCTCCATCCCCTGTGCTTTGCATAAGTGCTGTTTATTTTATTAGCGCTGTGGCTTCCCAAAAGTAGAACTGAAATACAGCATGATTAAAATCTTAGCGTTGTAGTCCGAGGTCTGCAGTGACGGTCTGCAGACTGACGTGCCTGGGGCTGAGCCAGCTCTGTGGTTTTGTATTTTAGCCCTGACTCACGTGCATGGCTTTTGTGCTACTCTAATGTGAATCACAGCTC
>JAOWBP010001760.1:88147934-88158324 GCA_028571105.1 Tragopan temminckii
ACAACCTCCTTGGGCAACCTGTTCCAGTGCCTCACCACCCTCTGGGTGAAAAACTTCCTCCTAATATCCAACCTAAATCTCCCCTAAGTCGTGGCACTATCACTGGACTTGATTATCCGTATGGGTGCTTTCCAGCTTCAGATACTCTGTGTTCCATTATGAGAAAGAACTGGGTAGCAGCTGGCTGAATAACACCAGCCAGACTCTGCTAAGGGAGTCTGTGCCCTTCTTTCTTGTTGCCTTCCTTAAGATTACTGGGCTGAAGTTTCATTTCTGCTTCTATGAGCAAGCTTCAGCCTGGACCTCTTTTAGACAGTGCTGCAGGAAAAATTACCTGAAAACATGAATCTTTAATATTCATCACTGAAGAGCCAGGTTATGACCCTGCCTGTTAGTATTTCCACTTCTGACAAGAATCAGGGTGTGGGTGGCTGACCTGGAATGGGTTCAGCAGCATTGCTCAGTGCCTCAAGTCTCTGTGCAAATGTCCAGCTGTGGCTGCTGCTCTGGATGATGCAGATCTTACAGGTGTACTTCAAGACTTAAAAGAGCACTTTCAGAATAGAATTTTCAGTCAGGAGAAGTGGAAGATGAATGCACTGCTGCACTGAAACTGCCCCTAAGGAGGGGAATACACACTTCTTCCCATTCGTCCTGAATCCTCTGTTTCATCTTGTGCTGATCCAGCTGCTCTCTTTCCCTGTAGACAGATTTAGTGTCCTTTTAATTCTGCCTAAAGCCCTCACTGTGAGGCATTGCAGAGCTGATGCCTTTGAGAAGGGAAGGAAGCCTGCCTTGTGTCTCTGGGGAACTAATTTATACCGATACTCTTGGGTTTGCCATTCAAGTGTGTCTCTGTTGCTATACGCTTCTACCTTTGAGATGCAGAGTGAGGTGGTTCATCAGGTCTGCTGCTGGCTGCGGGACTGTAAACACAGTTCTTGATCTTTTGCATGATGGAGCAGGGGGGATTTTGTATCAGGAACAGTGTAGCCTGCAGGAATGGTGATAGTTCATCTGTACTATGCACTGGTGGGACTCACATTGAGTACTGTGCTCTGTTTGGGCCCCTCACTATAAGAAAGACATTGAAGTCCTGGAGTGTGTCCAGAGAAGGGTAACAAAGCTGTGGAGGGTCTGGAGCATAAATGTTATGGGGAGTGGCTGAGGGCACTGGGATGGTCAGTCTGCAGAGGAGCTCAGGGGAGACCTCAGCACTCCCTGCATCTCCCCGAAAGGAGGTTGTGGTGAAGTGGGGGTCAGCCTCTGCTCCTGGGTAGCAGTGATAGGATGAGAGATGTTCACCTCAAGTTGTGCCAGGGGAGGTTCAGGTTGGATATTAGGAAACATTTGTGCTCTCAAAGGGTGATGATACAGTGGCACAGCTGCCCAGGGAGGTGGTGGGGTCACCGTCCCTGGAGGTGGTCCAGAACCGTGGGGATGTGGCACTGAGGGATGTGGGCAGTGGGCATGATGGGGTGGGCTGGGGTTGAACCTGGGGTTCCTAAAGGTAATTTCCAACCCGAGAGATTCCATAAATTGATAAAATACTCATCCTGAAATGGGATGGTTCAGTAATTCTGGTCAAAGTTGGATTTTGTTATTCTTTCTCAGCAAGTTGTGGATTCAGCCCTTAACCTTTTGACAGAGGAACTTTTATTTATTGTTAGTAGTAGTTTTATTTTGCAAGTGACACTGGCAGATTAGGATGTGTGGGAACAGAATAATTTCGCCCTTGCCAGCCCTGATAGATAGCACTGATGTATCATTGTCTGAAGTTGGATTTTATTTTGGTACAGTAAGAAATCCTTGCATATTTAAAGAAGGGTTTATGGCTGCTTTTTTTTTTTTTTCTTTTTTTCAAACTGTAGTTAGGAAGAAAAAAAATGGGACAGAAGTTGGCTGCTAGCTGCTGAAGCAGAATATCTGAAATAGAAGGATGTCTGTGTCTGCCTTGAACGCGGAGTTCACACGCTCCAGAAACTTAAAGTGGAGCAAATCCTGAATGGGAAAAGCTTTTTAAAAGCTCTGTGAGAAATCCCAAACCAACGGGGGGTAGATAGAAATATCAACAGGAGGAAACAACCGTGTCTTCTGCCCACACAGCCCAGAGTTTGTGCTCGGAGAGGCTTTCCTCTTGCAGAGAAGGTGAAAATGCAGAGTGGTTGAGGGAAGTGAGTGGTGAAACCCAATGCACGATGCCATCACTGAGTCTTCTGGTGGTTTTCTCAAGCAAGTTGAGGCCTGCAGTTTTATTGTTTCTTTTCTTTCTTTTTGTTTTTCCTGTTTGTTTTATTCAGAGCAAGCATTCCCATTACACTGTGCACATGAGAGGGATTTGGTGCTGTCTGAGATGAATGATAAGTGAATAGGCTGAGAGCAGTGTAGGTCATCACCTGTCAAGTGACTCTCAGAAGCATTAATGAGCAGCAGCCCAAGCCCAGGTAAAGTCATCTATAGGTTTTCTCCCTTTCCTCCTAAACCTGTGATCATTCCCCTCCTTGGGCAACCTGTCCTTCACCACCATTAGCTTTGTCTCCGTTTTTTTCTACGTTCAGAAACGGAACCGCTTTAATGACAATTGATGTCTGCTCCTGTGGGGTAGAGAGCTCTGTGGTTATATCAAAGCATTTATAATAGAATAGCTCATCCTTGTGTTGGGAGAGAAATAATGGATGTGAGATACGGCTTTATAGTTAGAAAGCTATCTAAATTTAGAGTGCACTTGTGCATTGTAGCTGAACTGATACATTGTCAAGCCGCTGCTGCAAGGGAAGGTTCAGCTCCCAGCGTTGTGCTCCCACTGATCTTTTTGTGCTGATGTGTGCCTGATTCCTCCCAGCCTAACTCCCCGTATCAGCTCACCGAGGACGCAGGCTTTGGAAGTAGGGGAAGAGATCTCTTTTCTGCAGCAAGATGCCATTAGATCCGCTGAGCTACAGCACAAAACCACATCCTTAAGTGAAGTCTCAAGTGTTAGTGTTTGAAAGGTATTTGCAGTTGTTCAGCTCTCTCTCATAGAATCGTTAAGGTTGGAAAAAGCCCCTGAGATCACCAAGGCCAACCCCCAACCGTTCCCATCACCACCACTGCTCACATCCCTCAGTGCCACCTCTCCGTGGTTCTGGAACACCTCCAGGGACCCCACCCCTCCCCGTGAGAAGTTATGTGTGGGGCAATCAGTGAAGCAATGCTTTCGTATTATGGTGCTTTCCCAAATCGAGTTGCTCCCCTGGAAATAGTCGTGTTTGCTTACAGCCACCTTACTTCAAAAAAAGGGCAGGAATTGTGGGCACGTTGTTTATGCAGCATATGCTCTGTGATGTTTTCTGTGCTAGAGCCAACTTGGAAAAAGAATGAAAAAAGAAATGTTTTGCTCGTTCTTGCTGGATACTTAATGAAACTCATTGGCAGCAGTATTCCCTCCCCAGGGATCTTTCCAGAGTCATTAGGCTCAGTGAAGGATGATCTGGAAGAGTCTGCCTATAAGAAACTGCTGCTTCTCTGAAGTGTGAAATGTTTCCTGGCTATAGGAGCTGTCAGCCACCCCTGAGCAGCTGCAAAGAGATAACAGAGGAGCTGGGAAGGGCAGGCTGAGAGGTTAGTACCTCTGTCCGTAAATATGTTATAACATATAGGGGCAAAGAATCCTTCAACTTAAAGGTTAGTGCTACACCTGCAAAGGGAGGTGGACAAGAATTTGCTGCTCTTCTGCTGAGCTGGGCTGCCCTTTGGAAAACAGGCATTTTCAAGAAAGGTTTTGATGCAATTTCCAGGTGTGACTGTGGTAATGTTTTCAGTGCAGCATTTTGAGAGAGAAACCTTTACTGAGCATAACCTTGGGCAAAATTTAAGAAAAACAAGGGCGATTGAAAGTGATAAAAGAGTTGGCAGTCACACAGTTATGGATATGTGTGGGAAGGCCAAAAACGCACTCTGCCTCTTATCATAAAGGAGGAAATAACTCTGGTGTCAGGAAAGTAGAAGGGTACCCCCTGCTGGCTCCTGTTCTCCTGTCTGTCAGCCCAAGCACAGCTGTATGTTGTGTAACAGGGTCCTCACAGGGAGGTAGATGTCCCAAATGAGCTCCAAAGCCATGAGCATTCGTTGGAAGGACCCCAGAACAGCAGCCAGGTACAGTCAGTGCAGCTGCATCACATTGCAGTGTGTTAAAACAGAGCAGCAGTTCTTGTCTGGAAGTGCCTCAATTGGAAGGTGTCAACAAGATGAGGTATACTGCAAATAAATAGATTTCTGCAGGACTTGTTCGGCGTGCAATGGATGCATTTAATAATGTCACAGTATTTACTTATTTATCTAGAAGCCAAGGGTGTAGGTGAAATTTTGCTTTAAAAAAACCCATTGATTCTATCACTCAAAATGCAGTTAAGATGCATTATTTTAACTCCTGTGTTACGTTCATTCTCAGTGAGCAGATTGGAGAAGCAGCGGTGAGCTGGATGGCAAAGGAAACAACCTGCAGCATGGGAAGAGCCAGGGCTGGGGCTGGGTACAGTGAGCACCATAGGGGCCCCCACAAAGGCAGAAGGTCAGAAGGGCTAACCAAATGCAGCTGCAAACATCTGCTGGCCCCACCCCAGAACTTTTCTGATGTCTCCTCACAGTGGCAGATTGTAACAGCATGTGTAATGCTGGCATTACACTCCTGGCTGTCTGCTTCTTTGGTCGGGTTTCAGATTCGCCTGATTTTAGGCACTTCCTTGGCCTTGGATTGGCAGAGAGAAGGTTGTCAGTGCCCCACACAGTAGCCACTAAGCTGACTTCTCAGGGATGGCTGCAGTATGCTGCTCTATGTAACAGCCTGGTTCTGCAAACCATGCCTTGCAGCTCCTCCAGAGCATTGCTCAGGCAGCCCATGAGTCCAGGGGAAGCTTTGTGTCTCCTCTAGCTGGGTCTCCATGTCTTTAAGCAGGCAGGCCCATGTTGCTGGAGAAGTGGGGTTAGAGAGCAGGTAGAGTTGTGATGGACAGTTTGAAAAAGTCCTCACCTCCCGTGCTGCATGCAGGGAAACGTGTCTGGAATGATGCAGGATCTGAGTAAAATATTCTAGACAGTGAGACTGGATGGTTTGAATGACAGCTTATATCCCTAAGCTCCTATTTCCTGACAGGTATTTTAGTTTGAAGAATGCTTTAACTCGATGTGCTCACCACATAGTAAGCCTCATAGGTGAGCTGGTAATTGCTGCTGAACTGGTACATCCAAGGGATTTGAGATGCACTCAGCTTCACTCAGGCATCAGTTGTCTCTGTAGCAAGTGCAGGACCTGTGTTTGTCCGGCCTGAGGTCAATGGGCATCACTCAGCAGCTGCTGCGTGAGCAGCACTGTAAGGCACAAGGGGTCTTTGTCAAGTATTAAAGAAGAAATTAAAATGGAAACAAGGTTTTAAGCTATATATTTTACACTGTGCTCATTTCCAATCTTCTCCTAGGCTATGCGTATGTTGAAATGAAATGTTTTAAAAGTAGTCGATTTTATTGCTATCTAAAGTCTTTGGATGTGCTCCACTTATTCTTAGGTTCCCTTTCCATTTACATCATTAGATGCATTTCCATATGAAATACATACATAATCAGCTGTCTGAAGGGCATTTTTAGATGGGGAAGAACTCCAAATACTCATATTCTCATGGTAAGATTGCAAGCATTGCTGCGCTGTGTATTTTAGTTCACACTGTGTGTTTATGCATATTCTTCCTGTCCCTGCAGATGTTCCCAGCTTCTCTTTATAGATCCCAAACACTGACCCTTCTCTCGAATATGAAATTCTCCATGTCACTTTAGCTAATGACTGTTTTGGTTTTTTTTAGATCTAAGTTCTATTCAGCAGAAGACGGGAATTCAGGTGTCGCAAATTCTTCATGCCTCTTCTTGATAAATATTTCACCAGCCTTTCTTTCTCCCTGCTTTCACTCAGGACACTGGATGACATTGGCACTAACAGCATTTTATTTTATCATGAAGGGCAGTGTATAGATACTGCCATGTGGAATAGGCAGCTCCTTTGGGTTGGTAGCAGTTGCTGTTGATGGCTAGGCATAAAGCTACTTTCAAATACTTGGTGTGCAGATACAACGTGTAATTAGAGGGAGGGTGGATGAAACTTGTTTGCTGCTGGATTCACAGGGCTTGCCTGGGGCTCAGCGAGGAGGAACTCAGCCAAAGCTGAGGCTCCAGTCCCTAATTGGAGCATCGCGTGGGGGAGATGCGAGAAGCATTCCTTCTCTTTCAGCAGAGCAGAGCTGGTGTGATGGCAGGCAAGTTGCTGGGGGTGACAAGGACGTGCTTTTCCCTCCCTGCTGTGGAGCTCTTGAACTGGCAAGGCATGATCTGAGTGTAGGTGAGTGGCCCGAGAGCACAGGGACGTGTCCCTGGGCTGTGACCATACAGCGGTGGGTGGCTATAAAGCAGTGTTGGGAAGCACAGGGAATAGAGCAGAAGTGAGGGAGCAATTTCACAGTGTGAAGCCCTGTAGTCTCGCAAGGCTGAAACACTGTGATAAAAGAAAACTCAAAGGAAGAGCAGTTGCTGTTTTTTTTTTAAAAAAAAACAAATCATAAAGGGGTGGTATTGCTTTAAAGCTTGTTTGCAGAGTTTGTGTTCACCTCTGCTGTTGATCTGCACAGCCAGAGCTGGCTTGTTTCCTTGTGAAGTCATGATTTCTGCTGGGGCAGTAGGCAGGAGGAAAACAGAACCATCATCAGTCCTGCCCTGGCTATATGCTGGGGACAGCTGCTGGACTGGGAAGGGTAATGTGTGCTTTTGATGCTGTGTGTATCTATGGGGCATTTCATAAGTCGAAAGAGTAGATACCTGATGTGAAAAGTACCAGGGAGATTAATTCCTTTCTCTTCAAAATAACGATAAATACTTCTTGATCTGCCAAAGCGGGCTGTGTGGATTTAATTAACTTTAGCAAAATGCTTGTGAATAGCATCTTTCATCTGAGAATGTAAAGGCAGAATATATTCTAGGCATTCTCACTCAGCTTTGCAATTACTCCTCCAGCTGTTGTGAGCCGTGCCAACAAAAACTACTCTCCTGTCATCAAGGGATTGTTGCTGCCCTGTGACTTGTTTTGATTTTGATATTCTCTTTCCCCCAACTCGTTCTCTATGATCTTTATGCAAAATATAGCATGCTCTCCAAATTTGGGGGAGAGAATAAAACCTTTTCTGCCACAAACTATTTGTGTCTCATGTCTTCCTTGCCCTCCTCTTTTGGTCTGTGCCCTTGGAGAGGAGGAGAGAAAGGGTCTTTTTTTTAATTATTTTTTGTATTATTGAGTTCCTGTGAGTCCGGATAGTTAAGACTTACAGCTTTGCTCTTCCAAATGCTAAGGTTATTGCTAACAGTACTTTATGAAGGTCTCCCTATAAAAGTCAGTGCTACTCAAATTTAGTTTATTTACAGTTTCCAAGAGAATAATATTAAGCCTACCAGCTTTTAGATTAAAAAGTTAGAAGTTCAGCTCGGGTTTCACTGCAGCTTCCCTACGGGACCCTAAGCAGATGTCAGATGGGAAGAGTAGAATCATAGAATCATAATCTTAGTGGTCTTTTCCAACGTTCAAGTTCAGTTCTCAACCCATCACCACTATGCTCACTAAACCATGACCCTCCAATGGAGTACCTCCATTCCCAAATAGGTTCACTGCTGTTGGTACTTCCTTTGGGACTGGGTCCTTGCGCAGCTTCTCCATCCATCCTGACGTGCCCTTGCCACAGAAGTGGGTGCACAGTGCAAAGCTTGGGTGAGTTTTCAAGTGGGCTGGCTGTGGGCTGCCTCCAAGGGAAGTGCAGAGATGGAAAAACTGGTTTTAGGAAAATTGGATACCCTCGAACACCCCCATGCGTCTACAGTTTAGGAGACTGTGGATATTGCTGTTATTTTTGGAAGGATTCATTGATCTTGACTTTAAAAGCATGAGAGATTTTTTTGATATTTTTTTTTAACTTGAAAAAAGTGCAAAGCATCATTTGAAGTCTTTGAACGTTTAAGCTCGTAATTATGTGTGAGGAATTAAGGCTACAAAAAATCACTTGAAGGGTGGCTGTGTAATGGCTGCCTTCATCAACCCATGCGTTGATGCTGGATCTTGTTGCTTCAGCACTTAAACCCTTGCTCCTGTTTGCTCTTCAGACGGAGATGGGAGAGTGGGCAGGAGCCTGTCCCACTGCACGCATCTGTTGGACAGTGAGCAAGCTCTTTGTGACAGATTCTTATCTTATTGGCAAAGGCTTAAGAAACAGAAGAATAAAATACAGTGTGATAACTTGTTTTTCCCTGATCAGATCCCGAGTCATACATTGCAGAGTACATGGCAGGATGCTGTTGTTCGCTGATGCTTCTGGCTTGAGGGATTTGATGCTCCAAATTGAATTGAATAACTCTGGCTCCCACTAAGGGGTGTGGGAGTTGTGTGACTTCATGAAGATTTGTGTCCATGTTTGTCTGTGTGAACTTCGTTATGAGAGTAGAGTTGTCTGACTCCCACATAAAATGTAGCAAGCTTTCTTCTCCTTGGAAGAGAATGCTGAATTCTGCCAAGTGTGTCGGTAATTGTTTTTAAACAATAAATCTCAGCATGGTGCAAGCACTTCAATCCTTGCTGGAATCTGTGATATTTGTTGGGTGAGGACAGCAGTAGCAGAGGCACAACCCAGCACTGCCTCCCTGTGCTTTGATGCCTTAACAGGGAATGGAAGATTATTGAGTGAACGATAACTTAACAAACAAGTTTGAGAACAAGAGATGAGCTCATCTGAACATCATAATAATTACTTGCTCCTTTATGCAACTGTTAAGGCTTGAGCTCGTCGCCACATTTCCAGCTGTGCTTGGGCTGCCTGTTCTCCATCATGGAAGCGGTGTGCTGAGAGCGATGGTCACGGTGCTGGTAAAGTGCTCGCTATGTTTGTTTGGGGAACGTCAGGAAAATGTTGCTTGATATATGGAAACAGTTTTGCTTCAATGTCTGTTTCTGAAAGATTGATTCTTTCCTTCTATCCCCTTTTTTCCTGTTGTCTGCATGCTCCATTTCTGGCAAGGCGTGCAGCTCTTGGGGCAGCTGGTACCGGCCACCTTGGGTGGGGGAATGAAGAGTGGTTGGCTTCAAGCACAAGCTTGAAAGAGGAAACGAGGCAAGCTTCAGGGATTTCCTGTGCAAAATTTGGTTTGTGTTGAGTGAAATGAGTAAGCAGGAGGCTGTCAGGCTGCATCCCTGGGTTAGGAGCTGAACTCCTCTCCGTTGGGCATCATCCTGTGGCTTTAATGCAGAAAAATAGCCTTCTCCCGATCTCATGGGACTTTTTAATGTTCCAGTAGAGCTTCATTATCTGAAGTTGGTTCAAAATTACATCTCTGAATTTGCAGTTCTGTTGTTTCAAGCACAGCCTTGTGTATCATTGCTGGATAATTCCTTTCAGATACAGGGAGCCATTGCCACGTGTTTCTCTCTCTGCTGCCTATTAGCTACTTCTAGCTCTGGGGCTCTTCTGTTCCTGGATCAGCAGAGATCACCAAATGAGTTTGTCGTTATTTGTTTCCTTCTGCATGTCTTAATTATGGCACTGAGAGGGGGACTTTTCCCATCTCCATCTTGTTTACTTGATCTTGTTGGAGGTCTTCCCTTTTGGCTTGAATTTAATTGCTGAATCGTGTCTCAGGAACTTCAGCTGGTATTCAGCCACCCCTCTCTTTAAAAGCTGGGAGGAAGTCCATTCCTTCTACTTGACCTCTGTTGCCTTTTGATTTCCCTAGCAGGTCTGCTTTTCTGAAGTTGTTTTCCCTAAAATGGTGTGCTTAATTCCATTTGTGCCCTCTGAGCAGCCTTTTTCGCTCGATAGAGTTGATGCAATGAAATGAATTTGGAAGATTAATTTGTTATTCTCTAATATTTCCCAATTCCCCAACCTCCCATTTTTTTTGAACAGAAACCTCCCACTGAGCTCTTTTGGAAGAGCTTTGTTTCTCAACTTTTCTCTTAAAGACTGGCTTCTGGGCTACAGCACAAGTATAATAGCCTTAAGTGTCCTATAATGCTTTCCATTTGCAGGCTTTCTAAGCCTTAGACTACTATATGTTCACAGCTCTGTGGGAATACAGCTGTCTGGGAGATGGAAAGGTGATTATTATCTAGAACTAGTCAGGAAGAAGGCCTTCCAGGGAATGATCCCCAAAGTGCTTAGAAGACCGGAACACCCAAGGAGAAGGGCTGAGCTACCTTGGGGACAATTATCTATAGGTCAAGGGGTAAATGGCTTTAAAATAGAATCACAGAACGGCCCGGATTGGAAGGGACCTCAAGGATCATGAAGCTCCAACCCCCCTGCCACATGCAGGGCCACCAGCCTCCCCATTTAATACT
>JAOWBP010001760.1:88171647-88188389 GCA_028571105.1 Tragopan temminckii
GTGGCTCTGGGCAGCCTGGTCTGCTGGTTGGCGACCCTGCACATAGCAGGGGGTTGAAACTAGATGATCACTGTGGTGCTTTTCAACCCAGGCCATTCTGTGATTCTGTGATATACAGATGGAGCCAGATGCTGGCTGCTCTTCTGCCTTTACATACTCTCAGAAGTAAGCAAAGACCCTGCTTTCATCTCCCATATCTTCTCCAATTCTGTGCGTTTGCAAGTGCTTGACAAAAATACTCTGTTCTTTGTTGCCTTTCCAGCACCAGAATAAGCACGAAGGGATGAGCCAGACTATTGTCTGCTTTAAGCATTGATGATGCAAATTAAAAGCTACATTCAAGCTTTAGACATTGCTTCCTGGGAAAAAGCTGTGACTTGGAAAGTGTATTAGAGCCACGTTACGTCTATATGGGACACTTCAAAAAACAAAATAATCAATTTGCAGAAGCAAGCTATTTAGCTCAGAGTCACTGGATTAGCACACTGTGAGCAAGGGAATACGTTTCCCACTCCAGCTGCCTGTGTAGATGCCTGGAGCTTTGTAAGGAAATTTTCCACAGTCTGATGCACACATTGTAGAAATAAGGGCAAACTTTGCTGCTGTTCTGAAACTAACTTTTCCTTATTATTTGAATCTTTGACCAGAAAAATATGTCAAGGTTTGTGCCATCATGTCTGAGTCCTTTCTGAGCAGTGCGAGGAACTGCCAGCCTTTCCAAGGGCTCAGATTTCCTGAAGCTTTGCATGTTTTTAAAAACAACAACAACAACAAAGTATTTTTAAGGTTGAAGTTGAAATGGTGCAGCTTCCATCTGGGAACTGTTTTAGTTTTAATTTGGAAAAACATACTATAAAATGTCCCATAAAACTAGATTGTCCTTCCCAGTGTACTGGCAAATGATTCTCATCAGCCTCTTCAGGCTCTCTGCTTTCATGTGTTTAAGCTCCGTAGTATGTTCAGGGAGGGAGTTACTGTGGTTTTCAATAGAGGGTCATACATAAATTTCCACAATGGATCACTTGGGGAAGATTAATACAAAGAATGTGTTAATAACAACGAATTGGAAGTCCTTGCAGATTTTGCAGTGCTTGCTATGCGCAGGTGACCATAAAGTTGCTGTCTGGTTTTGCTTGTAAATGAGATGTACTCCGAGAGCTTCCTTATAGCTTGGGAAGCTGTAGATGAGCGCAGATGCTCCCACCTTCCTATGGAAGGGCAGGTAGCACACAAGTGTTGGCCCTGGGCTAACAGTGTTGCAAACTGACCTTCCATCCTCTCTTGCTGTTGCCTTGCTGTGGGAGCTGCAGGGCTTAAGAGCAGTGTGCCAGGAGCTCACCAGCTTGCTAGTAGCTCGCTGCTGTCCAAATGCATCGTTCTGTTTACTGGATGCCAGCATTTGTTCCCTGATTTTGTTTTGTTGGTATTCACTGGATCTTCAGCTCTTCTCAGCACCATTGAATTTGTGGTAAAGAGGCAGGACTTAACAGCATAAGACTTTACCAGGACATTTTCCTAAGGTCATCACGGATTTCCCAGGCCTTGATTTGATGTTCTTATTCCCGAGCCTTACAGAGCCCATGTTTCTCCATCACCCTCAGGAAGATCACTTGCTTGAGTCATTTCTGTTTGATGGGACCTCATGGAGACCCCTGCTGCCAAAAGGAATGAGCCCAAAGGACGAGCAGTGTCAGGTTGTATCTGCATCCTTCACAGAGCTCTCTGTCTCTTTGTTGTATGCTCTCAGTGCATTTAGCTCAGCTGCCCCTGGGTTTGTGCAATATGGGATTTCATGGGCTGTGGATATGGAGAGGCAGATACAGACAGCAAGGTGTCTGGGAGCGTCTCCCTGCTGTTTTTCATCAGCCCCTGAGATACCACAGGGTGTGCAACTGCTCACCATCTCCTTTGTCCCAAGCTGTACGTGTTTCGGGGATTGCTGGAGACTCTAAGAAAAAAAAATAACTGCTTTTGAGTAACATGAAATCCTGATTATGGAAATACTGTGTGTCACAACAAGCATTCATCTTCTGCTCACTCAGAAATCCTGCTGTGAGGGATCCATGCATGAATACAAGAATGTTTAAAAAGAGAATTTTGCTTAAATGCACTTGTTAGGATGCTCATGTGAAACTGGTACCTTCGTGGCTAAAATCAATGGTTTTGCTTGCAAAGCAGCCTCTGTGTGCTGAATAACTTTTATGGATGAGCAAGGTGTTGAGATCTTTATCCAAAGGAACATATGTCCTTAATTAGACAATGCAACAAAACAAAACTGCAAATTACGGTAGGTAATGAGAGAGAGGAGATCAATGCAGATTTCATCTGGGAAAGGTAAATGGTGACGTTCCTAAGCATCTTCCAGCCACTATGGTTATTGATGTAAAACCTCTCTGCTGTTTGGCCAGCAGTTTGCTGGTTGGTGCAGTTGGAGCTGATGGAAACAGTCATTATTAAAAGCTTGCCAGGTGCTCTGTGTTTGAAAACCTTACTTTCAGTCGCTTAAATTTTGTCAAACGTCGTTTCGGCGAGTTGTCTGCAAAGGGATGTGCTTCTTGGGAATGCTCCAGGGAAAACAGTTCAGCTGTTGTGGAGAACGAGGCTGAGAAAATACACAGTTCTTACACTGAAAAAAATAAAACTGAAAGCACAGTGACCATTTTTTCCCTTCTAAGCTGCCTTGCCCCCGCTCTTGGGAGCAATGACTTGATGTTTGGCAGATGTCTCTTTTGCAGTTCCCATGCAAATCCACCAAAATTGAGCCAATTTGGAAATGTGCTGGGGAATAGGGGCAGGGAGTTGGAGCAGGAGAGAGAAAAGCTGTGTTGCTTAAGCATCGCTGAATGCCTCCCTGGAGTTGGATCCTCTCCTTGCTGCTGTTACAGTGCATGTGATTTTGGGAAGCTGCTGGAAGCGCACTTTGGGATTATCGTTCTCAGAGCACTGGGTGCTTTTTGGAGACCCTGTATCTGGTTGTGCAAGGTTAGTGGGGCTTGTGCTGTGTGTATGTGTGTGAAAATATATATATATGTATGGTTGTATGTTGGTGAAGGCAGTAAAATGTATATCTGTATGTGGGTACATTGAGGTCCGAAGCATCTCTAGGTTAGCAGAAGCTGCTGTTCCCAGTCCCTCCTTACCTCTGAGTCATGTCCAAGGCTGAAAGAACCCTCTTCTCAAATTCTTATACTTAGATTGGCCAGTTTTCTAAGTTAATTTTGTTTGATGGTCAGTAGACAATCAGATTTATTTTTTAGGATGACTTTTCCCACTTAATTCATTCTTCCATAGTGGAAAAGAAATGGGCTGGAATATCTTGTGCTTCTAGGTGGGTTGTGCTTTCTGTGAACTTGTGGTATATCACAGCTGTGAACAAGTTCAGGGTTGAGTGGCTGGGCCGTGCCAGAGCTGTTGAAGGAGGTTTAAGCCCTCATCTCTGCTCATTTCTTTACTAGTATGAGAAATAAAAGTCACATAAAGGCTGTGATGAAGCTGCAGCACTGCAGATGTGATCACAGTAGTTCATACTAAGTTTGAACGTAGTAATTCGTGGTATCAACTTCATCCTGGCTATTCTGATGATCTTCATCGAGTGCAGAATTGGTGCTGAGAAAATCTGTGGGCTTCAGAAAACCAATGGAGTCATAAATCATTATTAGAATATGATAAATGGCTTGGAGTAATCCAGATGACTTTATGAACCACCTTTCCCGCAAATTGTATGTGAAGCATTCCAGGACAGAGGCTTTTCCTGGAGGGATGTGGGCACTGGGAAGAGGTTTGGGGTTTGTTCCAGCCCACCAGCCTGCTCGAGTTCCCAGAGCGATGGTGCAGCAGTGAGTAATGCCATCTATGAATGTGCAACCAGGGGATAGGATAAAAGGATGTTTTTACTTCCCAAAGCTGCTTCCGTGGGGATACTGGTGAAGTAGCTTATATAGCTCTGATATCCGTACTTTTAAAATAGACGTGGGAAAAGCTGAAGAACATGTGCCAAGAGCAGCAGTGCAGGGGACAAGGGGGAGAAATATCTGAATTTGAACTTCTTAAATCTCCCGCTGTGTCAAGAACAAACAAAACCAAACTCCTTTGCTTGGGGAGGGAGTGCTGGGTACTGCCAGGTCTGCTGGAGGTGATGAGAAGTTCGAGTGGTTCAGAGTGGGAAGTTAGGAGATAGGCACTGCTCTGATTGAGCATTGGAGAAAATGACCAGGAGGGGATGGATTCTGTCTCTCTGGACCAAGCCTCAGTGCTTCTTTGGAGGTCCTATGACTAAAAGGAGGTATTTGGGTTCACTGGGAGACATGCAGCCACACACTTTATCTGTGGGGATGCAGAGATGCTGAGTCTGTTCTGCTCATGCAGAAAGCCCACGGCATGGTCACACAGGAAGGCATGGCATGTATCAGTTCGGTGTCACAACACAGACCACGTCAGGAGGTGGCTTCTGAACAGCTTGTGCCAGTACAGTTCTGCACAGAGACACTGCAAAGGCAGTTTCTGTTCCCTTTTTCTGGGGGCAAAATCCCTTACCATCGTTTCTGCTGTGAAAGCAAAATGCCGTAGCAAGAGTGACTTTTGCACAGGAGAATGCTGGAAGTTCTTGCTCGGACCACTTCCTTTTGAATAAATTTCCACAGCTGACGGGAAGCTTAGGAAATGTTCTCAAAGGGAAGTGCTGCTCCTTCTGTGTGCTTTGCTGCAGTATCTGTCTGCAGCGCAGGGAAGGACTTCTGTGCTGGAACAGGCTCTAATGTGCCTCTTGCTTTTCTTTGAAGCAGCTAATTTACCCCTGCTGAGCATCCCTCTGCTTGCATGCTAATTCTTCATGCCACCCCACTGCTCTAATGTGAAAAGGATGTGTAATATCTCCAACAGGGGATTGGATGACTTTGGGTAAAGCAGCGCAAGCCAACCACAGAGGACCTTCATTTGAAGATCCAATATTTATCCCTAAATGTCTTCTTGAGCATAAGCAGTACGTTCAAAATGGCTTCTATCTGAAAGTTCTTTTCTCCTGTGTTGCAAAGGATTTTTTCCTTGGCTGTGTTTTGTTTCTGCAAAAATAAATCCTGGCACTGTTTTGCTCCTTATCCACCTTATTTGTGCATTGAGCATCCTTGTACACTTGTCCTTTTCTCGTACCAAGCCCCACTCTATGCAAAGCTCTCATCATAGCAACTCAATTGGCTGACTTGAGCATGTGGAAGGAATCTAGGGATTTTTTAGAGGAGATCTTTGTCAGTGTGGGATTTCAGTAGTCACTTGGTCATTTAAAGGCACGTGATCAAGAGTTGTGTCTCTGTGCCTCATCATCATTCTGGCATAACAACAGGCACCCCAAATGGTCCCTCATTTCTAGTTCTACACATTCTTTTCCAGAGTATGAATATGCTGGGTAGTCTGTGCGCTCAAACGAGGCGTAAACAATTCAGACAGCAAATGCTATAGACCAAGTGTAGTTAATGGACCCAGATGGTTATGTTGCCAGTTTTATGTGACGTCGCCTGCATTAGCCTGGAAAACTTTCAGCTCTTAAATATCAAAGAGCTCTATTTAATGTTTTGTGTTGTCCAAACTTCCGCTGGACTTTTGCATCTCCTTAATAGCATTTAGTACAGCAGAAGCTGGAGGATCTGCTGTAGGTTCAACAGAAATATTCATCTACCTGAGTGAAGGAGAATGGGCTTAAATAGCCGTGCTGAAAGCAGGTTTAGAAACATAATAGCATGTGGGACAGCGTGGAAAATGATGATGGTAAAGGCAGGTGAGTGAGATAAAAAAGCAGCGTGGATGAAAGCCTTGAAAGAAAAGAAAATAGGGAAGCAAGTAGATGTAATTGTCAGGAGAGGATGAGATGAAAGCAGATTGTGATGGTTTTGGTACTGAAGGGTGAAAGTAAAAGCTTTTCAGTGGATACTGAAAGGAGAAGTGGAAAAAAATGGTCGCGTTTAGCAAGCTGCAAAAGAAAGGAGGTCAGAGGAGAGGATTGATACATCCAAATATTCCACAATGCCATTGGGTTTCTGGCTTTGCTTTCCCTAGCTCCTGGTAAGCACATTGCTCACGGTCACCTGGGACTGCAAATTCTCCATCTTTAGTTCCTGCTGGATGGAAGGTGAGCTCAGCTGGGTCTGCATCTGAGGTGCTGGGTTTAATTTCCAGAAGGATGTAGATCTTATTTGTTTACGTTGGAATTTTCCCACCTCCAACACCTGTTACAATAATGAAATCTTAAAGGTTGGAAAAGACCTCTCAGATCCCCAGGTTCAACCCCAACCCACCCCACAATGCCCACTACATCCCTCAGTGCCACATCCCCACGGTTCTGGAACACCTCCAGGGATGCTGACCCCACCACCTCCCTGGGCAGCTGTGCCACTGCATCACTGCTCTTTCAGAAAATAATTTTTTCGTGATATCCAGCCTGCTCCAGCATACTCAATGACTTAGCTTTGCCCTAAGAAGAGAGTACGGCTGCTTATTTTCCAAGTGATTCTTACGTGTGCATAAGCTCACTGGTGCTCCTTCTCTGCAGCAGAGAGCTGCCTTCCTCCCATGGACAGCAGCGACCAGGAGCTGGGTTAAGGCTGACAGCGGTGTGAGCAGCAGGTGATGGTGAGCACTGTCTTTGTGGTGTGTGCCATTCTCCTCCATCTGTGCCAAATGCAGCCCTGTTTGCTTAGCAAAATAAATGAGAATTAAAGACTGAAATGCAATTTAATTCACGTGTATTTTTTAACAACGAAACTCTTGTTTCAAGGAATGGAGGGATCCTTATACGTTAAGTATGCAGATTGCTGTTATCTTCAAAGACCTTTAGGAGCTTCAGCTCACCAAAGGACAACACATCAAAGAAGTGTCTGTGGGACTTGGAGTACAAACGTGCAATGTACAGATGGCACAGGGGTTCATGAGGCTCTGAGCCCATGAGTAAGGAGCAGATACTGCATTACTGAACCACCATCTGACAGCTGCCTCCTTGTAGGTGACTCTTTGCATCAAAGGTGACCTGAAGCACTTTTAATGCAGTAGAAAAGAGCTCCCAGGCTTAAGAATTGCAAAATCCCACGTCTGGTTGCAAGAGCCATCTTTGCTTAAAAATTCCATGCTTCACAAAGATTGTGTTTGTTTCCACTGACTTAAAGGCATGCTTGTCTGGCACAGGGGCATCTTCAGCTCTTGCTCTGGGCAACGTGGAGCTCTCTTGGTGCAGTGTCTGCACGTGCAGAGGATGACATGGAGGGACCTGCAGCAAGCTAGCAGCTGACAACAAGCTGTTTTCCGATAGAGCAGGCAGTAGCATCGTGGTTGGGGTCAGGGCTGGGGGGTTGGATGGTTTCATCTTGGAGTTGCTGAGGCTGTTGGTGTGGGAATTTCTTGTGGTTGAAAACTGTGCTGAAGCTTCTGTCTCTGCAGGTCAAATAAATTAGCTGTAAAGCATCGCTTCCTGCAGAAAACTTCACCTTCATAACAGGGACACTTTGGAGGCACCAAATAAAGCTGCCTTTTGCCTTAGGATACGTAGGTTGGGCTCTTGCTTCAGCTCAGCGGTGTAATTGAGATCTGCAGACAGCAAGGCTGCCTCTGCCCATGCCCCAGGCAAGCAGTGACCTGGGTTCAGCTGCCTTCTGTCTTCTTCTGAGTTAGGATTCAGTGGTGCTTCCACTCTCCCCCAAGATACTGTGCTCTTCCCTTTTGCAGGTTAGTTCTCATTATGGGATGTAGGAGCGAGCGCTGTGCCAGGCAGGCAGCCAGGAGTTGTTGGAGCAGCGTGGTGTACTCTGCCCAGCAGAGCTGGATAGGGCTGAAGATCTGCATCCCTTCCAGCACTTGAGTTGGTGCATAGCAACAGGTTGGAGGGATAACTGATGCAAATTAAATCATTTTTTGATTGTCAGTAGTGAAGAGTCCAGCAGAACCCCCACATGGTGCCTGGACAAAAAGCAGCTGCCTGCTGTCTCGGGAATCTTTAAAGCATTTCTGCTTGTGCCAGTGCTGTTTGAGTCTTTCCTGGCCTAGGTCCCAGCCAGTCATGCTGCACTCCAGCCCTCTGCCCTCTCCTCTGGAGACTGGCACTCAGGGAAGTGGCATTACCTGCACCTGAGTGATAGGGCAGTAGTGGGCAGGACACACCAAACCCAATTACAGCCTGTTCCATCCCTCTGCAGTCCATACAATGGAGAGCCCATCACACCCCTCGGCAGATCCCACGCTTCATTTTTAGCCTAGGGGAGGTGAAGTCAGCCGTGTTGTTGTGTCACGGATGTGTGCAGGGCTGCAGAAATCAGTGTTTCCCATGTGCTGTGGAACCACCTCCCCTTCTGTCAAGCACGAGTAACATCTCAGAAGGCACATCCCCACAGGGAGCACTTTGGTAGCAATCTGCAGTTGTTGACTCTTGTTCTGTGGGTCCAGTCAGTGCTGTAAAGGCTGCTGGTTGCTTTTTTTTTATTATTATTATTTTTAATTAAATGGCAGCTTGCTAAGGGCCAGGTATTGTTGTGACAGTACCTCTCAAGTCCTTAAGCTGCTTGAATCACTCCAAGTAGCCGAGCAATAAAAGAGCTAGAGTAAAATGTATCCCATGATGTCCTTCACTTCTGCTGACGACTGCGGTTTAAATTCCTGATGCAACCTTTTAGCGTAGTTAGCTTGTAAGAACTAATAAAAAATAAAATGTAGCCGTAACAGCTCCTTGCTACTCCATCTCTGATGGGGAGTAGGGAGAGAAACAGCCTTTCTTTTAGGGTGAGCTGGTGGTAGTGTAATATTGCTGCTGTTAATGTTGTACTCTGGTCGCTGTCATTAATCTACCTTTAATTTTTACATTATGTGGTAAACAGAGTTTGTTAGAGAAGAGACATTGCTTTTACTGCGAGGTGTTGTTCATCCCATGAGCACCTTTGTGTTAGAATTGCACTTGAAAGACTCAAGAGAGTGATTAGTTTGGATGATGCAAGTTTGAGCATCCCATTGAGCAGTGGGTTAAAAGGTGCTTACCGTTTGTACGTGTCCTCATTCTTAGGTCCTTTGCTTCATGAGCAGTGTGTTTTGAGTTTCATGGACCCAGAATAAAGAATGACTTAAAGAATTAACCAATATAGGTTTTCATTTTGTGAACTGTATGCATTCAAAGCTTGCACTAAAGCCTTGCCAGCTAGCACAGTGTGCAGGTGCTGGGCTTGTGTTCTGTTGCTCATGGATTTTGCAGGACTTGTTGAAATAAAATCCTCGGCTGCGGCTGTTGAGTAACACCATCACTTGTGGTTTCTGAGGAACTCTGGAAGGAGTTTGCAGTTCTGGGAGGAGCTGGGATTGCAGGAGCCATGGCTATTAGTTCCTATTTCTGCAGACATCTTGTAGCCTTTTGCAGATGGAAACATGCCATCCCTTGCAGCTTGCAAGAGAGAAGAACTCCCATTGCAGCGTGTTTACTTCTTCTCAACTCAGAGATGCAGGAGCTTGGGAAGCATTTTGCCAGCTGAACAGAAGAGAATGGAGGAGCTCTTATAGGCAGCTGCCAACCTCGATGCCAGAGCCCAGCAGCAGCCACCAAAGCTCCATTCTTGTCCCTGACAGCAGAGCTTAGGCAGTGAGCATGGAACGCGTTAGTAAGGGTGGGAAGAGGGAGACTTGGGACGTGCTGCTTGTGCTGGCTGCCAGAGCTGTGTAGGAGTATGAAGGCGGGATGGGCATGGCCCTGATCCACAGCACTTATGTTCTGAAACAAAAGGGAATGCCACATGCAGCAGAGACACGGGTTGCTGAGCAGCAGTCCTGCATCCTCAAGCTTCAGTTAGCAGAAGGTACTTTGTTTTCTTTCAGTTTTCTGTATGTTTAAATGATTATTTGCAGCAGAAGTGTGTCTGAAGTGAGTTTTGAGCTAGGGAAAAAGGATGAGGAATTACTGGGAGTTGCTGGGCTTTGAATCTGGATCTGGTGGTAGAGTTCCTGGGGTGTTGTGGAACAGGGCAAGGGACTTGTGGTGCTCCCCTTGGCGCTGAGGGAAAGAAGTAGCTGCCTTTTTTTGGTGGGAAATGGTTGGGTGTGTGTACTCCAGAGCTGTTGGCTGCCAAGTGCTGTCGTGGAAGTGTTTTATGCTGAGGGAGCTGAGAACACATTGGATTTTAGGAACAGTTTCTTCTCTGAAAGAGTAATAACGCATTGGCACAGGCTGCCCAGGGTGGTGGTAGAGTCACCATCCCTGGAGGTGTTCGCTGCAAGCTGGCTTTGTGCTGGTGGAGCACAGAGCTGGTGACCTTCATCTCCTCCCATTAGCTATGAAACACTTGAAATATCCCTTCTTTCTTGTTAAGAGCCTGGTGTTTATGAAACGTGCTGGTCGCTTCTCGCTGCGCTTCTGCGGCTATTCCTCCTGGCTTGGGGCATCGTGGCACCCAAGGTGTCCTTTGCTGTATGCCTGTTGCCATGGCTCATGTCCTCCAGCCCAGTTCAGCTCCATGGGAGCATTGGTGCTTCACGAATCTCTCCTGGAATGCATGTTTTTAGCCAACATGCTAATAGGCAGCATCTCTTGCACAATGCCTCTAGGCAATGGGTAATGTGTTTCTTAAGTACATATGGTTCTGTTTGCTTTTTGTATTAAAGAGGAGAAGCACCCTTGAGATCAACACTAAGGGAAAGAAGAAAAGTAGTGAAGGATTGATGTGTGATGCTGGACAGCTCTGAGCCAAGAAGCAGTGCAGAAGGTAAGGCACAGCCAAGCTCTGCAGTACCGGTCTGCTTTATACCTACCATGAAATTGCTGCTTCCCTGCTGCATTTTAACTGTCTACCAAAACATCTCTGTGATTTTCCAGCACCGTTTTCCTTTCTCACCATACACGTGACAGTAATGGTAACAGATGGGGAAAGCTGGACAGTACGGTGTCACTCACAGAATCTGAGTCAAGCCCTTTATATGTTTGGCCACCCACTCTTTCATTTAATCACTTGCAATTTGCCAAAAGCCCTAGCCAACTTCACTTGGCAGAGCTGCAGGCAAAGAAGTGATGTTTCACAAGATTCTGATTTCAGCAGTTTAAATTCTGTTGTTTTAAAGAAGCACCGATTGTCATGAACGGGCTGAGCTCGCTTGCGTGCTGAGGATCCCAATCCTGGCACACAGCTCTGCAGGGAGGTTGGGCTCTGAAACAACGTACGTGATCTGAACGTTTCTCTTCTTACCTCAAAAAACTTCACAGCCAAGGGAGGCTCACCGTGTAGGGATTAATCCATGGGCTGCTGATGCACAGCTACCGTGGGGGTGTGTGACTGCCAGGGGAGCATGGGCAATCTCACTGCAGAGGCTGAAAGCTGCTGCCAGCAGCACATTTCTTCTTCCCCAATTTTCCCGTCACTCCTGTAATGAAGCCAGAGGATGGGAATTTGTGTTCCTCACTGAGCTGTGAAGTACTGATGAAACTGCTGATGGATCTGGGCTTGAACCAGGAGTCAAAGGCACAAGGGCACTAAAGGGCTGTTGTATCCCAGGCAAATCTGTTGAGGCAGCAGGGTGCAAATAGCACATGAGTTGTTACTGGGAACACAGTTATTTAAGGTTGCCAGATCCAACTCCTGCTCTTAGGAAAACTTGGATGAAATGTAATGGCCTGTGACACGGCAAGAAGCAGACTGGGTGCTCTCGGGGTCCCATCTGCCCTCGAACTCTGCTAATCTGTGAGAAATCACAGCTGCATCTCTAATGATGCACGACCAGTTCAAGCCCCTGTTTTGACTTGCTGTCCACAGAGTTCTCCAGGAGTGCTGTGTCCTTGTGTTGAGTTTGGAGCATCTGCTCCACATGTATTTGGGTTGAACTGCTTCCTGCAGACTTAGCAACTGTGCTGGTGGCTTCCTTCAGGAAATCCAGCCATGCAGGTAGATTTAGCTTACAGGATCATGGCAATTAAGCCATAATGGCACTCCTGTAAGTTGTCTTTTTTTTTTTTCATTTTTTCCATTTTTTTTTAACCTATTAACTATCTTCCTATCCCCAGCTGAAAATCTGTACATCTAGGGGATTTTTTTCTGCCTTGTTTGAGTGAAAGAGTAAATCCTTTTTGATTTATTCCAGAGCAGCCCTCGAGCTCAGCTCCTGTGAGAGCCTGCTGACTTTGAGTTCAAAAGATCTCACTTCTTTGAGGAAGGCTGTGGTCTTCCATCTTGCCTCAAAGTTAAGCTGAAAGAGAAAATTCTTTTTTTTTTTCCTTTAGATGGAGAGAAAATAAGCATGGTGTGTAAGAGAATCAGTTATACCTGCAGCAGAAGAGAATGCCAACACGCAGAATTTCAGCTTAAAATCTGGTTGTTAGCGTAGGATTTATTTTCAAGTACCTAACATGTTGTTCAGTAAGTGTTTTGTTGAGATAAAGTCTTCCTTTTAACGCAGCGCTGTCGGCTGGCTGAGATCCAGCCTGTGATCCTTCATTAAAACATCTTTGGTGTTGAAACCCCTGGATTACAGTGGTGGCTAGAAATGGAAGTTCTAGCCCTAATTTCCTGCAGAACTGCTGATACAAGGCTTGGGCTGAGTTCTGCACACGCTGACTACTAAAATTTCATCTTTACACTGAGTTTCACTGCAAGCGGGAGTGCTGCTCACAGTCATAACCTTACTGCCTTATTAATACTTGTGAGAAAAAACACTAAAAGGCCGAGGATGTCTCAGGTCTAACATCAGGTCTAACATCTCCCCTAGTCTCTGCATTGTTTATCTTGCTGCTCTGTTGTAGGTCTCTGAAGATGAAAGCTGAGCTGCCCAAACGTGAGCCCTAGCACACACGTGCTGGACAGCACAGGCTTCCCTTAAATGTGCTTTCTGATGCTTGGCTTCTAACGTCATCCCATGGAGCAATATCAGTTACGGCCAGCAGTTATTTGTATCAGCTGATGCCTTCACGTAGCAGAGGGACTGGAAGGGGTAAGGTACCTTCAGGTGCCTCTTATGCTGGACGCTGGCTGTGAATACGAAAAGTGCCGTGCTGTGCTGACGATGAGCTGTGCACCTTGAGATGAGGTGCAGGCATCTATTTGTGGTGTGTATATATAGATATGGGTAGTGCAAAGTAACTGTCAGAGCTATTATGTGCTAGCTGTTTCCTGTCGGGCTCTTCCAGGCTGTATTTATGTGGTTGTTGCTACAGCTGTATGTTTCGAAGGGCAGGGGTAATAGATGGAAGATCTTTAATATATGTAGACCTTGCTTTTAAAAGAACATCTTCCTGAGCAAGGTGACCTTGGCTCTGCCTCTAACACGTGCAGCCAGCAGTGGAGGGGAGAGCTGGTGCTGAGCAGTGCAGCGAAGGCTCGATGTCAGCAGAAGATAACACAGCTTGGGTTGGTCTGGGGTTTAAGTGCAAATGAGGGGAGAAAAACAGCTTTCTTGCCTGCCTCCAAGCAACACAGTGATTTGCTGGTTTGGGCCAGAGCAACAGCTAAGCTGTCTCTTGCAGGCATGGAGAAAGTCTTGTGTGATGCTTTTCAAGCCGTTCTTATCAAACTTAACATTTTCAGAAACTATTTCCAGGTCCTGTAGTGTGTGGAAGGTAGCAGTGTGTGTGCAAGCACTGTGGTGATTCTTCTCCCTTTTCGGGAAAAATGCATCTCAAAAGCCAGCTGCATTTGCAGTCACTTTCTGGCATGTCATTGTACAGTAAATCTGCTCAGCTCGGATCACAATACAAGGACAGGCAATAGGCTGACTCGCTCCTTTAGTGCTGTCACCACTTCTCCTGCTCTCACTTCAGCAGAGAAAAACCACGCATCGACTTTCTCCCACAAGCCCGCGTTCTGAGCCAGCAGAAGTAGGAAAATGTTTTTTTCCCGAATCTAATTTGAAACATGATGACTGGACCGTTCTTAAACAGCTTCCAACTTAACAATAAAGAAACTTCACCGAGTGCTTGGCAGGAGCCTCTGTATGTAATTTAGATCATAATCAGATGCATTAACACATTTTATATGGATCTCATGGGGGCCAAGAAGACGAGGTGTGCTGGGTAATTTCTTCCCAGATTTCTTTACCTGATTGTTTATTACTCTCGGGGACTTCATTTGTGGTCCAAATGTCACCAGCAGAATCCTGCTGCATCGTGTGGCTGCATTAAGAGCAGCCAGGAGCAAGGCTTCAAATCACCTCATTGGCGTTATCATCACTCTTTGCGTCGAAGGGAGGGTGGGGGAAACATGGGGGAAGTGAGGGAGGCAGGGGAACAAAAGCAGGGACCCAGCTCTGCAGATTGCTGACCCTGAGCTCGGTGGGAGGGAAGGGAGAGTGCTCGAGGAGCAGCATGCCTCTTGCTGAGTGCTGTCATGAAAGCTGCACGCGGGAAGCTCCCTCCCCACCTTTACGCTGTAGCTGTTAGACATAAGTAGCTCCAATTTTATAAAGCTTCTGAAAGCTTTTCGGCAGTCTGTGCAAAGAAACAATCATATATCATTCACGTTGCTTCATTGTTTTGTCAGGAATCCACCCATGCCAAAAGCATCTTTGTTGTGAAATCTTGCCTTTGACAGAGAATTCTGTTGCTGCTTTGATAAATGATGTTTTGCGTTTCTTTCTGCTCTGTTGGTTCGTATTATACTCTCAAGAGGTGGGAAGTGAAGTTCCTTGACACTTCAGCGTCTCCTTTGTACATCTTCCCACGTTTTTCATGGGTATGTATTTATTATTAAGGGATGCGCTGGTGTGGGTGCAGTACCAGGTGGCACATCCAAACCCACATAGCCCCTCTTCCCCTTTTTTTCCAGTGATACTGGAAAGTGGGGCTTGGTTGTAGAGCGCTGAGCCGTGGCAGTGACGGTTGACCTCTCTTGGCTGGTAGGCCTCAGGGTTTTGCTGGTGTTTGGTGCAGTGTTGTGGCACAGTGCAGAACACACAGGCAGACTGCACCCGACAAGAACCCCGTGCCCAAAACAGGTTTGGGTGCAGGGGATCCTTTGGAGGTCAGAGGAAGAGCACTGGTGTCTGTTGGGCTGGCTCCCTCTTTTTTTTATTTATTGCTTTTTTACTCTTTGTTTATCAACAACATTTTGCCAGGAAATGATGATGCTCAGCATCCCAGATTAGCAGAGATCTTAAAGAGACTTTTCTGATCGAACAAAGTTGTGATGAAGAGTTGAATATCCCTAAAAACTGGAGAGAAGGGAGTCTCTCCCAGGAACATCTGCCTTTCCTTGGGTCTTCCAGCTAAGTACTGAGCAAGGACATTACTTGCAGGATATCCTGCCCCGAGGTATAGAAGTTAGAGTGGTTGGGCTCTCCTGAACAAACCCTTTCCCTCCATCTCCTGCTTTTTTGAATCTGAAGAGCTTCCATGAAGGCAGACTGATGCAGGCCTCAAAGGGTTTGTGCAGCAGGGCAGGCAGGCAGGCATGCATCAGAGGCAGAAAATATCCCTAGTCCTTGACTATTTATAGCCAGCTCACAAGCAGGCTCCTTGCCTCCAGAGCCCAAGTTACTCACTGTGACTGATGTATTCTCCTTAGGTCTGCAGCACACAGTGACCAACTTGTCCCTACAAGTGCAGGGTGATGGGTTCAGCTGACGCAGCTTGCAGATCTGCTTGTGCTGGGCTTTAGCTGAGCACGGATGTGCTCTCTTGGTTGGGCTGCAGAAAGGGATCTGAGCTTGCTGGGGTGATGAAGGAAAATGAGTGCTTTGTTTTCCATTTTCTTAAGATCTCCTTGAGCTGGACTTAGGAATTATTGATTTTCAACCTTTGTACCAGAACACTATGACTGTTCAAACAGTTGCTCAGCTGAAACTATTGGATTACCTCTCGCTAAAGCATAATTTGATTTGGTTTGCTGTTTTGTCAAGGCTCTGAAGATAATAGCTTGCTTTAGCCTTTCATCTCCAGATAGCATGGATGAAATTGCTGTCAAGGGGGGCTGCACTACTGCCTTCTGTGAGTTAGCTTGTTTGACACAGGGCCTGTATGGCCTTCACTTGCCTTTTTCCTTCATGTCCTGCACGTATTGCCTAGATGAGTAAGGTTTGTTTGTTTGAAGGCATGCTAGGTGCTGATCTGCTTGTGCTAGATCACAGCTTCTGTATTCTTTTGCACAGTTTGAGTAGCACCCTGACATTTAAGCCTCACACCTGGGGGAAAAAAAAACACCTGGGGAGATTCATCAGTAATTTGGAACTTTGTTAAATTCTGAAATACAGGGTGGAAAGTATTGGTTTTCTGATATGTGGTTTGCTTGTAAGGCATGGTGGTCCTGCTGTATGGTAAGAAAAGCAGAACTGCTGAGCAGGGGGCCTGGAGGAATTTAGGTTTTGTAGCCTAATTTCAAGTGAATATACTCTGCATGTCCATGGGATGCTGCTCAAGTGTCCTGAAGAAGGGCACAGACTTAAATAAGGCGGAATGGTAAACACTGAAACTCTTCTGATGAATGGGAATGGAAAAAAAGGTGCGTTTTTTATCAGTATCTGGCAGTAGGATGCTGGCTGTTGTGTACGTGTGTGACTGCCCTCCACTGGTTGAAATTAAAATGACTTTTCTTTATCAGAGCCTTTTTTCCCCCCCCCCAATGGTTAGTGTGTGTCTTCAGATTGACTTTGGAGAGAGGCAGGAGCATTTGAGGTGCAGGGCTGGGTCCCTGGGAGCTGTTGGAGAGGGTCCAGAGGAGGGCCACGAAGATGATCAGGGGGCTGGAGCACCTCCACTACGAAGACAGGCTGAGGGAGCTGGGCTTGTTCAGCCTGGAGAAAAGAAGGCTGCGGGGTGA
>JAOWBP010001760.1:88200134-88212726 GCA_028571105.1 Tragopan temminckii
CCTGGAGGTGTTCAAGGCCAGGTTGGATGGGGCCCTGGGCAGCCTGGGCTGGTATGAAATGTGGAGGTTGGTGGCCCAGCCTGTGGCAGGGGGTTTGGAGATTCATGATCCTCGAGGTCCCTTCCAACCCAAGCCATTCTGTGATTCTAAGGCTGTGTGGCTTGGGTGCTGGCAGAGTTCAGACAAGCTCGGTGGAGGTGGTGGCACAGTTATTTGGTGACATCTTTCTCCTGAAATCTCTGCAGGCAGCAAAGATACTTCACTCCTTGGACCACTGTTCCTGCTGCGTTATCCACCTGTGAGAGCAGTAGAAAGGCATTTAATGTCCCTTGCCTAATTGGGAATGTGTGACTGGAGTGTCTGGTATTGAGAAACGGGTTTGTTACCCACAGGGACCCTATTTGAATCGAGCTCAAATTAATAGAGTGCTGGCAATAGTTGTGTTTGTGCATCTGAATTTCTCGTTTGCCTCGTAATGAACTGTGTCGGATAAGAATCCGCCTGCTGTATAAATATGGGTGATTACAGCGCGTTGGGTAATTTAGTTATTTGGCATGATTGATCAGGCTGTCTGAAACAGAGCGGCCTCCACTTCCGTGGCAATGAAACATCCTCCAAAAAGTGCAGTAGGCCATCAGCTCGCTGCTGTGCTGCCCGCCCTGTGCGTCAGAGGCCTCCCTGCAAGGAGGGAAAAGGCTGCTGTGAGATGTATATGGCAGCACGGATAGAAGTGGGAAGACCTCCTTCAGAGCCCCTCCGTGGAGATGCTGCCTCCAGCCTGCATGCAAAAAATGGGACAACTTTACAAAATTCCCTTTGGGATGGGATGTGGCCCTCCCTGCTGAGTGAGGCGATGTTAAACACTGTGTTTCTGTGCTTTTCAGGCAATATCGCCTTTTTCTTATAACTTAACCGGGATGAAGAAGTTGAAAATTGTGTTTAATTACAACTTGAAGCATCTGTCTGAGATCAGGAGCCTGAATTCCTCTGTGTGCTTGTTTGCTGCCAAGGAGGCAGTGCTGGTGGTGTTCAGGGAGGTGAGAGAGGTTTGTATTTTAGCCCTGGGGAAAATAACGTGCCACAGCTATCTGGGGCTCAAAGCCACAGTGAATCCTGAGTGCTGGAGCTGTCTCACAGTCAGCACTGGGAACAGCTGCCCATTCCTCCTTGCAGCTCACCTCTCTGTGCTTCTCTCTGAAGCGCCCGGCTCTTTGCTGTGGTTTTACCTCCAGACAGTTCCTGTTCATTCATTGCTTCAAGGTAAAAGCAGAAATAGCCTTCTCCTCCTCCCACACCTAATTTATCCCTTTCAGCAATAAACAAGATAGCAGTCATGCACCTGCTCCTCATGCAGGTTGTGCACGTGATGGAGCAAGGTAGCTGCTTCCTCAGTTTGCTTCCCAAGTGCCCCAAAATCTTCTAGAGCTTTATAAATGGGAGCACAGAGAGCAGTACAACACCAGCCACTCTGACTGTCTGTATTTACCAGGTTCCTTGTAAAGCTCTGCCCTGTGATTTCTTGCACAGAGACTGGGAGGTTGAAGAGCTTTGTGTTCAGATTGTTCTGCTGTTCAGTGCTGCAGAACATAAAAGGATTCACTTGTAAGCTTGTGTACTTCTTTGTAGAGAGAAGTGCTCGTGTGCAGCCTGCAAGAATAAATAAAACAATACTTCTGCTTTATTACCGGAAAACAACACTAAATAATAAATTTAAGAACTAAAAGCTCTATATGTAAAGTAGATTGCACAATGCATTATGCAGAAAGCAGGAAGGTACTGGAGAAGGAAAGCACTAGAAGAAGGCAGGCTGGAAGGTGGACTGTTTTGCAGACAGGGTAGTTAGATATGTATTGAGTCCTGAGCTGGCACAGGCTCTGTAGTGACTTCGGACAAGTTGTCATGCAGTAGGTTTGGTTGGAGAGGACCTCCTGGAAGTCTCTGAACCTGGGTTGTGAATGTCTTTTTGCCCCGTATCGAAGGGGCTGGCTTTGTTGAAGCAGGTAATGGCCAAGTATTTGTTCCTTCTGCTGATGCTGAGGCCCTGGAAGGTTTGATTTGGGGGGGGGATTTGGGATTGCAAGGAATCATTAGGAGGAGCTGCGACCCTTTTGGTCCTTCTTTCCTTCCTGTTCCTTCCCCAGCTGTCCACTGCATTTATCCAAGCTGTCCCTCTCCGTTTCTTCATTTCCTTCTGTGACGATGAGGCAACTTGACCTTGAGACAGCAACACTTGGTTTTACTTACATGCCTTGGTTCTCTTCTGGAGTTCATTTTCCTCGTTCATCAGTCATAAGCTCTCAAAAGCATCAGCTGAAGTACAAGCCAAGCTACTTTGTGGGGATTTGCCTGTTGGGGTTAGTTGGCTGCTGATTCTTCTTCCAGATTTTCTTGCCCTTCAGAGTGGAAATTGCTTTTGGGGAAAATCTGATCCTGAACCTGGGGCTCCACAACTAGCATCAAGGAGTTCTACACAAGATTAGAAAAAGCTGCTCTCCAGGGATTTTTGTCCTTGAGTGCCACTTCTGAACTACTCCAAATACCTCTATCTAAATCCCTGTGTCTTCTGTTTAGGTTGCATTTCTTTCCTTTATCCAGATCAACCACAGGGTCTCTTTCTGCCTCCAGACACTACAATGCCTCCAAACATGTAAGAGCCTGGTGAAGTGGCTGAGCAAAAATCCAGTGTCCAGGCGCCCTGTGCCTATGGTCTGGCTTCCCTTTTGTGAATATAAGGGGAACACAGCAAGTTACTATGGATTACTTCCTGCAGAGGACACTGAGGGACTCTGGGAGTATTTGCCCAGAACCACTTTGCTTGTGCAGGGAGCATGGCTGGAAGCAGGTTTGGCTCCACACAGAGGCAGGAACTTTTCTTGGTTGGGATAAAAGCTTTATAAAGCAGAGGGTGCAATTTATCCCCTAAATGTAGAGATTACAAGATCTTTCGCTGGTTATATGTTGCAGCGCTGATCTTTGCCTAGGAGTATTCCTCTGTACCTGCAAGCTACTGAGATGCTACAAATCCCCAGTGATGATCCTTTAGGCTGCAGCACGCAAAGCATTTCAGAGTGAATTTTCCATCTGCTGCTTTTAAAGATCTGCTCTCAAACATACCTTAAAGCACGCACCTAATAGATTTACTTTCCTTGTTCAATTGCAGGAGGAAAATCCTCTAAATGCTCCTGTTCCAAAAGTGATTGGAGATTTGGAGTGTAATCCTATTCTTTATGAGAATTAGGAAGTTGAAAGTTATCGTTGCTGGAGGGCTGTTTTGTGTTCATTTCTTTTCCGTTTCACTGGAAATGCTCTTCCTTGTTGCCAAGAAAGGAGGGTGGCAATGTGCTGTATCTTCTTGCTTTAGCAGAAAGATAATGGTTTACCCTTTTTATTGCTGTAAAAAAAAATGTGATTTTTATTTGATTTCATTTTTAGTGCTGGTGAAAAAGGGATTTGGCAATAGGAACTGTCTGTTCGAGTCAGAGGAGAGAAGCAAAGAAGCCACTAACACAGCACCCTGACTTTCACAGTTCATCAGGAGGGAACCTGCATGACAGAGGTGGGTACCAAGGTTCATCCTCAAAGAGAGCCCCAGCACAGGGGGATGTTTCTGGTGACATCATTGCAGTGATAACTCTGCAGGCTTATCAGCTGGGACAGGAGGAGACTGAGAATGGATAGAGGTGCACACAGAGTCTGGGAGCTCTGATTAAACAGATGTAGGATCCCTGTAGGTTTTCCACCTGAGTTGCTTGTTGCAGCCATTTGTACCAAATACTCTATATAATAAAGTATATAATATAGTAAATAATCACCATACTCTGCATGGTGATCTACCTCTGGGTGTACTCTGGAGGAATGTGAGTTTGAAGTTTCTACTCTCTTCTCAGATACGCTGACAAGGAGACAATATTTCATATTATATGGGGAAATGGACAGAAAAAAGGACAAGTAGGAGGGACAGGATTGCTCATGTGTCTGCAGAGGGGCTTTCATTACTGAACACTTACAGCGCCATGGGGGCAGTGACTTTCACTAGCACCCAGCCCGGCTCATTCTGCTAGAAATGCAAAAAGCAGGAGAACCCAAAATATTCCTGTAACTACATTGGCGTGGAGAACACCCACTGGAAAAATATCCCTGGATTTGAACAAAGATGTGGCAGCATGCATGAACAGCAATTTAGTTTTGCAGCCCTGTGCTGTGGGAGAAGGAACTGCAGCGTGCAAGCATGTCATGCCAAAGAAGTCGGTCAGATTGGCATTTGGGAAGAGGCTGTGGTAATTATTGAGCTTCTGATTTCCCAAGAGTTCTTCTTTGCCTCTTTTTTTGTGTATGTAATTAGCTCTATAAGGCAGCTACGTCGTGTTAAAATGTCAACTGGAGTTTCTCAGTGTGGGACTCGGTTGGGACTAAATAGTACTTGGGAGGGAGAACCCAGCAACTGATATCTTCCTCTTCCTCCCAGACTTCTTTTTGGGAACTAAGGAAATCAGCAATCTTTTTCACCGGGGCAGCTTATTCCTTTTAAATAAAACACTGAAGTCTCCCTTGGTAAAACAGCAGATTGGGTTTTTACTTCATTATTAGGACTTAAAAATAAAAAAAAAAAATATTAAAAGCGCTGTGTTACAACCTCAGGCTCTATCTAGTTGATGAGGAATGAAGTCTTCGTAATGAATAACAGTCAGAAAGAGTGCCTAAAGTGCTTTCTTTATCACCAGCACGTATTTCATGCTGATAGTCAATACTTCTAACTGATCCCAAGCCATGCATGTTGCATTTCATATCCCTCCACAGCCTCCTGCGTTCTCTCCTGTGTGTTTTTTTCTGAGCTAACAGCAGAGTTCATTTGTCAGCTTCAGGTTTCTGAGCACACAGATTATTTTAATTCGCAGCCTTCATTTTTAGGCCAGGAGGATAAAGTTTGTTGTGTGCCTACTGAAGGAGCAGGAACAGAGGAGCCACTGGAAGGATTAGATGGCAGAACAGCTGCAGAGGATCATGTGTGGGGTGATGGCCTGGATTTAGCTCTCCAAGGACACCAGTTGCCATTTTAGGGAGTCCACTTTGCCACTTCATTGCTCTTTGGAGCTCGTAAATAGGCAGTGCTGCTCAGATGGAACAAGGTTTAGATGCAGTCTAAACTGATGGTCTTTGGGGCTGCCTTTACTGCCTGTGAGGCCATGTTTTTTCTCTGCCCAGTCAGAAGTAGCACATGCACACACCTCCTCTACCATTTTTTCGTCACATTTGTGTTCCCTTGTTCCTGTACTGTCTCAGCACCTTGCAGGATTTAACTGAGTTCACCCCAGTGGCATCCCCAAAGAAGGGGACCTTGTTTTCCCGTGTGTACCTTGAAGTTGAGCTGTTTCTTAGCTTTGCAGGTGTTCCAGTGAGCATGTGCTTTGGCTTTTCTCTCAGAACCGTTAATAGAGCAACTCTCATCTCCTGGCCAGCTGTTTGCAGACAAGTGTTTGCAACTCTAGGATCTTTGCAGCCTCTTCGAGACAGCGTTGAAATTGCACGGACTGACCGACTGTGCATGCACGGACAGTACCAGCATGAGCTTCCTTTCCTGGGGAGAGCTTAAAAATAAAATACCGGCTTTAAAAGCCTTTTTTTTTTTTTTTTTTTTTTTTTTGCCTCACTCAGTCAGCTGCTTTGCACACTGGTGCATGCTAAAACCCTTCTGTTGTATAGCAGCGGTCCCAGCGGCACAATGCAAGCGCTCTGCTACTGCCAGGGCTTCCCGTGTCTGACTGACAGCCTCGTGCAGAAGAGCTGGGGATTTACATTCATCACCAGCCACTCTCAGCCCAGGCAAATGGAGGCTGCTGTACAGAGAAGAGCATTAAAATGTTCTGCCAAGAGAGCCCAAGCCTCCCCCATCTGCCCTCACTGACAGCGCTGCCAAGGTCTGAGAAAGCTGATTTTGCCTTTTCCTGACTTTTTAGCCCTTTTATCCTCCTGGCTTTCTGAGATTTACACCAGTGTCGTTTGCCAGGCAATGTTTATGAATTTAAAAGCTGCTTTAATTTTTAACTACTGTGCGTCTCCCAGTTGCAGGTCCAGTTTGGGGGTGGATTCTCATTTAGTCTACAGCATTACATTACCACGAACAAATTGCCTTGTAACAAAACAGACCTTGGAGCTGTGCACTGTTAGCCCACTTGCTTCCCTTTAGTTACAGTTTTTTCCTGGTTAAAATCAAACGTTCACTTCATTTTTCCGATACATTTGTGTACTACACTGAAATTTATTCATTCTCTGCTTCTTTAAGTTGAACTTGTTTTGCTTTGGCCCTCTTGTAGCTGCAGTTTGCTTCCCTGTCTTCTTTCTGCCGATTCTCAAATAAGTAAATGAGAGGAGTATGAACAGGTTTAGTGAAAAATGACCATCAGCAGTGTAGATGACTTTTCTCTAATTAAAAATTGAAGTGGAAATGAATAAGCTTCTCATGAGGCTGTGCAGGAATTGACGCTGTGCCCAGCACTGTATTCGTCGGTGATGTGAGAAGTCCCATATATGAAAGAATATCCCAGAAACGTGGGTACCTTGAATGATGCTAATTAAAAGGCAGGGAGAGTTTCCTATAGCAGCATGTGCATCTGGCCGAGTGCTGAATTTGTCACCTGTTTTAAGGCCTGGTGTGTCACCTGTCCCTGTGTTTTAAGGCCTTGGTGGGTTTTATGCCCTTGCTGCTAGTTCAGAGCCTTAGCCAGGCACTGCAGACAGGCATCTTTTTCCAGTTTTGGCCAGAAGTTTTCTCCCACGTGCAGTGAGCCTGCAGAGATGTCATAGCCAACGCTGTGTATGTGCTATTTAAACTTTCTGTCGCAACGAATCAAAATTTTCCTGCAGGAAAGGAAAGGAAAACAATTTGTCTAAAAATTCCTTATCAGCTCTAGTCATTAGAGCAGAACAAGAGCGATTATGCTCAGTTATGCAGCATGAATTTACAGCTCTGCTGTGTCTCAGAATCACAACATGCCATTAAGAGGGGAGCGGAGAGAGCAGGGGTACATTAATATCCCCACTTAGTACAGAAGGGGACAGGGACCTGCAGATGTTAGGCAGCTTCTCCAAGGCTTCACAGCAAGACAGTGGGTGAAGTAGGAAACCAGATCCAGGGGCTGTGATTTTCTGATCTGGCCACTGAAGCGTGCAACCCTAATGAAAAACAGAGTGCTTGGAGAAGGCCACGTGTCCGGATCTAATGAATCCCATCACTTTGTCAGGTTTACTGCTGTTAGCCCCAGAGGTGCTAAACATGCACAAAGGTTGCTCTTTTGTAGAGAGGACAGCTGGTTTTAAAAACTAGCAGTGTCTCAGGTCGCTGCGGGGTCGTTTTGTTTGCACTGTCTGAATATGTGATTGTTCTCTTGTAGGAACAGCAGAGCATCAGGCACACAGCAGCGATGAGCCCGACGTTGGTACGAGTCTCTTCTGGCTCGTTCTCCACAATGGCTGGTGCCTCTGCATATTCACTGGATGATGATAATGCAGGATGTCGAGAGCAGCAGTAGAGTTTGCCTTGATCCCTTCGTGCTTTTCCTCTGCTGGTGGAGTCTTTGAGTCGCCATGAGAACGCTGTGACGCTTCCAGCAGGTTACCTGCACACCACGGGTGGGCAGAGTGTGGGCAAGGTCAAGTCCAACCGAGGAGCCATCGTCACAACAAGATGAAATTCCCGTTCTATTGGCTTCTCATTAAGCAGGCACAGTAACGTTTCTTTGTAGAGACTTGCTATACAAACTCTTTTGGTTATGGCTACTGATCCAACGTGACTGGGCATGCGGTGACTGTTGAACTCATGACTGGATATACGATGTTGCGGAATGGGGGAGTGGGGAACGGAGGCCAGCCGTGGTTGTTGAGGTGGTCCAGTCGGATCCGGCTCACCTGGCTGAGTTTCATCCTCTTTGTCATCCTTGTCTTTTTTCCCCTTATCGGGCACTACTACCTGACGACCATCGATGACGCAGATGATGCCGGCAAGCGGATCTTTGGCCCTCGGACTGGCAATGAGCTGTGCGAGGTGAAGCACGTGCAAGACCTGTGCCGCATCCGCGAGTCCGTCAGCGAGGAGCTGCTGCAGCTGGAGGCCAAGCGGCAAGAGCTCAACAGTGAGATTGCCAAGCTCAACTTGAAGATTGAGGCTTGCAAAAAGAGCATCGAGAATGCCAAGCAGGACCTGCTGCAGCTGAAGAACGTCATCAGCCAGACTGAGCATTCCTACAAAGAACTGATGGCTCAGAACCAGCCAAAGCTCTCCTTGCCAATCCGGCTGCTGCCAGACAAAGACGATGCGACCTTTCCCCTGCCAAAATCCAATCGGAACTGCAGGCTGCACAATTGTTTTGACTACTCGCGATGCCCGCTGACATCTGGCTTTCCAGTCTATGTCTACAACAGTGACGATTACCCTTTTGGTAGTTCCTTAGACCCTTTAATTAAACAAGCCTTTGAGGCGACTGTCAGAACTAATGTTTATGTTACTGAGAATGCAAATATTGCTTGTGTGTATATAATTTTAGTGGGGGAAATGCAAGAGCCCGTAATGCCAAAACCTACTGAACTAGAGCAACAGTTGCACTCTTTGCCATATTGGAGGACTGATGGACATAACCATCTCATCATCAATTTGTCAAGGAAATCAGAAACTCAGAACTTTCTGTACAACATCAGCACGGGGCGTGCCATGCTTGCCCAGTCTACGTTTTATGATGTTCAGTATCGACCGGGGTTTGATATTGTGGTGTCACCTCTGGTCCACGCTATGTCTGAACCTAACTTCCTAGAAATCCCACCCCAGGTGCCAGTCAAGCGTAAATATCTGTTTAGTTTCCAGGGGGAGAAGATTGAGTCTCTCAGATCTAGCTTGCAAGAAGTTCGCTCTTTCGAAGAGGAGATAGAAGGCAACGCCCCGGCTGACTACGATGATCGCATTATCACCACCCTGAAGGCTGTTCAGGACAGCAAGCTGGACTTTGTTTTGGTGGAGTTCACATGTAAAAACCAGCCTAAGGCGAGTCTGCCCACTGAGTGGGCTCTGTGTGGAGAAAGGGACGACAGACTAGAGCTACTGAAGCTATCTACTTTTGCACTGATAATCACCCCCGGGGACACCCGGTTAGTGATCTCCGCTGGGTGTGCCATGAGACTGTTTGAGGCTCTGGAAGTCGGAGCCATCCCAGTGGTTCTTGGAGAGCAAGTCCAGCTACCCTACAACGACGTGATCCGGTGGAACGAGGCAGCCTTAATCATACCAAAGCCACGTATCACAGAAGTGCACTTTCTTCTGAGAAGCATTTCTGACAACGATCTCCTTGCCATGAGGAGGCAGGGCCGCTTCTTGTGGGAGACGTACTTCTCCACCTCTGATAACGTGTTCAACACAGTCTTAGCTATCATAAGGACTCGAATCCAAATCCCGGCTGCTCCTATCCGAGAAGAAACTGCAGTGGAGATTCCCCACCGATCTGGCAAAGCTGCTGGTACAGACCCCAACATGGCAGACAACGGTGACCTGGACTTGGGGCCTGTGGAAACAGAACCACCCTATGCATCTCCCAGATATCTCCGCAACTTCACCCTCACTGCAATGGACATCTACAGGAATTGGAATTCCGCTCCGGGGCCTTTTCACCTCTTTCCCTATACTCCCTTTGACCCTGTTTTGCCATCGGAAGCAAAGTTTTTAGGGTCTGGGACTGGATTTCGACCAATAGGTGGAGGAGCAGGCGGCTCTGGGAAGGAGTTCCAGGCTGCTTTGGGTGGCAACGTCCCCCGGGAGCAGTTCACAGTGGTGATGCTGACTTATGAGCGGGAGGAAGTTTTGATGAACTCCCTAGAAAGGCTCAATGGTCTCCCGTACTTAAATAAAGTTGTGGTAGTGTGGAACTCTCCCAAGCTTCCCTCTGAGGATCTCTTATGGCCAGACATTGGTGTCCCAATCATGGTAAGAAAGATATTGATATTATGGGCTCGCTTCCTGGTGGGGTTTGTGCGTTCAAGCTGGCTGTGGCAGCTCGGAAGTGCGTCAATGCAGCTTAGTCATCTGGGGCAGCGTTCATCTTGCAGCCTTGGAGATGTCTGTACCTGATCTGGCCTCTTTACCAGTGGCAAAAAACAGGGAGATGAAAGGCATGACTCATCTGGCCCATTTAGGTGTTTGCATGAGAATGCGTTGGCTTGTCTTCTCCAAATGCTGGTTTGAAATTCAGGTGAGATGAACTGCCGTCATGAGAAATCAATCTGCAGCCTTCTGCTTGTGCAATTCAGGAGCTGACAGGTAGGAGTCTAAATGGTAAAAAACTGGGGCCTTTGCAGGTGCTGGTTATGTGGTGCTCTTGAAGCAATAAGTGTTTGTATGGAGCCTGATAGGAATCTCAGAGCTTAAAGCTAGGAGTTCCTTTTTATTGAAAATCTTTGCTTAGACGTTGAAGCCTCACACTGTGAGGACAGGTGGCACCTTATAAATAGCTAAATAGGGACTGTTTCTCTTCTTTTCCTGATAAATCTTTCATGAAAACAAGAGAGGGACCAACTGAAGCTGTGCTGTGCAGGTGTTAAGGGCCTCAAAAGACATCTATCACTTTGTATTACAAGGGATGGGGGAACACGTAAGCAAAGGCCAGTGTGACTGTGAGTGTCTGTGCTCTGGAGGCTGCAGTGGGTTTGGGCTGGGTGTGGGCTGATTTCTTTCCCAGCCACACTGAAGAAGCAAGAGCTTCAAAGACTGATGTCCCTTCTGGTGCCCAACTACTCACTTGCATATTGGCTCTGTTACTTTTAGGAAATTCTTTCTCCCCAAATTAATATTAATTTCTTTATTTTAGGGCTTCTCTGTTATCTCGGTGTAATTTTCAGCAGTTATTGGTCAGTATTAAGTGTAAATCTCCAACTGCACTCTTAGAGCACAAGCATAAAGCTTCTAATAAGAAGCAACGCCTTGTTGTTCGAATCCAGTCGTGTTTAGAGGGCAAATGGAAGGATAATGCGTTAGGAATTAGGGAAGGGAAAAATAAAAGGGGAAGATGGTATTTAAGTACGCAAACTGCGTGTGCTTTATGTGACAGGATGCTGCTAAACTTAATAGCAACGTGAGCTTTATGCTTCGTGCAAAGAGATTCATTGATTTCATATTTTGTTTTATTATTATTGTGGTGAATAAATCCTTCTGCTCGCATTTAAAAAACCCTTATGGTCCAGGGACAATGAGGAGAGAAAATTGCTTGGATAATTGCAAAGTAATCTTTCACATTAGTCCTGTTGAATGCTTGAATTCTGTAAAATCTTTCCGTTGGTGCCTGCTTAAAAACTCTGTGTTCCTTCAGAGCCGAAGCGCGGGGATTGTTCTCTTTGGAGGAGCTAATGGGTGTTATTTGTGAAAGAAAAATGTATTTGGTGATGGACATTAATGCTTTTTTTTTTTTTTTTTTTTTTCCCTCTGCTCTCATTTGTACATATATAGCATTGGTGTCCCACTTGATTTTCAGGGGCTGAGACACACGGAGTGGCTGCATGCTTGGGTTTGTATGCAGCCAGGGATGGTTCAGCACTGTTTGGCTCAAGAGAAGGAAATGTCTCCAGAAATGTCTATTTTGGGGTTTTGGATGCTAACTGTGTGTTTGTTGCCAAGTTCTGGGACTTGGCTGGAGCACAGCAAGCTTCGGTCAGGTCCTTATAGAATGAGCAGTATTGCTCTGATGACAGGTGTGTTTTTTCTCCAGTTTTTCTAAATGCCATGTTTTCTGGGTCCCTGATAAGAGCCTTAACCCTTTGCAGCTTCCAGACATCCATCTCACTAACGTGTATGTCCGCCTCCTGGCTGCTTAAATCATGCTAGGAGCCTGTAAGTACTCATCCATATGGTGTTGTAGAATCATAGAATCACAGGGTGGCTTGGGTTGGCAGAGGGCTTAGAGCCCACCCAGCCCCAACCCCTGCCATAGGGACACCTCCCATAGACCAGGCTGCTGATGCTGAAAACAGCTGCAGAGCCGTGGCTTTTGTTTCATTGCAGGGAAAAAGTGTCTTTTGATGGGGAATATCCAATTCTCTCAGATCTTGAAGCAATGCTTTGTCCTTGTATAACAAATATGCACCAGAGATTTCTGGGTGCAAGGAATTTCTCTGAGTTTAATCACAAAGTGCAGAGCTGTTTAGAGGGAAGTTGGGGGGAGAGACGTGGCTGAGGGCAGATTTGGTGCCCCACTGTGATGGAGGTGGCTGCAGGCACTGCCTGACTGCGATCCCAGAGCACAGCACCTGCAACCAAGGTGACTGAGGCTAATTGCAATGTAACGAGACAAAGCCATGTGTGGATCATGGAAGAGCCCCTCGAAGCTTTGCCACCGTTTGGCTCTAGCAGCAGGCTTGGTTGATGCTTGGAAGTACTTGGTTGTGCTTGGGTGTCAAGAATCACCATTGTATGGTTTCCCTGCTGGGCTGACAAGAGCAACGAGTGGGGCTATGTTTGATCTTTGACTTTCATGGGTAATCATAGAACCATAGAATGGCCTGGGTTGAAAAGGACTACAATGCTCATCTAGTTCCAACCCCCTGCTATGTGCAGGGTCGCCAGCCA
>JAOWBP010001760.1:88231171-88246762 GCA_028571105.1 Tragopan temminckii
GCACCGCCCTTTTATTTAGAAAAAGCGACTCGAAGGTGCCTCTGGAAGAGAACCAACATGAGAAACCCAGCAGTGCTGCTCTGCACTCGCAGCTGTGTGTGGCAGAGCTGAGTAAGGGATGCCCTGCTTCACACTCAACATGTAGAACAAGAGAAGCTCAACAAATTCTATGTCCCTGTCAAAGCCACGATTTCTGCATCTAGCCCCTTCCTGCAGTACAGTATGGCACAACTCCATCAGCTCAGGGAGGGACCCATGTGAGTCACTTGGTTGCTCCTTCTGATGGTGCTGGGGCAGTGGGTGAACTTGCAGCGCACAGCCTGTGTCCACAGGCACCTTTTGCATGTTGTCATGCTTTTGTTAAAAATAAATAAATAAATAAATGAACTTTAAAGCAAAGTAATTGCACATTTTCACAATGATTGTTCTTCTTGTCCAAGCAACCAGCCATCACCAAGCTTAAATGCACGCATTTCCATCACGTGCAGCCCTTCCCTGGGAGCTGCTCTGTTGGTATTGAAGGCACAGTCCTGCCCTGTCCGTGGCTGGGATCAGCTGGAGCTGTGCTCGCCTCCAGAGGTGCTGCCCATGTTGGTGTCTGACGGAAAACCTCTGTGTTTCTGTTTGCAGAGTCTGGAGGGAGGCGAGGGACCGCATCGTCGGCTTCCCGGGGCGCTACCATGCGTGGGACATCCCCCATCAGTCCTGGCTCTACAACTCCAACTACTCTTGTGAGCTCTCGATGGTGCTCACTGGTGCTGCCTTCTTCCATAAGGTGAGATATCGTAGAATCACAGAACATCCCAAGTTGGAAGGAACCCGTAAGTATCACCAAGTCCACAGTTGCTCCTCCACGGTCAGCCTGGTGTTTTCCCTTCCTTCCCAGACTAACTGGAGTTCATGTGGGGCTTTTATCTTTAAAGAAGAAACTCTGCAGCACACTGTTCCTTTTCCCTGGCTCCTTTCAAACAGAAACACTAACAAACACATATCCAGTGCCCAGAGGCACATCACAGGCAAAACACTGATTCTGCAAGCTAGGAACACCCTGATGCTCCCTTGTTTGAGGTCGCAGGGTTGGGCTGATGGTTGGGTTAGATGATCTTAGTGGTCTTTCCAACCTCAGTGAGTCTATGAATGGGAGGTATGATTCAGATTCCCTGCATCATATTTACAGCTTGAGTCTCCCAGAGCTCTACTGTGGGAGTTGATAACGACCTTTCTGTAGTGCCTTTAATCTCGTAGAGTCCAAGCACTGCAATGTGCAATTGCAGGGGAAGTCATGGTTTTTTTGTAGCTGATTGGTGTGCAGAGCTTTGGGGAGGTGGGTGGTTTGTGCTGGGAGGGAGCAGTGCAGAATGCAGCTCCATGGCACGTGTCCTCTCTATGGGAGAGAGCTGGCCTTGAGAAACCGACAGGCTCTCTTCCTACAGGGGTTGTCCTGAGCTGTCTTAGCGAGGTGGGAAGGTTATCCACCCGTTGCTGGGCAAGTGCTGTGCAGCAGCAAAGACAGCAGGAGCTGAGGGGGCTGGGGCAGCACTCGCTGCTTGGGGCCCCTTGAGCACTGTTAGAACTTTTTTTCCTCACCAGTACTACGCCTACCTGTACTCCTACGTGATGCCGCAGGCCATCCGCGACATGGTGGATGAGTACATCAACTGCGAGGATATCGCCATGAACTTCCTGGTCTCACACCTCACAAGGAAACCTCCCATCAAGGTGAGGCACCAGGCAGGGCTTGGGTGATTTGATGGATGTTTTAAACGTGCAGCGGTGTGCCGAGTGCAGCTTGGAGGCTGCTTGACTTGGCGAAATCCAGCTGCTGCCTTCCCTCACCGTGCTCTGACTGCAGTGCATCTCCAAACGGCTGTGTTGTGAGCGTGAGCTGCTGGGAGCTGCTAACATGTCCCCTCCATCCCCAAGGAGGTGCAGAGTGTGTTCAGAAAGGTGTGAAAGCTCAGCACAGCCCTTAAAAGCAGCCACTGTGACAAGCAGGATGAGGTGCTCGACTCACACTGTGGCTTAGAGCGGAGGGTTTCTGGGTGAGCAGAGGCCCTGCAGGGCAGCTGAGTCCTGAAAGCCAAATATCCTACTTTTGTGGTGTACAGCACAAGTAGGAATTATTTCCTCGCTGTTTTTGTATAGCATTGTGGAGGCATTTGGGCTCACGGGTGTGTGGAAGGCTGTTGGTGCAAACACTGTGGCCCAGCTGAAGTCTCTCTGCCCCATCGTGACAAATGACCGTCGCAATTCTGAGCACGAATTTCAGATCAGTCTTCTTTTTATGGCTGCTGGCAGAGTGCTCTTACAGCCCCACATATGTCTCGCTGTCACAGGCCAGCTGCCTTGGAGATGGGCCTGGGCCATGAATGTGACAGGTGGGCTCTTCTGCGTGGTGTTCCTTCCATCTGGAACTGCTGTAAAGGGGAGGCTGTGGAGCTCAGTGCCCAATCTGAGAATCTGACCCAAGTCAGAGGGCGCTGCAGTGGGATGGCTGCATCCAGACTAGTGAGGGGCGACACCTGTTGAGCAGCTCCTGAAAGCTGGAACCCCCTCAAAACATCTCACTCCGGGTGCCTAAAGCACGAGGCAGATTACTTATTCTAAAAATACATCTGTGGTTCTGTAGCACTGAAACAAATTTATTTTTAAGGTCTTTCCCTCTGAAACGGCTTCTTAAACCCTAAGCGACGAGAAAGTCAGCAGGAGCCGCTCACTGTGCCCCTTCTAAGGCTCTGTCCCTCCCTTCACAGGTGACCTCCCGCTGGACTTTCCGCTGCCCTGGCTGCCCCCAGGCGCTTTCACACGACGACTCTCACTTCCACGAGAGGCACAAGTGCATCAATTTCTTTGTCAAGGTGTACGGGTACATGCCCCTGCTCTACACCCAGTTCCGTGTGGACTCGGTCCTCTTCAAGACCCGCCTGCCCCATGACAAGACAAAATGCTTCAAATTCATCTAAAAGCAGGAGGGAGCAGGGCACCCCGGCTTCCGGACTCCATCTGGAGGTGGGTGGGGCAGAGGGGGGCTCTTCAGCTGGGCTTTGATGCTTGACGCCTCCTGCCATGGACTCCGGTCTCCTCCCGCGGAGCACGAGGGACATCGGGGACCTCACGGTTCTGTAAAGATGCTCCCTAGGATCGTACACTGAGGAATGGTGCGCTGGCTGGCGGATCTGCCCCTTTTCTGGCCAAGGGCGACCATTCTTTTTAATTATAATTATTGTTATTTAAAATGAAAGTGTTTTAGATTTGCCGCGTGAGGCTTTTTTTTTTTCCCTACCCACCCCGTTTTCCCCTCTTGACCCACCACAGCGAGGCCAGCTTGGAGGAGTTGGGCTGCAGAGGTTTCTCCCAGCATCGAGGCAGCTCTGGTGACCGTGCCGGCCCCATCCCTTCCCTACCCCCCTCACACACCGTCTCGCCTCACAGCCACGACTGGGGACTCCAACTTTCATCCATCCGGGAGCACTTTGCTGCTGGGCTCACCACGCAGGGCCCACCCAAGAGGAGTGAGTGAGGAAGAAGTTGGTCCCAGTGGCTCTTCACCCTGCTCCCAGCAGCAGGCCCTGTGCCGCAGTCACTGTGGTCTTATTCCTGGTGCCCTGTGCTGCAGCCATAGGGAAACCAAGCTGCCCCGTGCGCTCCTAGCTGGCCTGCTGGCGTTGCTGGGATGGAAGGTGAGGTATCGGTCCTTTCAAGATCGTTTAATGCTTCAAAGGGTGAGGAAGAGAGATGGGCATCCTCCTTTGTGCCAGCCAAGCGAAGCGCCAGCCATTGCTGGGATCCCACACTGCCCCATCCCCATCGCAAAGCCACACGTGTGCCCGGGGTGGATTTACCTGCCTTAAACCCTCGTCCTGCCTGCGCACACGTGTGGCTCTGGGCTGCGTTTGAAGGTTAATCCCACAAAGACCTTCCATTCAAGTGGGCTGGGGAACATAACTGGGATTGTGCTCGTGGAGCTGGGTTTGGAGCTGGTTCCTCCCCTACCCAGCGGATGCCGTCAGCTCAACGCACTGCTCTGCTTGGCTGTGGTCCCGTGGGAGGAGAAAGGACATGGCTGCTCTCCTGCACGTACCTTCAGTAGCACCACGGAGCGCAGGGAGATAAGGAGCGAGGTGTCTGGTTCTCTGTATTGTTTCTCTTTTTTGTTTTAACATCAGGCGCTGGAAACAGAGCGTGTGAAGGTTCAGTCTCTTTAAATAGAGGAGCATTAAATGGAGCGTGGGCTGCAGCCAGGGCGGGGGCAGCTGTGGATTGCACTTTATATAAATAGAGATACACACTTCCCATCAGCTTATTTTCAGAAGTCTTAGGGGGAAATGTTCTTATTTTGGTGAGACTGTAATATATGGAGCTTGGAAGATGCGGATGTACCGTGAAGTGTTTGTGTTGCCATTTGCATTGCAAGGTCTGGTTGCTGAGCCTCCGTGCATGGCAGCTGTCAGACACCCACCTCCTGTACCCCAAAACCTAAACCCACGTAGGCCCTCCGTCCCAAGGCTGGCTGGGCTCTTCCCTTCCATCATGGCTTCTCATTCGCAGGCCAGTAGAAACAGTGGTGGAAATTGGCGTTGTTCTTCCAGGCCCTCAGCACTCTCATCCCTTGCCCAGCCTGTTGGTTTTTCGGACATACCTGGCATCACGGTTGTGCTGGGGTGCCTGCGGGGTGGGATTGAGTTGCAGGATGGTTTCATGTTTGCTGAACCCCGAAGGGATTTGGGGTGAGGGTGGGTGGGTGCTGCGATGTGCTGGTGGCAGGAGGGACGGGGGACATGGGGCCGTGCAGGGCTGTCTCCATCTCCGCCCTCAGTCTTCTGCTGCTGGGAAGATTGCCCCACTCTGCCCCAGCAGACATCAGAACCCTTTCAGAGCACGGATCTGTGATTCGTGCCCAACTTTCTGCTCTGGTGGCATCCTGCAGGCTTCCCTCATTGTCGGGGAGGAGAGAGGCATCCCTGAGAACAGCCCTTGTCACTGTCCCCGTCATCCTCGTGACCAGCATCTCTGCCGTGGGTTTTGTGATGGTCCCGGAGCAATGCCGAAGCTCAGCTCAGGTTGTGGGGTTCACCCCAGTGAGGGCCCCTCAGTGGCTGCACCTTTCCCAAGGGAAGGCCTTTTCCCTTTTTTGATGTTTCTGCTGCTTCATCCCAGGACTGGGGCTGCAGCTGGGTGTGGAGTGAGGCTCTCTCCCGTTCACTGTAAATAGCATCGCCAGTGGTGCCGCCCTGCCCTGTGCCAACTGCCCCGTGGGCACCGGGTTCAAAGAAAAATGGAGGAAAAAAGGAACACTCCTTCAACACGAGCACAATATTCATATGTTGAGTTTTTTTGTAAAAGGATCCAATAAATGGAGAGTTTAACTTGAGCGTGGCTCCGTGCTTTGCTGGGGGCTGTGAGAAGGGGTTTGGGACTGGGATGGGATGCGCAGCAGCTTCGTTTTGGGGCACCCCAAAACCAACATCTCCCAGCCCTGCCTTTCCCTGGGCAGGGGCAGAGCCATGAGCTGCTCATGAGCAGAACACCTTCAGGGCAGCTGTGCCCATTTCAGCACACTGCCCTGGGGTAAAGGCTCATCCCTGCGGGGAGCATTTGTTCTTGCTATGATTTCCAGAAAAAAAAACAATTTCTGGTTCCAGAAGAGCGGAGATGGATGCTGTGCCCAGGACCTGGATGTGCTCTGGGCTGTGTTGGATGGGATCCTGTGCAGCCTGATCTGGTGCCTGACTTAGTGGTTGGCAGCCCGGCCCGTGGCAGGAGGTTGGAACTGGGTGGTCTTTGGGGTTCCTTCCAACCCAAGCCATCCTATATTCCTTTCCCTCTCCAAAGTACTGACCAGGGCAGGGACACAGCAGCGTAATGACTCCTAAAGTCATCTGAAAAACAGTGACCTGGCTGCAGCCTGGCTTGGGACTGCATATCACCAACAGCCCCAACAAAAGGGCCCTCAGTTTTCCATTTCAGAGGATGTGTTTCTCAATTAAAAAACAAAACAAAAAACCAAAATCCCCAACGTGGAATTGTTCTTTTTTGTTTTCATTCTGCCTGGCAATGCCATGAAAGCAACCAGCTCCTGTGAGAATCCAGGCGAGGGGTGCAGTGCCCACAGAGCTGGTGCTCACACCCTGCCAGGGCTCTGCCTCACCCCCACGTAGGAGGAGGAGCAGTGAGTGGCACACGCCGTGATCTGGGGGCTCAGGGTGGTAAATACTGAGAGCAGGCTGAGGGAAGAGAGCAGTGAGTTACGAGGCAGGCAATGGATGAAAGCCCCTCTGTTACCGCAAGGGGAGGATTACTGTCACCATTTTCCATTTAAGCTGCTAAGTAATGTAATGTAGAGGGGCTAGTAAAAAAAAAAAAAGAAAAAAGCCACCCACATGTGCCTGGAGCCCTGCTCTGCCCAGGGGTGCAGCACAGCTTGGAACAATGCTTTTTTCCCCTTCAAGAATAAAACTTCCAAGTGAGATGAGTTCCTATTGCTGTGGTGTTAAAGCCTTTTGGCTGCTCCTCATGCGGGCGCTGCTTGGCAGAGGCTGCGCTCTCACACATAGCAGTTTTGAAGCTCTTATGCTGAGCTGCCAACATGATGACAATGACAGAAATCAGTCAAAATGGCAGCATCTTTCAGTAGGGTTGGGCTCAAGATGGAGCCATCACCCCTATGGTCTCTGGGCAAGGTGAGGAACAAGTGTTGGAGGCAATAAGGGAGAAAAACAGTGGGAGAATAATTTCTTGTGTTAATCAAGGCAAAGAGCTTTCAGCTGCAGCCTTAGCCCTACTAGTAAAAGCACAGCTGATAGGACTCAAGGAATGGGCTCACAGATGGACTCAGGTGCTGGGCTGCATGTGACAGGTAAATAGGGACCATTCCACGTGGCTTAGCTTCCCCAGGGTGAGCCCACCCAGGCCAATGCAAATGGGTGAAACCAAAGCCCCATTCCTCCCAAAGATGTGAGCTGCCCACAGGGCACAGATGCAGGCTGCCCTTGGTTCATCGTGCTCATGTCCCCTAGGAAGGGACACCGATGTGACCTCGGGGCTGGCCCATGCACCTGGGCATGGTGTGGGAGACAGCAAGCCTGGAATGTAATGACTTGCTCCAGTTGTTTTTGTTAAGGCTCTTATTAATAGAATAAAAACTTCTTTCCACCTAGGATTATCTGCTACCAGCCGCAAATGCTATCTGCATTAAACTCACATGTGCACAGGGCCATGGCACATCAAACATCACACTGTGGCAAGGATGTTTTCCTTCTGGAAGGAAGATGATGCCAAACCCAAGTGCCTTTGCTGCTGTCTGTCCACTAAAGCATTTCTTTGGTTAAAATGTATTTGGCATTCATCTAATTCCACCCCCTCCATTCACATCCCTCCCAGGCTGCCATGGTTACCTCTGCAGCACTGACCCAGCCAGAAGAAATGCCATTTATTTTTCTTCCTCCGTGCAGAACGAACAAGAGCTTATTTTGGGAGATTAATTAAAATTCTTCACTAAAGGATTCCCCCAGTATGTTTATTTTTGCAGCAGGCACAACCTGTCTGTTTCTAAGAAAGAAACAAACTGGTTTTCAGATGCTGGACTGGAGCAGTGAGACGTTCTGCCCAAAATGACAAGAGGAAAAACGTGAACCATTCCCATTGATTGTGTTTCCCAGGAGGGGTGGCGAGGCCTTTGGAAATCCACCAGCTGCCAGTGATGTGATGAAGTATCATCATGGCTGATAGGAGTCATGGCTTTGTGCCCCACATTACAGGATTTGGTGTGACAGCCCCAATCACAGCAGTAGTGAACCAAGCAAAATGTTTTTGGACTGGACTGCAGCAAGCCAGAAACATGTCCAAAATCATCCATTGGGGCAGGACTAGGCTGGAGCTCTCTGGTTCTGTCAATTTAGGCAGCACTGAGAGACTTCCATGGGGCTCAGAGCATTGGCCTTGGTTTGGCCCAATTATACACCAGTGGAGTAGCCACTGCAGCTGACACAAGCTGTCTCATGGTTCCTTTTTAAAGATTTCTTGCGTATCTTGAGATCCAGAACACCTCTTTGTCTAACCTGACCTGCTGTGTAATGGGGTTCTGCTGGATGGGACATGAGGAAGGTTTTCTCCCCTCATACGCACAGCTGATCAGTCTGCATCACTGCAGCAAAGACAGCAAAGCTTCACCTTCCTGCCCTCATGCACCTGCAGTCAGAGAAACACAGTGTGATTACATCTCACGTTGGTGAACACCCAGCCCTGCACCGTCTGCTGAGCTGTCACACCGTCTGATGGTGGCACTGGGACCTTCAGGTGGATTTAAATCCCCTGTAATTATAAATGCAAATTAGCACATTCACAAAATGAAGTCTCTAGAGCATTGGGGCCAGTGGGTAACAAGGAGAGAGGCACTTCAAGGACTCGCATGTTATAAGGCATGCGCGTCTCTCCTTCCCACCCTGCCAACATCCAGTGGCCTTCATGTGTTCAGAATAATCTTTATACAGATTTAATTGTAAGGTGAGATATGCCCAATTCTTTTATTGTATTTGCTACTGATGATAAAGAAGCTGAACTACCACAGATGTTGTAAACTCTCATGGGATTCATGCTTCTGCAACCAGGTTTTTATTGCCCTAATGAGACCATTGCTCTCATGCCCCTGACACGCACAGAAAGCCAAGGTACAGATGCCAGAGCCTGTACAACCAATCAAGCAGGAACCCTTAATGTGTAGGAAATATGATGTGCAAACTGCAACAGCAAACAGTTTTTATTACAGAGCTGTTCTCCCACTGCCTTAATCTCCCCAAGGCTGTAAACTGGAGACGTTTTATTTTATAAATATGTATATTTATGCACCTGTGGACGTGGACCAGGCAAGCAGATGAACCACTGAATGTGGTTTCTCCTCAGCATTCTTACTATGCTTTTCATTTTTAACACCAAATAAATACAAAACAATCCCATTAAAAAAAAAAGAAAAAAAGAAAACAGCAGTAAATCCAAGAAATCAATCAGCTACTTTTAAAAGCAGTACTATTAACTAAGTTTAGGCTCCAAATACACAACTTTGAAAGGGAAAAGCCCCCCTAGGTCTGCAGTACAGATGGCTTTGTATAAAGGGCTATCAGAATTTCAACCAGGATTTTGGAATGTGGGGGCTGAAAGATTTTGGGAAGGTAGAAGAGAGAGGCACTTTAATCTCACAGGTTTTTCGTGAGCAGGGGGAGTTTAACTGCTTTAAAATACATCAGAATGCCTCCCTTCCCAGCTGGGTTTCTGGGTCCCAGATTCATGCTGCTTAGCCTCATGCACCCAATGGAAGCAGTGAGATGGAAACGGAGCTGTCTCAGCACCAACAGCCAACAGACAAACAGGGCACAGAAGGGCAACCAACCATTCTGCCTGCAATTGCAATCCCTCCTGTTGGTACCTCTCCCACTGATGATGGAGGGAGCCAACATCTCGGTGAACAAATTTGGTCCTAAGAGGTGATGTGAACATCAGTGAACACTTTGAAGTGCTAAAGCTTTATGAAACCCCCCCTGCTCTAGGAGAATGAAGGTGCTCTGGGCACTCTGAAGTTATTGGCCATGCCCAGCATAGTCCCCATTTTCTGTTTTTGTTTTTATGATCTCTGCCATGCTCCTCTTTGTACCATATCCAGGGAAACATACACACGGACAGAAAACTGGATGCAGTGAAGACACAGTGGGGAGAAAAAACAAACAATCATCTCTTAATATCTGAGGCCACTGTTCGAATATTCTTGCAGAGTTTTGTTGGATAAAGGGCTGGGGCACAAACTGCTGATTGACTGCACCACACAGAGGAATATCTGCACCTGCATATGGTTTCACCCTGACCTTCTAAATATACACTCTATTTATTTACTCTGCAATCTGTATCTCCTTTAAGATTCCAGAAAGGAATTTTACAGCACAGGAATACCCTCTGAGGTATTCCAAAACTGGCTAAAAATTAAATAAAAAATATATAGAGATATTAAAAAATACTTAGTTGCTTCTGCATGAAGAAAAGGTGGTTTCTGGTCTCTGAATGCAGATATTCTCTCTCTTTGGGGTCACCCTCTAAAAGCTCTTTGCTCTGGTGCTCTGAGGGCTCTCCCTGCAGAGCAGCGTGGTGTCCATGGGCTAAAATTTCTGCAGGAATTTGAGAACCAAGTCACGCAGCTTCACCCTAAGAGGTTCATCGTTGTCACAGATGATGTGTGTGGAGTCCTCCTCAATCTGAATGAGGGTTTCTGCCTCCTGGAGGAGCACAATGTGGCCCTTGGCTGTGTCTTCCACCTTCACGTCACTGAAGCCATGCTGGATACAGCAGTGGGGAGGGAGTAAAAGAGAGAGATGTTACAGCAACATAAGTAACAGGGAGAGATGTAAGCTCAGGGAGGAGGAGAGGGAAAGAACGGCTGCAAAATACAGAGTGGCACTGCAGATATTCTACATCTCTGGGATCGAGGAGGAAACCCTCACAGGATAAGCAAAATATGACCCTCATTATACAGATGGATTTACTACAGCATAGGGAAGCTAAAGTTTTCCACTATACCAATTCACAGCAATCACCAATTTCAAAATCTTGTGAGGCAAAGAGGACAAAAGACTCCTTTACAGAAGAGAACATTTGCAGGCATTACTTGCTCAAGAAGATATAGAGACCCACTGAATCCCACTGCAAACTTCCTCACAGACAATCCTACCCTTTTTCCTCTCCATTTCCTCTAAGAGGCTCCTGTAGAGCTGGGCTCTACAGGGCAGTAACAAGCAATGCCTGGGAGTTCAGCCACCAGAACCCTGTCCTGAAGCTCTGCATTAAGTTTTTCCATCATTGGTTGGTGGCCCTGCCTGTGACAAGGGGCTTGGAACCTGATGATCCTTGGGGTCTTTTCCAACTCAAGCCATTCTATGAGTCTATGATCCTTAGGTCAGGCTGGATGCAGCCTTAGGCTGCTTGATCTGGTGGGTGGCAGCCCTACTGACAGCAGGGGGGTTGCGACTGGATGAGATTCTTCCAACCCAAGCCATTCTATGACTCTATCGTTCTTCAGTCATTTTCACAAAACTTAAAATCAAGAACTTCAAATTTAAGAATTTAAGCATTTAAAAACTCCTCTTCGCTGTTCAAATGTACTGGAAATCAGCTGATACATGTGGCAAATTCACCCATGCAGTGACCCTAAAAGCCCAGCTTCCGTAGGAAACTAGGAGGAAATAACTGACACCAAGCACTTACACCAAGACACTGCCATGGGAAATATTTCTTTTGTTCTCATTGCAAGGATACATACTCTGGCAATACTTCGACAGCTCATTGGCCTCCCTCTATTTCAGGCCACGCGAAAATTATTTCCCTCTCTCCTAGCAAAGCAGCAGATCTCAGCTCTGCAGAGAACCCCTTGAACCCTGCTTGCCACCAAAGGCTTTTTACCTTCTCGAGTGTCTGCACAAACTGGTCCACAGGAATGGAGCCACTCAGCAACGGCTTCAGAGGCTTGCACTCTGGCACGTCGTCACTCACTCGTTTTCTCTTCTTGCTGGTGGGGGGTTGTGGTGGTTTTGGAGGGAGCTAATGGACAAAAAGGTGCACAGTAATGCAGTGAATCACATCAGCTTATTATCATTTAGATGGAGTAACAGGTATAGGACAGAGAAAAGGAATACGATATTGTTTTCAGTGACCAAAGGGGAACATAGCAGCGCTGGAAGGGAAAACGAGACCTTAGCAATGGCCTACACTGCTGCTCTGCATGCACAGCATTTATAGAAATAAATTAGCAGTGGTAGTTCAAAGTTCTGTCATCTATAAAGCTTTGTCTGACTCACTTCAGAGCTGAAGCTTTCTGCATTTGAGTACTCTGAAATATTTTCTGTGAAACATGCCCTGAAGAAGTCAATGCCTTGAAGCTGCCCAGATGCCCCATCAGTGGAGGTGTTCGAGGCCAGGTTGGATGGGGCCCTGATCTGGTGCCTGATGTAGTGGTTGGCAACCCTGTCTGTGGCAGGAGGGGTGGAACTAGATGATCTTTGAGGTCCCTTCTCACCCAAGCCGTTCTATGATTCTATGAAAATCACAGCCTAAAAAATGCTCTCCTGGGAAACAGGCAAATTCAGAGCAAAGCAGCTACTTGGAGAACAAGGAAAATGAGTTAATTCTCACTGGCCTCAGAAAAATGAGACATAAGGAAAAAAACTGAATCCAGACAGGCACGAAAGATGCTGCATTGCCAGAAAAATCACTGCCGTGTGATCTGGGTATAACTTTGAGGTTCTTCAGGAAGCTATCTGCTTTAACTCATTCCTGAGAGACTCCTCTGTTAGCAGGGAGATGGGGGGGGACGGGGGAGCTAACCTGGCACTGCATGCTGCTGTGCACGCAGGCATGGAGTCTTCTTGACTGAGCACTGATCATTTCATGGAGATGTGAAATAGATTCCTGAATAAGAGCAGTGAGGAAATTGTTTTGTAAAATAAGTCCACGTGCCTTGTGCCAAGCTAGTTATGTTGAGGATGTACCGGCACTTGACTTTCCCAGTGACCTAGCAACTCAGTCCTTGGGAAAAAGGTGATGGAAAAAACTTCTCCATAATGTTGGCAAGACCATTTGCCAAAGATGCGTCTGTACACCACAGTGAATCTGCCTGAGGCAGTCCTGATGCCTTGTGCTGTGCTCTGTACACTTCAGGTGACAGATTGGGCTCCTCTCAATCCACATCTCTCCCAGTGTGCAGCACCATGTCTGAACCTGCTGTCGCGATACCCATCTGTTTCTTTCAACAGAAAAGGAAGGCTGTTTTTCATCCCTGGGAAAGAAACGCCGCCTGCTCAGGCTCTGGTTCCACAGGCAGGGTGTCATTTCACAAAAACAATCACTTATCCTGAAGTCTGATGAACCGAGGTGCATGCAGGACGCTATTTACGCATGAATCACTGCATGGCTCTGTGCTGATTGGTCAAGGTTTTTTGGAGCTTGTCTGCACAGGTTCTGTAGCTCCTAGAGCTCTCAGGCACAGATGCTGCTTGCCTGAAGTTTATGCCTACCTCTAAGTCAATTTGGCATCAGGAATCAGAGTAAAGAATCACAGAATCATAGAATTGCTCAGGTTGGAAAAGACCTTAAAAATCATCATCAAGTCCAACCACAACCTAGCCATCCTACCCTAACTCTAACAACCCTCTGCTAAATCATGTCCCTGAGCACTACATCCAAACTGTTTTTGAACACATTCAGGGATGGTGACTCAACCACCTCCCTGGGCAAATGAACAAAACATAAAGGAGAAAGCAGACTCAGACCAGTCACATTTTAATACTTTGATTTTTCTAGCGTTGCCTAGTGTTATCTAGGGAACCAACCTGAAAAAATTAGGTATCTTGTTTGTTGTGCACTGCTGTCAATCTTTAACCACTCCTTATGTCCCTGCACTAACAACACGACCATATCAGGTCCTCTTCTCAAGTGTGGGCTCGGCCCAGCTCTGCTGCCCAGTGGGACAGGCAGCATCATGAAACGTGTGGCTTCACTGAGCTCCCTGCACTTTCACGCATCAAGAGAGAAAGGTGACCAGGCATCTCCTGCTCAACAGCTCCACCAGGCATCATCTCCATGTACATCACTAATGCCAGGAACTGCAATGGCAGTGTAAAGGAGATAGCAGAAAAAGAGGGATTTTCTCCTCACTTAATCTTTGGAGTTCACTCCAAAGGACGTGCTATCTGATTCCTGGGGAACAGGGCAACTTAAAGAACACAGACCCTCCAAGTGTCCAATCTTTCAGATCATCCTTCCCATCTGACCCTCAACTCTAAGTCTGTGGGTGATGCTGATCCTGGTGTACAGGTTATGGAAGACAGCAGCCATGATGTGTAGCCTCTCTTCATGAATAATCTCGCTTTCCCTTTTATCTTAGCTGGGCACACAGCCAATGAAAATAGGGTAGAGAGATTTATATGCACCACACTCTCTCCTCCAAGTGTAATTCCTCACTTGCACATGCCAGGACAAAGCATCTGACAGGAATGCTGCTCTGGTGGGGAAAGAGTTGTTAGAAGGGTTGCCTCATGAGAACAGCTGGGGTCCCAGATGGCAGGAAACCCTGTGCAAGGATATTTTTCTCCCTCTCCCATTATACTGTACCTGCAGAACATGCTTGTTGTCTTTAGTATGCAACATGGCAGAAACTGTTGCTAAGGAAATGCCAGGCTTAATCTCCAAGGGCACAAGCGAATCTGCAAGCTAAAGCAAAAGAAGGATTTTATTCAGCAAGTGATAATCTCAAAACTTGTATGAATCCAGCTGTGATTTAAATTGGCAGGAGGATATTTTTAAACATGGACTAATGAACTGTAAACACAAACCCACTGGTACAATGACGGAGTGCTCCTCTTACCTGGTTATCCCTCCTTCTGGATCTTAAGTTACTGAATGCTGTGTTATCAGAGCAATGAAAGGTTTACAGCAACTAGGGCAAGTCTTCCAAAACAAGGCAATTAGGGAGAAATCTCATTTAAAAGGACATCAACTGCTTTATTAAGAATTCTGATCAGTAAAACTCAATCTAACTCAGCAGCATTTATTATTTTTGTTACCTCAATGTACAACATTAATCAGAGTAGTTTCCTTTCAGTTCCTTAGTGCTGCAGCATTCAGGCTGCAGAACAACTGGAAGAAGAGTCTGTCCTAAAAACACACTGGCTCTATTGACTGGTTTGACATTTTTCTCTACAACACTGCATAAGAACTCTTCCACTGCCTTCTATATAATTCTCATTTGAAAAAAATAAATTTTTTTTGCTTGGCTGCAATTTTAAATTTCAGTGGCAGCCTTCCAAGATCCTCAGCACCGAGGGGATTGGCAGTACATGAGGAGTGGGCAGGACAGCACCTGCTGAGACTTGCAGAAGTTGGGCAGCTGGGAAGCATCTCTTCCAGTCATTCTTCCAAAGGAACTCTGCAGAAAAGGGTGTTCATGAACACAGAAAATGATGTTCTTTTCTTGGAAGGCATTCTAGTTGACAGCTCGCTGGACACCAGGTGCCCTGGAGTGCTGTCTATGACTGCAGCCAGGATCTAGTCCTAAACAAACAGTTATCAATATGCAGGGCCAGCAGCCCAACCAGTTCCCAAGCATCACTCCCAGTAAAGCATGCTCCTACTATCTGCAGACCTAAAGACAAAGACAATTGAAGTGTGCTCTATGTCTGCGAGGAAACGCTGCAGATGCCTCTCAAAACAAAAATGGTTAAGCTGGCTCACACTTTACACCACTTGGGTGGAAGGACTTTTCAGTTGTGAAGACAGTTAACAAGCAAAGAGTGTTGGCTATTCTTCCCAAACCCCTCAGTCCATCATCCTATCTCAAGTAGAAAGTGCCTCTACAAGACAATCTTCATCTGAACTCCACTGCCCTTTAGCTTCAAGCACATGGCACCTCCAGTTGGAGCCAGATGTGAAGAGCTCTGCTTTAAGGTAAAGGAGCTCTCTGAAAACTTCATCTACTTACTGTCACGCAGAGCTCTGGAGTCCCAGCTACCACTGCCCTGGCAGAGAGACAACGCCAGCTCTCTTTAGATTGCCAGATGCATG
>JAOWBP010001760.1:88268610-88293075 GCA_028571105.1 Tragopan temminckii
GGGCAACCTGTTCCAGTGCCTCACCACCCTCTGGGTGAAAAACTTCCTCCTAATATCCAACCTAAACCTTCCCTGTCGATTCTATGATTCTAATTCCTTAGCTGTGGCTGTGTTAGGATGGGATATTCCCATGCCCTCCTGGGATGCGGTGAAGCACCACAGATGACACCAAGCTGGGAGGTAGTGTCAATCTGCCTGAGAGTAGGGAGGCCCTTCAAAGGGATCTAGATAAGCTGAATCGCTGGGCTGAGGTGAATGGGATGAGGTTCAACAAGGCCAAGTGCCCGGTCCTTCACTTTGGCCGCAGCAACCCCATGCAGCATTACAGGCTTGGGGCTGAGTAGCTGAATGACTGTGAAGAGGAAAGGGACCTGGGGGTGTTGGTTGATGCTCGGCTGAACACGAGCCGACAGTGTGCCCAGGTGGCCAAGAGGGCCAACGGCATCCTGGCCTGTATTAGAAATAGTGCGGCCAGCAGGAACAGGGAGGTGATCATCCCTCTGTACTCAGCTCTGGTGAGGCCACACTTCAAGTACTGTGTTCAGTTTTGGGCCCCTCACTGCAAGAAAGACATTGAGGCCCTGGAGTGTGTCTAGAGAACGGCAACAAAACTGGTGAGGGGTCTGGAGCACAAGTCCTATGAGGACCGGCTGAGGGAGCTGGGATTATTTAGTCTGGAGAAGAGGAGGCTCAGAGGAGACATTATTGCACTCTACAGCTTCCTGAAGGGAGGTTGTGGTGAGGAGGGGTTTGGCCTCTTCTCCCACGCAACAAACAGGACCTGAGGAAATGGCCAAAAGTTGTACCAGAGGAAGTTTAGGTTAGACATAAAGGAAAAACTTTTTCTCTCAGAGTGGTCAGGCACTGAAATGGCTGCCCAGGGAGGTGGTGGAGGTGGCAGTGTTCAAGAGGAGTCTGGACAAGGAACTACAAGATATGGTTTAGTGCTTTGGTAGCAATGGTGAGGGGAGGGCGGTTGGATGATCGTGTAGGTCCTTTCCAACCTTGCGATTCTATGATTCACCATGAATTGGTTTGGGAATACCAGAACAACATAATAACATGCCTAAAAAAGTAAATTGCTGATTTATGTTCCACTGCACTCCAGTTAGTGGAACCTCAAGCTTGGAGGTCCTCTTCCCCATCATATGATAATCCCCATCTATGATAATTAATTACTGGCAAAAAACTCAACTGCCACTATTTTGTAAGCATAGAGATGAGCCATCCACAGAGATCCATCCCTTCCCTGACTGTTTCTCCATTATATTTCTCCAGTTCTTCTTCTGAGAAATCACTGGCTGGAATGTAGTTTGAGTCCAGATCCTAAATTCCCTCCAACAGCGTCACAGCAACTCCCACCCCAATGATCACATAGAAATGCCTTCATAAAGCAGTCCTTTTAGCAATGCACCAGCTAAACTGGCTGCAGCTGAGACTTCAAAAGCTTGTGTGAGAATTCGGACACCCCATTCATATTAACTTTAATAAGAATTGATGTTCAAATTCCACCTACATCTCTGAAGCACTTTAGCCCACATTCCTTGCTCACTGCAGAGGGAAAACATATTCCCTGTTCACTCAGACTGGATGCTAGGAAACAAATTGCCACCCCAAAGAATCATAAATTCTGCACTGTGATTGTGTGGGAGGAGATATGTTGAACATCTACTACTCCATTAAAGAGTAAGTAACCTGGAGGGAATAGAAGTGTTTTGGGTTCTCTGCAGAGTTGAACAGTGTGTCTGGTTTCGTTCACTACAGCAGAACAAGGAATGAGTTCAGAACAGGTAACATAAATCACAAACCTGGAAATCTTCCATGCAAAGGGAATGAAAAGCTTTAGAAGGCTTAGTACAGAGAAAAGAATAAGATGCTCTTTCATGCTATGCATGAGGCACCACTGGAGCTCACTGCTGCAAAAGGCTATCAGCAGCTCGGAGGATTTTTTTTTCCTTGTCTGCTTTTAAATTTTGTTTGTACATCTAATAAGAACATCAAATTTCAGGACTAGACAGCATGCTGGGCTGGACCTGTTCTGTGGATAATTAGAAGCCTATTTCCTGGCCTGTCCCTCTCTGATGCATCATGCCAGACGCGTTATTAATGCTTGCTAGTAACTGAAAGGCACGTTTGAGTAATTCCTTATTTTCTTCCAACAAGTGAGCAGCTAAGCAAATCTTTTCATGATGGACAATTTCCACAGAGTTTACACAGCACAAGCTCACCATTAATTTGAAAAATGTAAGGCAATTCTCCACTAACAACCTAACCAAGAGACATGATCACTCAGTCTGTTTCTGGTACTCATTAAAAATTTCCTTGAGCTTTAGAAACCAAAGCTGATCGCTGTGAGGTCGCAGAGTCACAGATTTTGAAACAGTGTTTACCTATGACAAAAAGGGCTGCTGGTTCAGGCTCCAGCCTAGTAACAGGAAGCCATGAGTCCAAGTTCTTGCTTCCTCCTAGACTGATGGTATGGCCATGGCCATGTTACTGAGGCCAGGCCTTATATGAATACCACTCTGCTTGGTAAAATTACACCAAAAACAGAACAGCAGCTGAATCTGGTGTGCATGGACATAGTAGGGGAAAAATAAATTTGTTAAAGATTGTGCTGAGGTTATACAGAAGTTTCACATTATATAAGTTACACATACAGCATTAGCTGCAAGATTTTGTGTGGCCTTCCCCCCTCATTTACAGCGTTTGCTCTATCTCTGTATTTCACAGGAGAAACCCATCTCCTCTCCTTGGAAGCAGTAGAACAGCATTAACCACTACCAGCTGCGGGTCTCACTGTAATGCAACCTAAAGCACTTGACAGTCACCACAGGAAAAAGTTGATGGTAGCTGTCCCCTGCAGGGCAGCAACAAGGAATCATAAGCATCAGGTGAGCACTGCTTACCTGACATGGCCATCTTGGTGCTGCGTTGATGAGTGAGGCTGTGTTAGGTATCAGTCATCTACAGAAATCTCAGTATGTTTCGACTGCTTAAAACCAAGCCGTGCATCTCACAAAACAGAAAGAAGCAATCTGATCTGGTGCTCTCAAGCGTGTCTAAACTTCAGTGATTTATGACCTCAAAATGAAATAGCAGGCTCAGTCCTCCTTTGCCTGGGTATTAGCTTCCTTTGGTTTTGCTGCTAGGCAAGCTTTTGAAAGTGTTGCCGTGTGCCTAGGGCCACTGCCTGCCAACACACGAACTGGTTTTGCAAAACAGGCAATACGTATCAGAAACAAACAATGAGAACTGTTGGGTCACTTAGATCATCACAGGGCAGGAGGGGGTCAGTGCAGGTTGCTTCATTTTCAAGTGTTTATACAGCGCATGTAAGCAATCACTCAAAATGATAATCTCAGTTGTGTTAGATGACTTGCTGTGAAATGTGCGATACTTCAGACAGCAGCTCAGCACTGAAATGCCAAAGGGTGTTTAATAGTTTAATAATTTAAAGGCATTTAACAGTCATTTAATCATTTGGGAGCCACAAGGGTGTGGATGCACACTATTGTGTCATTTAGGCAAAAATTTAGGAAGCCTTAGGCTGGCTTCCTAGCAATTACACCCATGGTCTAAATAAAGCTATTTGTGCATCACATGGTAAAATGCCCCCAGCCTTGTGGTTCATAGCATGATTTGGCCTTGTCAAGCAAAGCCTGTACCTGTGATAGTCACATCATTCCCTCCGTGCACTTCATTTTGTCAGGAGAAAACTGATCCATTATCCACTGCTGTGAGTCCTTTCCTAGATAATTACCTTAATATACACGTAGCACTGAGCATTCAACAGCTAAACAATCATTTGGCAAAATCTCATTATCAAAAAGCCTCAGGAGCACATAAAATGTCCTAAAAATTAGAGGGCACAGTTATCACTCTATAAACACAAAGACCCATCATTTAAGATGGCTTAGGGCTTCTCATTTTTGGAAGGGTTTTCACTCAAATCTGCCAGTTCCAGTGAATTAAAATTTTGAAGTAATGTCTTAAGAAAAATATAGGAGTCAGTGAGCCAAAGACTCTGTGGATCAGCAAGGATACCCTGAACAACAGAAATGTAAGGGAAATTACAAAACATAGCCAGCAGCAGGGCTACAGAAACTCCTACTCAGAGATCAAGCTTTGGGACTGATTTACTGGTGTGAATGAGATTTTTGATTACAAGAAAGGGGTGCCTTACAATCTGCATTATTCTTGATAACAGAGTATTCATCATTCATTGTGCATCATCCTTGAAATATATTCAAGCATCTGGAAAGAGCAAGGGCTTCTGGTCAGATCCTATTTCTAATAGTGCTTCTGAAGCACCCACAGATGGTAGATATGACAAGTAGAGGCAATTTCCAGAACAAGCCCCTGCACAAGTTGCCTCACAGGGAAAAAAGCATTTCATCTCTTACACCTGCAAAAGCTACTCTCTCCACATCCCACCAGAAAGCTTTGATCTCATGAACTAAAAGACTTTTCTGAGATCACACACCCTAAGGGGTTCACTGTCTCACAGGAACAGGTAGGAGTTAGCTAAAATCCATTCTCAGTCCCATCTCTTCCTCTCCCAGTTGCCTCTCATTTAGTTCAGTCACCAATCTACTTGTTCCCAGTGGAGGAAACAGGAGATTTCCTTCCTTGACAGGTGAGATAACTGAAAGCATAAGTTACGCTGTGTTTATTTAAATGTCTGGATGGCCCTCAAACTATGTATTCTGATGCAGAAATGATGCTCCCACAGTGCAGTGCAGGCAAGATTCTCTTTAAAGACAGGAACCTTACTTCTCTTTTCTTCACTAAGATTCTAGCTCAAGTAATTTCACATAAAAATTGACAGTAACAGCACTGCTCGGTGCTGCAAGCTTCAACTTTCTTATATCACCTTCCTATTTCAAGATATCATTTCTCCTGCAGCAGACATCATGGTGCCTGTTTCAGCTAAAGGGGTAGGAGCCGGGATGACTAAGCTGTCTCTGATAACAAGCTCTTAGTTTTACAGACTCAGAAATAAACTGCATGGACAAAGGGAATATTGGTGGTTGCAGTGTGATAAGAGCAAACATCGATCCATGTGTACACCAAATAGCTTTCTGCGGGTGGAGAAGGAATACAGGCAAGCATACGTAAGTTATACGCTGAAATAAATATCATGGTAATTTTTGAGTTGAGGGAACACCATCATTCATTCTGCTCCCACATTCCTAAATTAATCACAGAAAGAAGAGGGGAAAAAAACTTGGATGAATAATGACACAAAGCTCAGAAATAGTGCTCCTCACAAAAACAACAGCCACAGGAAGCTGCATTCCTGAAACACACTCACTCACAGATCTTAACAAACAGCAAGACTATGGTTTACTTACCTCAGCGTGAGGAAAAGGAGGTTCTGGAAGATACACCTTTGTTTGTTTGTTATGACACAACCTTTACAAGAAAAGGAAAACAAGTAGGGTTAGAGAGCTGCAGACATCCTGCAGTATCTGCTGCCACCTACTGTTTAACTTTTTCTGGAGAAAGCTATCTCTTGCCTGTGCCATCAGGAACAAATCACTAATTTGCCCTGCTGTTTCCCGTCTTTCTGTTTACATGGCCAAAACCTATGGACACAATGACTCAGTCACAGCTAGATCACTTGGAGAAGGTGCAAGGCAGCTGAAAGTATTATGCAACAGAGCCCTGCTACTGTTGAAAACAAACTTGTAACTAACATCCAGCAAATTTTCCAAAGCCCAATTATCCTTCAACAGAGAAATTTCACTTGCCTCATCCTACTTCTCAGCAATGATTTAGTCCTTTCATTCATTATAATCTAATTCCTCTATGCATTTTATTGTTGCAGATATAACATTGGCAAACTGCCCCTCATCCTGGCATAATGCTCACTGTTCCCTGCTATTTTCCATCAATTTTTTGTTTTTAAATAGTAAATATTGAAAGTTGTTGATCTGCTCTAGCCAGAGCCCCGATTCATCCTATTACAAAAGATAAACAAAGATTTTTGTCAGAGGTCTGTGTGATGTTACTGTTATCTGTAGTGACAATGTCCTGGTGGCTTTTTCTGGGAAACACTACCCTTTTCTCATATATTCTTCAGTTTATTATAAACTAAATTTAATCACGACTAAAAGATATTAAGAATGGGAAATTTCTTTTAAATGACTAAATAGTAGAATTGAAAGGCTGGAATCCCTGAAAATCAGCCCCAGTTCTGACCTCAAATGTTTATGTTACAGGTGTTACAACATTTGTCTCCATTTCCACCTAAGTAAAAAGTTTACCCTACACACAAGTATTTGGAAAACAGCTATAATTTTGGTGCTGACTTTTGAAGATTAGCCTCTACAGCCAAGGAGAATTTAAGTAATGGTGTTTGAACACTTGGGTGGCTGAATTGTCCCAGCTAGACACAGCAGGCAGAAGAGCTTCAATGGCGCACTGCCCTCTGAGCTGCCTTACAATCCACCAGAGGAAGAAAGGAAACCTCCTCTTAGTTTGTAAAAAAACTTGGGAGCAATCTCAAGTGGTCGGGATCTCTTCTTCATGGCTCAGAATCACAAACTAACTGAGGTTGGAAGGGATCACTTTGAGATCATCTATTCCAACCTTCTGTTCAACTATGTTCAGCTACTTGTCCAGGATTGCATCCAGCAAGATTTTGATCCCTCCATAAATGGAGATCTCTAAGCAGTCTGTTCCAGTGTTTAACCACCCACTGCACAGTTAAAAAAATAAATGTGTTTCTTTTGTTCAGATGGAATTTCATGTGCTTTAATTTGTGTCCATTACCTCTTCTCTCATTGGGCACCACTGAGAAGAGTATGGCTCCTTCATCTTAACTTCCTCCCATCAGGTACTTCTACTCATTGAAAATACACCTCTGAGCCTTCTGTTCTCCAGACTGAAGAGTCCCCGCTCTCTCAGTTCAGTTCTCAGGAAAGAACACCTTTGTTACCCAGAGCTGGACTCACTCCAGTACAACCATATCTTTTTTGTAGTGAGGAACTCAGAACTAAACACAGCATTCCATAAGTATCCTCATGGGAACTGAGCAGAGAAGTATCACTTCTCCTGCCCTGCTGGAAATGCTCTGTATAATGCAGCCCAGGATATTGGCCTTTTTTGCAAAGAAAAATTAAGTTGGCATAACAAAATTAAGTTGGAAAAATCTATTTTCCTTATATAGAGAGACCATGGTATCATCTTGGGAGTACTGGATGAGACTTGCAAACAGGCACATTTAAAAGTTACTCAAGTCATGTATATCATTTAATCACTAGTGCAAGTACTAAAAAGCACATACTATTTGAGTTTGCATGTTCTACAGGAAACAAGGCTTCCCTAATTATAGAAGACCTATTTACATGAACACATATACCTTTGTAAACATGTTCACAATTCTAATGAAGTATCAAGTAGACACAACCTACATGTATCTATTCCCCATAGTCAAGTGTGTGAACTGAGCCTGATAAAGCAGCCCTTTAACACCTACCACTCAGCAAAGATCTGGGAGAACTCAAGTGAACTGTTGGCAACAGGTGAGATAAAATAAAAAGGGACATTGGAGAGTCCAGCAGAGTCAATATACTGATACAGGCACTCCAGCAGATCATATATTACTCCAGAGGGGTAACAGGGAACCAACACATTTCCTCCATTCCGGACAGTCATAGCTAAAGGAGAGAGAAAAAATAATTAATAGGGTTCAAATTTAAACTTTGAGTTCCTTTAGTACAATGTATAGAAAAAAACCAAAAAACTACTCTACAAATTAACAGAACATGTTATGCATATGAACCAGGGAAACACTTCTAATTGTTAAATACATTTATTTGCTGCCTTCTCCAGGTTTAGCAGAGTGAATGATTATAATACTCCATTAGCTGGAGGGCACATATCAAACTGAGCAGCTGTAAAACTCCTGACACGAGAGGGCAGTCTTGCACTGGTACATGAAGACAAATGGCCAGCGTGATATGAAACTCCCACCATCAAAACAAACCCTGCTCCATCTATTACCTGTGCACCAGACATAAAGGACAACAGTTCACAGGGCTCACTTGAAAGCACTAAAGATGGTAAACCGTTCTGCATTCAGTTTTCATTGTGCTAGATGAATGGCTGAAGGTACGGGTATTACAAACAAACAGCCCTCAGAGCTAGAAGTGGGTGAGGGGAGCGCTTCACCTTTCTAACAGTTCTAAATATTTTTCAACATAACAAGAGCAATTTAAAACCCCAATAAGCTGTAGACAGCATTGGACAAGAGAAAAAGATGAGGAAAAGAAAATCTCTGTAATCGAGATTCATCTGAGTATAAATGCAAGTACAGAGCAAATATTTTGGGCTTTAGCAAAATGAATTACAAAAGCGCTGTACCTTATGGGAAAGAGGAAATACTTGGTCCAGCAATAGCTGCCTCACTAAGATTTCATCTGTGGTCATGGGGTAAAACCATCTACTGATGTTAATTGCATTGCAGCAGCAGGAACATTATGCGTCAAGGCATTACACAAAAAGCTGTGAAAGAGCCTGAAAATGCACATATTAAATCTCACTGTAATCACTTCCTTGATTTCAGTTATTGACAAGCTTTGCTGGGGTATGGATCTAGCACATTAAGGGTCTTTTTGCACCACCTACATGTTCAAAGAAGATTTTTATGGCTGAATGTTTAAAGGTTTTATGGAGTCCAGGGAAATGCACAGACTCCAAAGTGAGATTTTTTACATGCATTTAGGTGCTTAACTTCTTTTAGGAGCCAGTGCCTATTACACGTTGCTCTCAACAACTGTGGCCAAAGACATCTCCTGTACTGAAGCTGTATTATACAACATTATCTGCAGTGTAGTGGGTTTATTGTTCAGGTCTTCTCCGAGCCACATACAAACTCTACCATCAAAATAATTGTGAATCTAAAAAGCAATGCTTTACATTTTCCTAGAACTTGGGAAGGTACAAAACATCCCAGCAACGTGTTATATTATCCCTCTTACACAGGCAAGTCTAAACGATCCCATCTATAAACAGGATGTGAAGAGAGGAATGAGGAGATTAAGAACGATATTTTCAAAGCCATCTGGGGGCTGAAAGTTAAGCCTCTGGCTCCAGAAGCAGAATTTACATTGCTTCATTACGCACACAAAAATCCACAAAAAGGAAAGATAAGTACCTGTATCCACAGCAGTAAGAATGCAGCATGGACAGAGAGGTGATGCAGAGTGCAGAAGCGATTAGCAAAAAATGCTAAGGAAAGATGTGTTTGCACTTCTGCCCTGAATGAGGATACTGCCTCAAACGGCAAGGTATGTGTTTGCTGGGGAGGCACTGGCACAGGCTGCCCAAAGGAGCTGTGGATGCCCCATCCCTAGAGGAGACAGGCAGCCTGATTTTGTGATGGGATAAACAACTCACAACAGGACGATTGGAGATCAATGACCTTTAAGGTCCCTTCCGACCTAAGTGATTCCAAGATGATCCTTGCAAAAGGTACCTTCTTCTTTCATTCAGACATCAATTCACCCAGCTAAGACAAATATTGAACTCCTCAATTTCAAGAGGCAGCAGGAAGATTTCATCCAATAATGGACTAGTTAAAGAATTTGTGTAAGCTATGAAAAATGTGGGTTTCATTATTAAGCCTCAAAGTTTGAATTTTCAGCTCTCCCTTCCCTGCAGCCATCGGTTTGCTATGGGAACCTCAATTTTTTTTCTGCCGAAAACCAGACATTCAAGATTCCTGGGGCCAAAGAGAAAATAATAGAGGGTAAGGCCTTTGAGCAGATGCCAACTCAAACTTCAATTCCCAGGAAAATTACAGAGCTGGTTAGCATTTTACACTAAATAAAATCACAACCCAGGGAGTAGAATACTCTTCCATCCACAGATCAGCCCCAAAACCCATGTTAGATAGCCCTTGAATCTCATATTCCCAGCCACATAGCAATGCACCTTTGAAACATGCTCAGTGAATGCTCCTAGTCCTCTGGACCAGGGAAGGCAGCTACACAACTCCCCCACCCCTGGCAAGGTCGTGCATCAACCTTTTGGCTTAATATACTAGTCAGTTCCTTGGTGCAACTTTAATTGCCTTCGCTCACCACAGACAGAGGGCACTAATTCTTGAGGGTGCTCTTTGTGGTTATGTGAAGGGAGAAGGACTACCTCCCAGCTTCTCCAAAACAGAGATGAACACCTGTACAAGCACACTGCTTTCCATGGAAGTAGCAGGTCCAATCTGGCTCTCTGCACAACTTCCCACAGTTGTCAGTAAGAGGACATGTATATTTGAAAGCTGTTTAAAGCCCAATTTATCTCTGTGACTGATGGATGCAGTCTCTTGAAAAAAGTTGTATAATAATCTTGGCATTTCAAATTTAGTCTCCTTCAGTAGCTCCATAACAAGTTATTCAATTTACAGCCTACAATGAGATACTTGCTTTTCAAACAGCTGCCACTGCAAGGTCAAGTTGGCACCTAAAAAGCAAACTGTGCTCTTTTATGCTTTATATAAACATGTGCACACAGAAAGGCATGACCGAACACGCACGCAAAATATCCCAAAACTGTCCTTGCCAATAGTCTGGTAATTTTGCTGATGATGCCCAAAGCAATGTAAAAATACAACTGCTTTTCTGAAGCTGCAGAGTGCTGGTATGGCAGTGCTGTACGATAAAAAAGGTGTCAGGGCTAAACTTGGTGACAAGGCAAAGCGTGTTTCAGTGCAGCACACACAACATGGAGAGCAGATCATGCATGTGACTCAGTAACAATGGGATTCAGCATTTACAGCTCTACGTGCTGGGATGAAAACAGAGACCAAAGTGAAATTTTCACACTTAGTCACAAACTGACATTACCTTATGATACACTTTTTTTGATAAATTTTCAATGACTATCTTTTTACCAAGTGTATTTTGAGCTTCTCGTGAAGTTTGTCAAACATTCTGGGAATGAGAAAACATTAAATCTATGGTGCTCAGCTTGCCTACATTACTGCTTTTCACAGTAACCGATTGGTTTTTGGACTTCCTGGATGGTTGGACTAGACAATCTTAAGAGGTCTTGTCCAATCTTAATGATTCTTTACTCATCTATAAGAAAATGGATCTGCTGTTTTCTTCTCTTGATGTTGGGGTAGATGTGTAAGTAGTACTGGGAAGAGACTGCTCTATCACTGCATTCTTCACAGAATTACTATGCAGATTTCTGTAAGATCTTTGAAATGGTCCCCCACCACATCCTTATCTCTAAATTAGAGAGAGATGGATTTGACTATTCAGTGGATAAGGAATTGGTAGGAAGGTCACAGGGTTGTGGACAACAGCTCTATGTAACGAGCAGCATCTCCTAGGGGTCTGTCTGGAAACTGGTACTCTTTAACATCAATAACAGATGATGGGATTGAGTGCACTCTCAGCAAGTTTGCTGATTACACCAAGCTGAGCAGTGCAGGTGATATAGCAGATGGAAGGGATGCCATCCAAAGAGACCTTGATAAACTCCAAAGGTGGGTGCTTGCGAACCTAATGAGGTTAAACACAGCAAAGCGCAGAGTTCTGCACTTCGGTTGAGGTAATCCCAATATGTATACAGACTGGGAGAACTCCTTGAGAGCAGTCCTGCTGAGAAGGACATAGGGGTCCCAGTGGATGAAAAACTTCTCATGAGCCAGCAGTGTGTGCCTGCAGCCCAGAAGGCCAGCAGGGACAGGGAAATGATTGTTCCCCTTTACTCTGCCTTTGTGAGGCTTCAGTTGGAGTATTGCATTCAGGCCTGGGGCTCCCAGTGCAGGAAAGATATAGAGTTTTTGGAGAGTTCAGACAGGCTGAAGGAACTGGGCTTGTTCAGCCTGGAAAAGTGAAGGCTGTGTGGAGACTTCTTTGTGTCTTTCCAATATTTAAATGGAGTTTACAAATACGAGGGAAATCAACTTCTTACAAGGGGAGATAGCGACAGGACAAGAGGGGATGGATTTAAACTAAAGGAGAGGAGATTTAGGTTAGATGTTCAGGGAAGTTTTTTACTGAGAGAGAGTTGAGGTACTGGAACCGCTTCCCCACAGATGCCATGGATGTTCTGTCCCTGGAGGCATTTAAAGCCAGGTTGAATGGGGCCCTGGGTAACCTGGTCTAGTACCTGATCTAGCAATTGGCAACCCTGCCTGTGGCAGTGGAGGGTGGAACCTGATGATCCTTGAGGTCCATTCCAACCCAAGTCATTCTATGATTTCTATGACTCTATGACTTTTACGACTTCTTCAGGTCAGTGCATTTTTTTTGCAAGTACTACACAAATTCTGGATTCTTATATAATTTAAGCTATCTTCCTTCCGTGTTCTACTGTTTTCTAATTTCTCTGCATTTATCTCTTTCAAGACAGAATTTGGCTCAAAGATATACTGCAAAACACTCAAAATAGTTCAGAATGTTTCTGTAAACCAGAACAACTTGCTCAGATAAACGCCCACCTTTATCTACATATGTAACACACTTATTTATATGCATTCATCTTTTGGATTTTGCTTTGGCCCAAACTACAGCTTTAATATTTTAAAAGCATTTTAGTTAACAACAGCCTCACTATTGTTTACTTAGCAAACAACTGCTGCAGTTTAAGGGACTAGTGACCACCAAGCTGCTTGCTAAAACACATGATTTGGTGGATATCTTGCAGAAGAGATGGCAGTAAGGCAAACCTCCTCAGCCTCTCCTGTAGAAAGACTAACACTGCTGCCCAGCCTCTCCTTGATGGTTTAGGATGATAGAAGTGATCATGCTACCATCTGTCAGGGGGACAATAACCCCCATAAAGATCCAGAAAAGACAGAGAAGGGCAGCACATCTGCATGTAGCACAAGGTCACCAAAGCCTATCTGCCACAGCTTGTAATAAAATTAACAAAGCTTATAAACAATGAAAACACAGCCTCTAATGCACACACACGCATATGTAAACATAGGCATCACTTAGGAAAGGAAGTCACAGGTGTTAAGAATTTACAGAGTTCCAAGAGGAGGTCGAACAAATTCCTGGAAATGAAATCCACTGAGCATTACTAACTATACAAAAAGCCATGTCTGATTGAGGAAATTCCTGAAACAAAAATAGTTCAAGGCTAAGAGATCATGAGGGGAAAGTATCATACAATCTCACCCTAGTCTTCTACTATTCTCTACATATCTGCTTATAGTCCCTGCTGGAGCCAGGATGTTGACAGATAGGATCTTTGGTATAACGAGATCATCATCTTTATAAAATGCCCAAATGCACCCCAGTAATAGGTATTTATATCACAAGTAACCATCCTGACCCCATAATTCACTTTTTCCACATAAACAAAACCCACACAATTTTACCTTGTACTTCTCACATTAGGACCTATGGCTTCTGTTTGAACTGAAACACAATCTAATTAGGAATATTTGATTTTGATTTGGAGAAGGCAGGTGATGAAGTAATCTACCACATCCCTTTTATTATTTCCCTTCCACTACTGTGGCAGTCCCATGCTGAGACTCAGAAATATTATGATTATATTCAGCATCTGTGAATATGCACAAGGATTTAAAAACAGAAAAAGCAAAGTAATGTTTTTGTTTGTTTGTTTTTAATTCTCCAAGGGTACATTTAGTTTTTAAAAGTAAGATTAAGAACTATTTACACTTCATTCTCATCTTTATCCTGCAACCTTGGGTAAGTCATCTAAATGCAATAACTCAAATTTCTCTCAGTTGTGCAATAAGGACCAGAACACTTGCTTGCAGTGAAGATCCCCTGATTTAGACTTCTAATGCCTTTTAATAATCTTTTTAGTAGTTCTCCTGTAGTGAGTGTTTTAGTTCTCTTGAGAAAGGCAACACATGGCAAGACAGACACGAGAAAGTGGCCTGGTGACAGAAGGGTGAGAGCACAGAAGAACTGAGGTGGGGGAAGGGGAGAAAAGGAGAGAACTGAACTGGATGTGACATTCTGAACAGGCTGGAAAATGCTGCCATTCACACTGATATCACAGCTTTGCAATTATCAGCTTTTCCAGCTGTGAAAGCGTCTGATTAGGTTTTGTATTTCTGGAGTCTATAAATATATCTTGATATATTTTTTTAAGCAGAGATTGTGCTATTTGCTTTTGATATATTTAAAAATCAGGTGTAAGAAGAGAAGCAGATGTGCTTGTTTTCAAAACTGAATGTTATAAAAAAGCATGTAAAGATTTTATACTATCTGATATAGAGGAAGGAAATAGCAATATTTCAGATGGGAACAATCTTCAGTACCTATGCAACTTGCAGTCTGTTGGCAGCTAAGTGACATACTTAGCAAACCAAGAGCAGCAAATGATTAAATCTTGTAATACCTGTTCCATTCCAAAACATTTTAGGTACAACTTGTGTCTCTCTAAGCACTTACTGTATTAATGACATCAGGAGCACATCGTAAAATCTAAACAGCTAGTTTTATGCCAGAAGATATGGCTGGACAAGTTATTCAATTCCAGGAATCTCAGAATTACTTCCCACCCACAGCAATGAGTAAGATGATAAAATACACACAAGATTTCATTCAATGACCTACCCAAGTTGCTGCAGAACTCTCCTACCATGCCATCTGGGTTAGCAGTAGGGATCTGTGTGAGACCCGTCAGGATGAGAACGTCACTGTTCTTAAGAGAAGCCTGGTCCATGGGCTGAAACAGAGCACAGTGAAATAAAATAAGTTACACGACAGTCATCACATAGGTTTCTCTGCTTTGCACCAAGAGTACTGCAGTGCATGACAGACACAGTGACCAACAAGGAAAACACAATGAACACTTTAAACCGTAATCCCTTTAACTGTTAAGCTAATAAAAACAACTGTTTACCTGCATATTTACAGTACAAAACAAGCAATGGAACTGTAACCAGATTCAAAGTGGTATTCTCTATAGACTAATCATTTCATGGCCTTATGAGTCGAACAACTGAAAAGACAATCATCTGTTGAGGATGTGGCACTGCAGTCAGGAAGGGTTTCATTCTTGTATTCGTATCTTGGCTGCACTGGCTTCCAGTCAGCTTCCTTTTGCAAATCACAGTGTCAGCTTTGATTTTCAGTGCTCGCTGTCTTGTTGGGTACAGCTGAATTTTCCCCAACAATTCAGTGGATTTTCTTTGAAAGAGGTGAGATGCAAAGGACTTCGGACGTGAAGCTCTCCATTTTGCTCATGAATCTCAGTTCAGCACAGGTCCTCCCTTGACACGTGAATCTTGCATTACAATCATGACTTTCAAATGCTCATTTAAGACTGTGCAAGCCTTGTCAGAATATGGCTTTGGTGAAATGGGAAATAACTACTGCTGGTAGAAACAGTACATTGGTTTAGATTCCTTAACACTGATACATTTTATTTAATAAATATTTACTGATACATAGCTACAGTAAAAAGTTAGGATAAAATCGAGCCAAACATACAAGTGTTTTCTTAAGTCAGTGGACAACATGACTCGCCTTATCACTTTCCACACATGAATTGCACTAGCACTGCAGCTTTATCCTCTATCTCTCTTTGAAGACTGTGCTAGAGGCTAAACTATGTCACACTGAGATTCATATCTTCATAGGGCAATGACCACTGGCCTTGCTCTGTATGTTGTACTGATGGCCTACGGTCACAGTAGTGGTACAATCCCATGTTGCGTGGTTAAAGCACTGAGGGTGGTTATTACAAGCATCACGTTGCACACTTTCTATCCATGCCATGCCTTTTTCCTGAGGACAGAGGAGTTTACTTCTGCACTGTCTATCCTGTGGCCCACAGATGTAGCAGAGGTATCAATGATTTCATAGCCCGAAGAAATACTGTGCTGATTTGGCCACTGGCAGGTAGTATGTTCAAGCAAACACTGCTTCTACTTTGACTGTGCATAGAGGTGCACGCTTCTTCACCAAGGTTGATCGTATGACTTATTTTATACTGGCATTTCATTAAAGGGGGAAGTAAAATGTATGTCCATTTTTGTCTATTAGAAAACATACACTAAAAATTCAGAAATTATTCTTGTGTGACTTGATACTAAATTATATATATTCTTGATACTCAACATTCAGCATTATTCAATCCTGGAGAGACAAAATCCACTTGCAGGCAAAGTACGGCTATGGGAAAAAGTTAAATTTTAGCCTCACTCTGGGCTGGGATACACAGCTACTATTCAAACAAAGGAAGGCAACTGCAGCCACCTGCATAGTATTTTACGGTTACTTATTCTTGATGGACTCTCTCTGGTCTCACCAACTAGGAAAGATTTCTACCCTTCTACCAGAAGAGACTGACAAAGATATCTCCTCTGCTGAACTCAGAAGATCACTGCACAGTTAGTTGCCTTGCTCACTGTCCCTCAACACCATTCTTAATTAGTTAAGATCTTGCTCTCATGAACGTGCAGGGGAATTTCATACCAATTTCAATAGAAGTTTACACTGTGCACCACCTTGCTGGACCAGACCAACTACATTAGATTTATCACAATCTTTGACACTCCATAGCGTGTCCATGAAAATGAAATGCCAATAATGCAATAAAAAATAATATTGAATCTGCTTGTGATAATGTACATAATGATTATGCCGTATTAGATACACATAATTTCAGCTGCTGTTGCACTGAAAGGGCTTGCATCGATTTTTGTGGGTTAATGTAAAGAATATGCCTTAAAAGGCTTTTAGTGACACGCCTGAACCTGTGCTGTCAACTCCAGTTCTCCACTTTGGTGCCAGCAGGCAATGGTGTCAATTCTAGACTCAGCAGACGGTGAGGCAACACTTCCAATAGAGACCATTTGCCAGAACACAGAAGTAAAGGGAACAATTCATGGTGTCAGACCTAACTCTCAGATGTAACATAACTCTGTAGATTATAGATATAATCTATATGTAACTTAAAACTTCAAGAAAACTCTAAGCTGTAATTTATACCAAAAAAGCAATCCTGTTCCCTTCCCATGGCGTCTAATTCCTACTTCTGCTGCTAACTCCAACACTTAAATCCCACTGCTGGCAGGAGGGAGGACACGGGGGAAGGATGGTGGGGTTGTAGGCTGTTTCCTTCAAGTGAGATTATCCTCATCTGCATACTGAGAGAAGGAAATGCTCTCAAGGCTACTACTGCGTATAACAGAAAAGGTGTAAGGAGGAAGAAGCTTTGTCCCATTAGTATGCCCAAATAAGCTCATCTCATCCTAAACAAACTACTGACAAAAGCCTGGTGACATTATACTAGTTTTCAATAACTATGGAGGGAATTCCAGATGACTAGAAACGTGCTAAGACTTCAACGTGACTCAAAAAGTCAGGATATGTTTTTACACAAGCATGCTGATTAACAGGGTATCTTTAAAAAAGACAAAACTGACAACAAAATGCAGTGACTGCATTCATACACTGGAGTTTGTTTCACTGACTGCTCACCATGATTCTAGAGAGGTCAGAAAAACAACTTTTCATTCTGATGAAAAACTGTTGGATTATTGAACAAAATTTAGGCTTTGTGCCAACAAAGATATTGTTATCACTATATATTATCTGTCAAAAATATCAAACAGATGAATAGCTGGTTGGCAGGTCTCAAAAACTACTAGCCATTATAGAATTATCATGTTCTAGGAGCTCACAGTGGTGTCTATGAGGATTAATATTAGGTCAAAATCTATCCACTGTCTTCAACAGCCATCTGGAAGAACATATATAACAATGATACCTAAAATGCAAATGATCATAGAACAGTTTGAGTTGGAAGGAACGCTTCAAGGTTATCTAGTCCGACTGTCCTGCAATGAATAGGGAAATCTGCTAGATCAGATTGCTCAGAGCCCCATCCAGCCTGACCACGAGTGTCTCCAAGGACAGGGCACCCACCACCTCTCTGGGCAATCTGTGCCACTGCCCCACCACTCTTACTGTAAAGAAATTAAATTGGAAGGAAGAGAGGAATAAATCTTCTCTTTTAGTTTGAAACTCCTTCTCCTTGTTCTGTGACAACAGGTCCTGCTAAAAAGTCTGTTCCCCTCTTTCTTATAGCCTCCCTTTAGCTACTGAAAGGCCACTCTGTCTCCCTGCAGCCTTCCCTTCTCCAGGTTGCACAGTCTCTGCTCTTCCAGCCCGTTCTAATAGGAGAGGTGTTCCATCCCTGGGATCATTTTTGTGGCCTTCCTCTGGACGTGCTCCAATACATCCACGTAGTGAAGACTCCACATTTGGATGCAGTACTCCAGGTGAGATCTCACCAGTGCAGGGTAAAGGAGCATGATCCCGATCCCTCACCCTGCTGGCCACGCTGCTTTCGATGCAGCCCAGGATACGGTTGGCTTTCTGGGATGCAAGGGCACAGTGCTGGCTCACATTCAGCTGCCATCTACCTGCACCCCCAGGTCCTTTTCAGTAGGGCTGTGCTCTATCCTTACAAGCTCCAGTTTGCACTAATAGCATAGGTTGCCAAGACTCAGTTGCAAGACCTTTCACTTGGATTTGTTGAGCCTCATGAGATTCACCTAGGCCCACTGCTCAGCTAGTCTGAGTGTGTCTGAATGGCACATCCTGTCCCTTGAGCATGTCGAACACACCACTCAGCTTTGTGTCATCTGCAAACTCGCTGAGAGTGCACTTGGTGTTGCTGTCAATGTCATTGACAAAGATGTTAAAGAGCACCTGTCCCAGCACTGACCCCTGAGGGACATCACTTGTCACTGATCTCCATCTGGACATCGAGCCATTGACCACTCTGTACCCTCTCTGGGTACAAAAGTGATCGGATACCTAGTAACATTTGTGATGTGGTGAATAACAAGGACAATCTGAATGCATTCTCAATTACTTCATAAGCTATTCCTTCAAACTACGTGTTAGTAAAAAATAATGCAAAGTGCAATGGACTGTATGCTAAAAAAAAATAAATAAGGCTCTCATCCACCATGTGGTGTAAGAAACAGTGTTGGTAGAATGAACAGTCCAGTCCAAACCAATTCCTATAGAACCATGGAATCATAGAATCACCAAGGTTGGAAAAGACCTCTAAGATCACCCAGTCCAACCATCCACCTATCACCAGTATTTCCCACTAAACCACATTCCTGTAGCGTGGCCTGGGGTTGTTGTGGCCAAAGTGCAGGACCCAGCACTTGGTCTTGTTCAACTTCAACCCACTGGCCTCAGTGCAGCTACCCAGCCTGTCCAGATCCTTCTGTAGAGCCTTCCTACCCCCAGGCAGACTGACACTTCTTCCCGACCTCCTCACCTGAAAATTTACTGAGGGTGCACTCAATGCCCTCATCCAGGTCGTAAACAAATACACTGAACAAGACAGGCCTCAATACCAAATGCTGGGGAGCACCACTCGTGACCAGCTACCAACTGCATTTGACTCCATTCACCACCCAGAAAGTGGAGGTCCTGCAGCCAGTTCTTTACCCAGCAAAGAGTGTACCTGTCCAAGCCGTGAGCTGCTCTTTCTCCAGCACTGTGGGAGGCAGTGTTGAAGGCTTTGCTGAAGTCTAGGAAGACAACATCAACAGCCTTTCCCTCATCTGCCAGGTGGGTCACCCAATCATAGAAGGAGATTAGGTTGGTCAAGCAAGACTTGCCCTTCATGAACCCATGCTGGCTGGGCCTGATCCCCCTGATCTATGAGTTGTCCCTCATAGATCAAAGTTTCTCCTCACAGGAGTGTTACATTCATGCCTTGTTAAATATTGTTGGCATTCCTTCATAGAAGGTCTCAAAAGAACATTGTCCAGGCCAGGATGAGGCAGATGATGAAAAAAAGAAAGACTCTGATGCACTGCGTGCAGGTAAGTACAGACACACTATCTATTGTAGTTGTTCAATTCTTGAGATCAAGCTTTTAAACAAAGGATGCTCAGAAGCAATGCTCTTTAGAAGATACTCACCTTGGGGGAAATTACTTACTGATCATGAATCTGACACATTTTCTAAATTATTTTTAAATATCTCATGCTAGTATTGCTTTCAACTATTTTGACAACTTCTGAAGCACACAGTACTGCAAACTTCAAGCTATTCTTTGTGCGAAGAATTTATGGATCTAGAGAGAATTAATTTACTGGAAATTACATCTACAGCACTATAAAGACTTTGCCCTCAGCAGAGCAGGGTGGAAATGTTGGCAGCCAGTAAGCTATCATTTCTCCCAAGGAAGGATGTTTCAAAAGTGATATAGAAGCAGTCTGCGAACTGTCTGTAAAGACTCCTAAAAAAAAAAAAAAATCCATATTTTACCGAGAGTCACTAATGGTCTATTGTTTAACTCTGCTGAAATTTTCCTACTTAAGGTGATGGAGAATTTCACAGTGGAAAGTATGTTAGCACCAAATCATCAATAATAAAGAATTTTAGTTGTCCTTCTCTAGTAACATGCCCACTTACCAGGATGGTATGACCATTCAAAGTCCAGCCAATTATTAACAGAGGTACATCTGCACAGTTTCCATGCTATGCCTGATCTCAGCAGAGTGAGCCCTTCTGTTGGTTTTCTGTGTTGGTTTGTTTTTTGTTTGTTTGTTTGTTTTTTTCTTGGCAAAGACACTTGCCTTTATAGAAGTCTATCAAAGTGGTTGTACCTGAGGATGTGTTGTAAGCAGAGAAGATCCTGAAACATAGGAAACCTTTTCATAGTGCGACTGGATAATCCAATTGGAACTTCCAAGAGCGTAGCCTGAGCTGAGAGGGGTGACCTGCACAGCACCAAACAACTCCTGAAACACACAGGAAGAGAAATTAACTTGAGAGAGCCCAAAAGAAATGAGAACAAGTTATTTTATCAGTGATAACAACTTAAACTAGTTTTGCTATTCAAGGCCTTTATGAAGCTGGTATTTGTCTTATGTCTTCTGTTTTAATTTCCCCAGGTCTAACAGAACACAAGCTCTGAGAAAAACTTCTCCTGAGGTAGTCTTCATCAGGTCTCTCTTCCATGTTAATCCTCCAGTAGCTGAGTTCACACTGCAACATAATTCTCACTGGAGGAACTAATTGTGGTCCATCTGGCTTTGATGTACTGAGGAACTTTGTAGGAGCTTTAGATCTTTGAAAACTTTATACTTCCTTGGGCAAATTTTATCAGTATAGACCAGCAGGAGAGAAGGAAGGGCAACATAACAAGTTATTATGTACTGATATAAAATTCTGTTTGGCTCACAGATTTTGCTGTATAAAATGTGTATTTAAAGACAAAGTCACTTTACAATTTTACCAATCACTTAGTTACAAATATATGTATTTTTTAATGCTATCTGCTGGTGATTTAAGAACAACTCCCTTCAAACTCAATCCAAATTTCAGTTTCAGCTCTGAACACAAGCAACCTGCCAATTACCTCATTTCCAGGTGTTATTAGAAAGTTTACTGCTTTCTGTACACAGCAATGTGTTAGAATTGTTTGGAGAAAGGAACATAAGCCTCCATGTATACCTCACTAATGTGCTGTACTTTCTGGTTACTGAATAATAGAACAAGCATTCATGCAGTACTAATGATTTTTCTAGTATCCCAATACATATTTGGATGCTTCTCAAAACAAGGTCTCCATTCATCTGAGTTCATAAGTGATAGAAAATGGACAACAAACCATTCTTGATGTTGCCACATTTGGGGTTAGCTGACTAATTAGACTTTCATTGTTTTAAAAGTCGTCTTTGGGAAGAGATAAAAGATGTGCTCTAGGAATGTCTCTTCCCCCTCTCCCAGTAACTATAAAAGAATGATTGGCTCAGAGGTACAGATCAAAAACTTGGTGGGATTCACCCACGCTGTGAGGACAGTCAAAAGTGAAGAGTAATTACCCATTAATACTGAGGAATTCCAAGTACACTCAACCTGTCTGGTTGCTAGACAAAAATGCAGCTGTTATTTACATCAGCACCCATGTTAGTGATGGCTCAAGGTCCTTTTTCACCAGCTGTAATGCAGCACCACACAAACACAAACCCATCCAATTTAGTTCCTAGCCACACTGGTTACTGCTTCAGACCATCTTACATACAAACAGCAGTTTCTGAAATTCAGTGGCTCTTCGGTAAAGAAAAAGGAGCAAACAAAAAATCTGGGTATACAATTTACTATAATCCACCTTTTTACCTCATGTTGGCGTGCAATAATAGCAGGCATCATGGTGCACATGCTGCCTGTAAGAGTGTATTGCAGACTACTCAACTGTTGGTCCAGTTCATTCCACAAACTACACTGGATTATAGTCAAGAGCATTAGATACAACAAACCTTAGCTGAGAACCTTGGGAAAGGAGTGTCTGAGTTCAGGTTGAACCATTAGGTTTTGTTTACAATCCCTCATTTGCTCCATAAAAGAAAGCGGAGGCTAAAGCACTCAAAAGATTCCCAGAAGTAAGATACAGTAACTCAGAAGGGGATGTGGCTTGCAGACAGAGAGGATACATTCATTTGGTACATCCTCCAAGCTCTCAGTGGGCCAGACATCAATTCTAAATTCACAGGTATGCCTTAAAATTGGCCTCCCCTGAGGAATAGGAGAGACAAATGGATACTCCTGATTTTCAACAAACAACCACCCTTCCTGGGAGGCAGACTAGGGTGCATTTCAATAATATACAATCTTGCCTTACTTTCTCAGGTCAGAGTAACTAGATCTTTAACAGGATCTAGAAGAAAAATAGAATAGGAAGGGCATTTCTTAGGTTTTTGTAGGGAGAAAGCTGGAAAGCAACAAGCTGTTAATGCTGACCTGAGGAAAGCTCTGCTGATACTCACAATTTTCTGGGAATATCCCACCAGCTGGATCTTACTGAGAGCAGCATTCACTTCGGGCATGGTGTAGCACTTCCTCCACATTGACACCTCCACTGCATCTTTCAGGGGGGCTGGCAGCAATCTGCAAAGGTCAAAAGGGTCTGAGCATTTTCAGAACTTCCTGATGGATCACCATTCCCATTCATATTAGAGATTCGATTTTCTCTTTTTCCTCCTTTTTCTTTTAAATACGTGCAGTGCTTCAAAGTGAGGAACAAGACTTTCTGCATGTTGAGAGGTAGAATCAGATTGTCCATTTTACCTCACCTTCAGCTTTCTTATCATTGATCCTATCCAGCCTTCTTCAAAGTAGCTGTGGTGAAGGTGTTTTAACAACTCCAGTGTAATTTTTGCCACCGATGAAGGATGTCAACATGAAACGCACTACTAGAATTGGTAGAGATGACTTCCATCAATGTCTACTCTGCATAACCCAGTTCTAAAACTTAGAATTTGACAATAAAAAGTAAGCTCCAAACTTGTGATTCAAATACCAGTACCGGAACATGAACCAACGCTGGCTCTGCTCTCAGTTTTGACACCACTGTCCTACAGGAGCATGTGTCCCTGCACTTCAGATTCTCTGCCTTCAACTCAGATACCCTGCTCACCCTCAGAGCGTACTGGCAACAATACATCAGCTGACACTGCAGAGCACTTTGAGATCCCCTACACGGAAGTATTCAAGATGTTTTACACCAAAGAAAAATCCATCCATTCTGCTATTCACAGACACTGCAAGTTAGCTGGACAGCGTTGTCAAGGGAAGAAGTGAACCGAAATGTCACAGGCTGTAAGAGAGATGGCTAACTTCTGAGAAATAAATCTTCCTTAGCAACACGAACTGAGGCAGGAAGCAGCACAGCTGCCAAATGCGTAAGAAGAATAGGAATTTTTTTTTTTTCCTGGTATATTAAACCAATGCTAAATCAAAGGCTAATTCAAACCAATTTCCAAAGATTTATGGAAATTGGTGAAGTTTCTTTGATCAATTTGTTTAAAAGAATTTAATTTATTGTTATATCTACCAGGTCACTGAACTCCTCCATAATTTAAGATAGTGAAGAAAGGATTAAGACCAGCTCTTGCCAAGCCTGCTGTATAGGTCTAGTGTGATAAGTGTAATTCCAGCACTTGCTGGCTGAAAGCACACTGCGCTTAAGGAAACAAACAAAGCGTTCAAGGTCTTTTTTGGGAAGTCATAAGCAACAAAAGGCCAAACAAGGTGGATAGTTGTCCACCACTGCACTGAAGCAAATTGCCTGTAAAAGCCTTTAACCTACCATAAGAAGCATTTAGTGCTGGATGCTTTCAGGAGCGTCTCTTCTGGGAAGGGGAGAATATATCTCCAGGTAATGGAGAAAAGTGGGGAATTGTCCTTGGTGATAGAAGCAAGTTCCTATTAGCCTTGACTCTGTGGCTCCATTGTAAATATGCTCTGATTCCTAACAGAGACCAGTGGGACCAGTCTCCAAGTTGTTTCATTCTTTCCTGATTCCTCAGATGTGCCTCTGCTTGCATTCAACCTGTCACCTCATTTCTAAAGTCTGTACCCATTCCTGGAGGATATTTTAAAGCTGTGAGTGAAGCTACTAACACTACAGAACATCACTGAATCACATAATGGCCAGGGTTGGAAGGGACCTCAAGGATCATGA
>JAOWBP010001760.1:88293285-88304162 GCA_028571105.1 Tragopan temminckii
TGGGATTCCTCCAGCCCAAGTGCAAAACTCTGCACTTTTTGCTCTGTTGAACCTCATCAGGTTCACCCGGGCCCACCTTTCCACTTTCCAGCCTCTCGAGGTCCCTCTGAACAGCATCCCTTCCTTCCACCGTGCACTACAGTAACATCCTGTTCAGATCACCTCATAACAACCAGACATAAGTGGGTAGATTTAGGGACAGTCAACCTACAGCCATGAATAGGGAGGCATTGTGAAGCAGCATGATTTGGACCTTAGTATAAAAAAAATAAAATCATGCCTAAGCAGTTCAGGGCCTTGTATTCTTAACTGGGCATCTGCACAGGTCAGAAGAGTGCCCTTATTGTCTGCTACTCTCTTTCAGGAATACTCTGTTTCAGACACTTTTAGAAAGATATAAGAGAACAATCAAGCAAGTAGTCACCAAAACGTCTTTCATAAGGCAAAATTCCTGTTTAGCCCCTTGAATCCTAATCAGCACCACAAATAACCTGTCTGAGCATGCAGAGAGCTTCCATGAGACTGCTCATTTCAAACAAAAACCAATGGCAGTAGAACTTGCTAAGCAATTAGTTTAGACTGGATCAGATAATGGCAAAATGTAAGCCGCAATAATGAACTTATTATATTTTACACAGCATTTGCATTTAAAATGCTTCAATGCTTAATCTAATGAAGATGATAATACTTTGTGTTTTATACTAATTATTCAGAATAGAACTAGCTGAACTGTAAAGCTATGATGATTGATCAGCCTGAAAAATTACAGTTAGACTCAGAAGTAATAAGTACTCCCTTCAAGCAACAGCCAAGAGTTTAAAAAAAAACCAAAAACACCAAGGATCACATTTTCTTAAATAATGTATGTCAGTCTCACCCTGCATGTGCAATTAGCCAGGTATTAATCTGTGGATGTTTGCTCACGTGCTATAATAATCAGTTCTATTCACGCTTGCACGACACTTGCCACCAGGAATCTCAAAACATCTTGCAAACATTAATTAAGCCCCCGTTAGCCATTATGGTGGGTAGGAGTTCCATTTAACAGAGGCATAGGGAGGTGAAGAAGAGAAACTCATACTACAGGCAGGGCGCAATTGGAAAGAGAATTTAGATCTATCCTGTTCTAGCTCACAGAAACCACTGGTTCACACCAGCCTCAAGGCTGAGTTTAGAACAGGAAGATTTATAACAGCTGCAGGGCTGCCAGTTACACTTGGTAATCTCCCTTGTATCATTTCCTTGCTCTGCCTTGTATTTGGAAGAAGTGTACATTTTACCTCTAAAAGTTGGGGAACCTGATGTCTGATTGAGGTTCCCTGCAAGACATCATACTGCGGCAGTGCTATGGGATCAACAGGGATCCTGTAAGTGGTACAGAAGGGTTGGTCCAGTCACTCCTAGGGGGTGGGCTCTTGTACTTCCCTCCCATCTCCACTGGTACCTCAGTATAACAGCTACTTGACAGCAGAAAGGAGGAACTGTGGATGTCAGGGCACTTCCCGAGCAAAGGGAGACAAAAAAATACTTTTCCTGTAGCAGTTGAATCAGAACAAAGATCACATCTCGAGTACACTTGTGGAATAGTCAACAGTGTATAAAGTGCCAGCCAGCACTTTTTCTAAAATACGACCACCAGGAAAGTGACATTAAATGAGCTCTAAGATATATGATCCTCCTTTAAACCATGCATACAAAACACAGGCACTAGTGTGACGAGAATAATGGCTTCAGCCCTCTTTCATCACACAACTGTGAGCCTCAGGAGTCATTCTACTCAGGCCAGCGGACTTCAAAATTAGAAGACACCACTCTGACAAGAGTGTACCTCAAGCAGGACAAAATCCTTATCAACCTTATCTTTGGTTTTGTTTTACACTGTTGTTTTGCTTGCCTCCTTCAGAAATGTGAGTTACTCCGCTAAGACTGCTCCTATGCTCAGTAGGGGAGTACACTATATAGCCAAACATATGTTAATTTGGATTTTTAATTTCCTTGCTTTGTGATATTGAAATGCTACTTTTACAACTTAGGAAATAATTCATTTTTAGTAAACTCTTAAATCAAGCCACATTAAGGATTAAGAATAGAAAATGAGAGATCATTTAAAATGCACAAAGCAGCATTTAAAAATAACTTTCTTTAACCAAGTCTGTATTTAAAATGCGCTAGCAACAAAACTATTTCCTCTGTAGAACATATTGTGCACCTAAAGTTATCTTCACTTCCAAGGAAAGCATTAGCTGCTATTAGTAAACTATTAGGAAAACTTTTGGATAACAGACGCTCCCAAAATTCTAGAGGTAGAATTTTGAACACTTCAAATCTCAATTTTGAGCATCTTGGTTTCGTATATAGATGGAGTAACAGAGCTTGAGTTTCCAATTAACTTTTTTTTTTTTTCAGCTTCAATTTGTTTCTAAACTTTAAAAGAGTGGAAAAAAAAAAACAAAATCTTTTTGCTGTTCAAGTGTGAAAGAGGCTGCAGCCTGGGAAGAAAGATGGCACTGCACTGTGGTTCGCTCCCAGTCACTTCCAACAGTTCATTGTCTATTTTCTTAGCATGTCGGCAAACATGAGCACAAATATCATTTTAAATTAAAACTATTCCAACATAACGTTAATAAGTTTAAACAGCTTGCTAATTTCATCAACTTTTATGATGCTAACACAAAAATCCTCCATTTTTATCTACCATCATAGAGCTACACTACGTGAGGGAAGATAGGGGAGGCATGTGCCTTACCAAGTCTTCCACCACGAATCAAGCTTGTGTAGTTTCTGTACACCACTTAATTGTTCTTGCTGCTTAGTGGCATTAGCAAATCAAACCTCAAATGGTGGCAGCTGACCAATCTTTACACTTAATGCTGAAGTTTGGTTAGAGTTTTAGTGTTTTAGGACAGTCACCCTTCTCAGATGGCTTGTTCCTTACCTCTGTACCTCCTTGTTCTTCCACGTGGAGGCAGACTGAGCCTTTGGCACACGTTCAATGGAATTCACCAGTTCTTCCATGAGAAGTCTGAAAACGATAACGAAGTTATTGGAATTGCAGCCTTTCAGGTAAGACATAACCTGGTTTGTCCCAAATCACTCCAAAATATCACACGAATTGTAACACCATAAAACGGTTTTAAAGTAGGCTTCTTCCTCCAGAGGCATCGCAGCAATTATCAGTGCTACACCTGTTTTCCTGCTGTGTACATCAAATTTCAGCTAGTCCAATTCTATCTGACTGATTGTGACAGTAAAAGGATCTGGCCTACTGGGTTATGGGTTACTGGGAAGGGAGAAGGGCAAGAGGAACTCCCAAATCTCTCCTGCTATGTAAGATGATTTCTACATTACTGCTTGCTTGCCACAAGGAATGAGATAAAATATATTAAGAAAATGTGTCAGCTGATGTCTGTCTGTCCACCACTTTGAGAAGTCAAGCACATTGTCAGAGGGAACCCTCCTCATCTACGAACACACAGTACAGTATTTGACACAGGAAAACATCAGTCATTACAAACTGTTAATATGGATTTCACTGCCCAAAACTAAACAGCATTTGCAGTTGTACGCACACTTTCCTTTGAAGGCAGGAAATGACAGATTTAACTGCAGAAGAACAGTATTCTGATTTACTTGGGATGGTGAGTGCCATACCAGAGTCTACCCTTCAACAAGACTATGCTTGTAATCTTCAACCATGGGCCAGCAAGAGTCCAGAGATCCACTACTAGTTCATATTTACATAATTCCTTTCTCTTTCAAGAGCCTTTAGTTTTTGTTTTTAAACAAAGGGAGAATTATTCTGGTGTGGAAAGTTTGTATAGGACCTTTAATAGACAAAGGTTTCTGCCCTAAAGTGCTTACAGCAGAAGTTCAGAAACCACAGCCTAAACAGATTTCTAATTATTGAACATGGCAGCAGCTCTGCATGAGAAATGCACACAGCACAACTCCAGTTAGACACATCCAGGAAGAAAGCTGCAGCCTTTACTTGCTGGAATTGACCTATTCGATCAACAAGCTTTGAAAGAAAGTACTACCAAATTAGACAATCAAATGCTAACTTTTTTACAGCATTGGAACACCATGCATTTTCTACTTGTCTCATTTTCTGCTCATATTTCTGCTGCTTTTCTCTGCTTCTCTTTAGAGTTAGTCAACTGTCATTTGAAATGAAGCCAGCTTGAATTCCCTTCCACAGCATGGAGACCGGTATGAATCTCAAATGCTGAAAAACAAGGCAATAATCTTAAAAGCATTTATTAAAATACTGGTGACTTCTCTTTTGTTTAAGGGGAACAGAGAGGACAAGAAAGATCTCTGATTCATGGTTCTTGAAGGTTTGAAGCAGGCTATACGGTAACTGCTGCGCAAGGTATCTCAGTCCACCCAAGATCTACTATTCCACATCTGCCTGGACTCAACACAAAACATCTGCTGTAAGTGACAGGCAGTTCCAGAGTTTGGGAAACACTGAGTTAACACGTTTTCAGCACTAAGGACTTGGCTGGTATTCAGCTACTGCCTAAGAGCCTCTTTGGAACATTAGACACCACTCCTCTACCCATATTAGCCTTTACACCTTGTCCTTAGCAGTGATGAAGGAGAAGCAGAGAATATCAAGGGGCTTTTTACCTGCCAATTTGAACAGTGGGCTCAGTGGCATACACCGTTCCAGTGAATCCTGTGTACTCTGTGATATAGGGCAATGCCATCATGCAGTGATAGTTTGAGATCAAGATTACATCCACTGTGGAGAGGTCAAGCAGCTCAGTCTGAAAACAGAGGAAGGAGATAAGCAATGTGTAACTCTTCCACACAGTTTAAGCAATGACAGGAAAACTTGGATTTACTAAAAGTCTCTCTATAATTATTCCCTTTTCAGATCTAAAAAGGAAACCAGGTCCTGGGTTTACCTGCCTTTCACGTAATGAAATGGCTGCTGCTAGGAGAAGCATTATGATTATACTTATCAAAGAACTGATAGGTGCACTTCCTTAGTGAGGAATGATGGCTGTACAACCACCGTCACTTCTGCACTAACAATTTATCAGTGGGTCTCATACTTTTTATGCTGCATGTGGTAAGTACCCCACTAGAGAGATGAACGTACACCATATTTATTCATATGCTTACAATAATTTCTATATATTTTCCCAGACTAAATGCTTGGCATCTTCATCACCCACGTTTTCTACAGCTAGAGATTAAGCTCACTCGTATGATACTACAAAACAGATGGGTGGGTCTAATTTTTTTTGATGTGACAGTTAAGACAGCAGTTCAGAGAGTGAAAGGAGAAGATTTCACACATTGTTAAAGGAATTTTAATTAGAAATATTTACTGGTAATGCTATAACACAAATGGTGTCAAGCCAGAAATTTACAAGATATATGACCTCTAACTCAGTTATTATAGAGCAGCTAATGGAATTCAACACTCATCAAGCACATATTATCTGATTACAAGGCTTGGTCCAGCAATTTGAATAAAAATGGCAGGAAAGTAGGTCACTTGTCTTTTCAGAGGGCTGACATGGTGTTCTGGTGACAAGCTGCTTAACTCACAACTAAGCATTCAAGGTTTCAATCCATGATCACAGCTGATTTTAGAGCATGATCTCCAACCTAAGCACAGTAAGTGAACACTGTCCTCCGATTCACAACAGGACAATTTTTTATTTTACAGAGCTTGCCAGGCAGAAATACACTGCATGGTATCAAAGAGTCTGCTACTGCCTGCTCCTACCAAGCTGGTCCTTCACGGTTTGGTTTTCAGCTGTGTCTAGACTACAGAGAATCAAATGGGGAGTCATCCAGGCCTGAGCTGAATCCCAACCCAGAAAGCCATGGGGAGGTAGAAGATACAGACTACCATTTTCCAAGCCTAAGTGTCCCATATCTCAGCATCCTAGAAGCATTTACTAATAGGATGAAAAGAGTGTCAAAACCAAAACAAAGTAAAATCTTCCCTGGGATTCATAGCAATCTCAGTAAAAGTGCCTGTGAGGGGAAGAGATTTAAAAATGTTTCTTGAATGTGAAGTGAGAGAGATCAGAAGGTTGCCAAGCAAAGAAAGGGCAGCACTCTGACATGTGGAAGTGTACTCTGCTGCTGAGACAGCCTCTTATCACCTTGTGGCTTCTGGACTACGTTCAAAATTCAGCTTTCTTTGGCAATGGTGTTCCTGGAAGTGATAGCGTGATTCTGAAACTAACTGCTTTTGCAGACAACTTTCTTCAAAAGTAGTGGTGTGGAACGAGAAAAAGACAAAGCCTTTTTCACACAAGCTCCTTCTTATCCCGTGCTGCCAAACACCAGCAACATTTCTACTTTAGTGATGTGCCTGCAGGCCATGCTCCTGCAGACAAGGGAGCATGTAAAGTTAGGGAAGTGTGCTGTGTGTCACTATCAGATCCATTCCTAGTTTTCTCTTCAAACACTTGGCATCTGCTGGGAACCTGGGGAACTGAAGCATTTGAGAAGATATTTGTACAGCCCCTAAAATGTTGACATGTGCAGCTGGTTGCCATCTTCTAGTTACAAGGACTGCTGGAAAACAGTTACATTCAGTGATGGCACTGGCATAATAGAGCTGCAGCTCCCCAACAGCCATTTTTGAGCTACAGATGAGGGTATTTTCCAGCCAAATAAAGTAATCAGAAAGGTGAGCTGAAGCACTTTAAATTCCAGCAGGGAATCATTCCTGTGTATGGCCTCAATTCCAAAGGGAATTCCAACTGCACTCTACCTTCCCAAAATCTGGAATATAATGGCACTTTCTGCCCATACAGATTTGAAAAGCATCTGTCTATTTTACTAGCATACTAGATGCTTTCTAGATCCCTGCTCTTCTCCAGGACATTAAGCAGAAAGTACACAAGAATGCAGAATTGAGTGGGCTTTTTTTCCCCCCCATTTATATCATTTTGGTTGTTTTGGTGAGTGAATTGTGTTTCTTCCTGTTGGGGGAAAACAGCAATTGCACAGAGACCTGCTGATACTGTTCCCCAAAACCAGTATCAGAGCTGTCACCTTACTTTGAAGAATCAAGATTACAAGAGCCAGAAGCTCTGAGGTGGGTTTCATGGTGTCAACAGGCACAAACACCATCGCTAGTAACCTAGCAAGCTGCCAGCAATCTTCCAGGACAGATTTGCAGTTCATGTCAACAAGAACAGGCAGAAAGGAGAAAAAAAATCCCTGCCCAAAAGCAATCCCAACATGAAATGAAAGAACTGATGTTATCACAGCCTGAACCCAGCTGAGGAAAGAGGATACTGTTCTCAGGCTATTCACAATCATTCATCCTCACCACTCTCTGCTCACCTTTTTATTTTTTCAGCTCTCCTACAGAGAGGTAAACCCACTTAATTCAAACACTTTCAATAGCCTTGCTTTCCATCCCTTTTTTTTTTTTTGTGTAAAATGACACATATTCTTGGCCAAACCAACTAAAGCAGCAGCTTGCACAGCTATGTCTACGTGGATATGAAGGTACAGTTTTTTGCTCGAAGTGGCACTGATGAATAGCACAAAATCCAGTAAAACTTTTGCTGCAGGCAGAACAGCAGGACTGCCTGCAGCCCAGCAGCTTAACCACAGGCTCCTCAGGGAAGCTAAAAAGGCAGGCCATGCCTCTCTGATCAGAGACTTTCCTCCTCTTCTTATCTAGATCAGCACCTGTTTTCTGACATAATCAAGTCTGGCTCAGTTATACTGTCTTTAAAGGGTAAATGACAAAGGACAGTTAAGTCTTTCTTATTCCTCTGTGAGACATGGATCTGCTCAAGAAGATCTTCCAATCACACCAAACCATTGTTGAAAAGGGCCGTTTCCATCCTTTTTCCAGTGTCACAGATATAGAGGTACCTTCACTTGACCACAGGGGTTTTAGTATTATCATTTACAGAGTAACAACAAATTAGCAGGAATCTGCTAATAACAGTAATTAAGCCAATTTCTCCCACACTGACTGATTTTTAAGTAAGGCTTTGAATTAACTCACCTCTGGCAAACAGAACTCTGGCACAGAATCCACAAACACATGGCCAGAGCACTCCTTCAGCTCCTGTGAGAAAAGCGCATCAACAGAAAAGACACAAAAATACAACACAGTGTTACTCCAATACAGTGAATTTTGCACTTTCAAAACCTTTTCTTTATCATAGGCAATTTCCAACCCTTTCCTACACTGTATTTACTCCCCTTCTAGACATTATCTGTTGTAAGCAAGTGTTCTGCAATTGGTTTTGTGGAAGATGAATCCCTATCTTAGGGCACTTGATGAACCGCCTACCAGGATCCAGGTTCCACATGGCATTTCTGTTCTATTTATCTCTATTGGATCTCTAGTCCTCTATTTTTTCTTTTTCCAGAGGTGACACGAGAAACTTTTGTCAAATGAAAAGTGACATTCTTCAGCATTATGCACAGAAAAGAGCAAACAAACATTCTCAACTCTAATCCTAGCCTACCTCATGGGGTAGGCAACCTTCCACACTGTTCCTTGTCTCACAGATGCTTCTTTTGCTTGTCCCAGAGCTAGTGGTCTAAGCCAGCTTCAGACTGAGAGAATTAAAAATTGAATCCAATTCTTAATAATTACAGTGCACCTGCCAACTAATAACGAATGAGCAATTACATCTAGTGGCAGAAGTCTCCTAACCTCATCTCAAGGGAGTTCAAAATGATTAAAACTAGATCGCAGCAAATTTCAATGCCTCTCCAGGACGTAAGTTTTATAACTGTCATCCGGAGAGTGCTATAACAGAACATCCACCTGACATGATAAAACATCCGCCTTTGACTCCTTCCCTTGCCTTTTTCCAGCACGGGTCAAAGTATTTACCATTCCAAGCAGTTACGATGGTCAAGGTGAAGGTAAGAGATGCTGCCTTTGAATTTTTAAACACATGTTTTCCATTGACACTGTGCAAGTTTGATTCTCCAGAGCACACACTGCAGGAGCACCAAAGAAATGTAAATACCTCACTTACAAAATATACTGACAGCCTATTTGTTCTTCAGATAGGACAGAACCCAAAGGCTCCGAGACTAAAGATGGAGTTCAGGAGAAGCAAATTTAAACTGGGTAACTCCTTTCCTGCCACAGAGCATCTATAACTCTGTGATTCTCAGTCAGCATAAGCTCTGAATAGAGCTAATACTGTTTTACTTACAGAAGTACTGCCTATATAGTTTCTTTTGTCTCCAATGAGAAGAAAACTCAGGTCTTAAATCTATGATCTTCAGCTTTCTCACCTGCAGGAATCAGATCAGCCCAGAAGTCCCCTACAAAAGGGGCTATTATTATCATTTTCCTTTAATGTTCATGTAGTTGGAGAACAATCTATTAAAACAGTATTTTCTATACCAATATCTATTGCTGCACACATTTGAAAAGTATCTGTCTATTTTACTAGCATCTGACATATTTTTGTGTTCATTGTTCCCCTATGGCAGATCCAGCTGGATGCAGCAGTGCCTAGTTTCGGTTGAAGCCCAGAAAAATTCTCATTATAAAACTACTGTAAATGAAAAGAAGGGGAAAAAGAAAAAAAACACGCCTCTCATAGTTGAGTCAGTCCTGTGTCTTAGAATTAGGAGGCTGGAGATGAAATCCTCCCTTCTACGTCCAGTGGGGGAACACATGTGAAACCAAAGCTCTTCCTCCATAAGAGACCTCCCATGGGCAAACCATTCACCTGTAGTTTTCCTGTCTAAAAAAGGGGGATGATAGCAACCTCATTTACAAGTTAGCTATGAAGCTTTACTGTCATAAAAGCATAAAAGCAAGGCTGTTGAATAAAAGGCACTCTACAAGTTAAAGTACTGTTATTTATGTAGCTCAGTGAAATAGGAAAACATTCAAACTGATGATTTCTGCATTTTAAAAGGGTATTTTAAAAGGCAGGCTACCTCTGAAGACTGAAAGCCTCAGAGTTACAGCTAACATTTGTTTGAAAACGTTCTGCTCTACATCATGGCTGGTAACAGTACACACAGAAACCTTGGCGATGAGTCAGCATGATAGTATTGTTCCTGTAGTGCAAGACCCTGATCTGTCTGGTGGCTTTTTGCACAGCAAGAAAATTCTAACCATCAGTACAGTACCTTGTCCAGAAATGTGCTTCCATCTTTCAGAACTAATCCAGGAAGTTTGGACAGCCTGGGGCTGCAGAAGGAGAGAAGAAAATATTGAAATATGAATCCTTTCATTGTCACTCACTGAGTACAGATCTTCTGTTTGTTGTCAGACAGGAAAAGAACACCATCTCAGTTTCAGGGAACTAACAATCTCAATAAAATAGGCAGTTTCACAGTGTTTTAAGTGTTCACTGAAATGACTTGCACAAATCATCATTATGACACTTACACATTAAAAAAAATAAAGAGGACGACACATGCAGGGAGTTTGATTTTAGCCCTTTATGATGAGAATTTCAAAAAGGCTCAGTGCTATTTAAGTTGCCTTAGGTGAAATGGCTGTATAAATGGAAGAAAGATTAAGGCAGCAGAAAACTTTATGTCTGAAACAATACAACAGCACTGTAAAACTGAATCTGCTTCGGGACAGGAGATGACAAATGGCCACACTAGCAATGGAAGGCAAAGATTGACACTGAGGCCTCAGTCATTGATGGACACAGAGGGTGTGATTTTATAGCCCTGTAAACCATGGTTTCATGCTCTGAAGACCCACACCAACATCTGTACAGCATGCAGCTGTGTTGGAAGGAGAGAGGAGCAAGCAGACTTTGCTGTAACTGCACGTTTTATGTTGGCAGGTCTGGCCCCAGACAGCAACCGCCGCCCCGGGGGGGGGGGGGGGGGGGGGGGGGGGGGGGGGGGGGGGGGGGGGGGGGGGGGGGGGGGGG
>JAOWBP010001760.1:88323529-88336913 GCA_028571105.1 Tragopan temminckii
TTTTAAAATTGTTTTCTAAACAACGTGGCTAATGTCTGATGGTACCAGCTGTAGTGCAGCTACTCCATTTTCAGTTGCTACAGCGTGAAGTTCTCTCCAACCTTTTCAATTCAATGTAAAATGCGAGTTTCAAGAGTAGAAGTTTAATACAAATGGCATCTTGGGTGGGACAGGGCACGCAGGAACTTTGCGTGTCTTTGAGGCAGATTCAAGCCTCTGATTATTTAGATATGCCTCGTAATTTAGAGTTGTTTGGTAGCAGGTATGAGGAAGGCAGTGGCTGTGAAGCAGTTCGCGGCTGCCTTCTCTGCTTCTCCTGTTCCTAAAGGACTTGCTGCCTGGAAACCTCACTCCAGCAAAGGTGTAATAAGCCTTAAAACAGTGATGTGATGCAGCTGTCTACTTTCAGCCCCACAGAAAGGTGCCCCACTTCAGTGGAAAGGTGGATTTGAAGCCTTTAATTCTCCTTTATCTTTCATTTATTCTACTTTAGATGGCTCCCTGTCCAAGATGCTGTTTTTGTGGATTCCTTTATCAATGGCTTGTACACGCTGTGAGGACGGAACTTTTTCTGAAAGGGCATGGATCTTCCAGCCATGACAGGGTGCTACAAATCCAGATTTTTCTTAAAGATTTTCCTATTCCCTGTTTTGCAGAACAGTGTGGGAAAGGTAGGCAGGGCAAGCCTTCATTTCCTTCTGTCCCTCACGAAAGGTACCAGTTAGGTGGGAGCAGAAATGGAGTTTAAGGTGAGTTTAGTTTTCAGTGTTGACATTTGCACAGAAAGGGAGGAGCGGGAGATGAAGGGGGACTGCCTCCACCCTTGCCTCTTGTACCTCTTGCACATCAGAACTGTGTCTTGCCTCTTACCCAATGGATAACAAAATAAAACCTTCCTCTTTAAGCCCCTCCAAAGCTTTCTTCAAGGAGCTCCTTTACACTAACAAAGGTTAGATAGTAAGCGACTTTTCTGTGATTTGTCAAACCTGTTAAAACAACGTGAGTTAATGAAGGCTCTCTTGTTTTTTGTGTGAGTTCAGATATCTAAGTGTGGAATAAAACTAGTGCAGAATATCTTTAATTTCCACGAAGTTTCAGTGCTTTTTTGGTGTGTGAGCCTTTAAAACAAGATGTAACAAATGTTAGAGGTAGTGGGAGTGCTCTCTGGGTTTTGCAACAACTAAACTGGAACTCTATTAAGGAAATTTCCTTTTTTAATTAACAAGTGATCACAGAGCTCTAAGACCTTTTGTACTTAATCATAATTAATTCTCCATTGTTTTTGCTTTTGACAGGCTTACTGTCCACTTTCCAAAGGAGACATTGGCCCTTCCTGCAATTATTTGATGAAACAATTTACTTTTCAGCCTTCCCCTCTGCCCTTCATAGTAAAGTCTGCTTGGAAATCTGCTTCTGGTGCCCTCTTGGGTGCTGCTTCCCATGGTTGCTGTCTCTTGGGTATAGAAAACTGCACAGTGCAGGAATTGAAACGCTTTTTTTTCTCCTTGCCCACTCCAGAAATTCAAGTCCGCAGCGTGGACCTTCTTATTAACAGCATGTGTTAAACGTCCTGAAAACAACTGTATGAGCAGAATGGTCCTTCAGTCTTCTGTTAAGAATTCTGACAAAAGAATGCAGGCACAGGGCCATGCTGCTGTCTTTGCAGTGTTATCAGCACATCGTGGCTGCAAATGTAATTTAGTTTTTAAATGTTAAAGAGAGGAGCTATGAATTCTGAGGTACAATTGCGCGGTGATGTGATTTGGGCAGTCCTGAGCCCTCCTGCATTGCTTTGGATGTGCTGGGGCTGAGCTCTGTGCATTCAGAGCACTAAGGGGAGTCTTGTCCATGCCTGGTGTTTGCTGAATCCAGTTAAGCTCCAATTAATATTTCTCCTATTGCATCTTGATTCTTTCTTATCCCTTCTCCCAACTCCTATAGTCTTTTTCATACTCGTTCCTGTGCTTTTTGCAGTTAGTTTCCAGTTATAAGCAAAGCTTAAAACCCATTTTAACTCAGAACAAAATTGATTTAGTGGTGTTCTTAGGTTCCTGAAGCTACTAGATCAAAATGCCTACTTCATAGTCCTTAGAAAGGTCGTCTTCTTAGGGGAAGACATGTCTTTGTAGTCCATGTGTTGCACCAGTACCAACAAGATCCATGTGGATCATTGTGTGCTTGCACATTTATTTTTTTAGAGCAAGCTGCACTGGAAAATTGCATTGTCAGGGAATGAGGTGCAGTCCAACCTGAACAATTCAGTGTTGGGGAACTCAGTAAAATGGAGAAACTACACTAATTGTTTTGTATAGATAAACCCTGGCATTTTTCATCCTGTCCCCTATTCTTTCCCTTTTCCTGTTTTTGAAAGGTGGGCCTTCTAAAGTCTTTGATAGTAGCTCTGAGATGGATTTGTCCTGCTGGATTTAATGCTGTCTGTGACTGGCACAGGGGAGAGTTAGAAGGCAGTTGTTTAACTGGAGTTTTATGTGGCAGATTTCTGTGAATTAAGTGAGGTTCCTGCTTTGCTGCGTTGGTGCATGCACCTAAAAATAAGGAGATGTGTGTGTCATGAAAATACAGCTTTAAGCAAGACCCTGATCTACAGTAACAACAGTGCTTCACTGAATATAGGTGGATGAGCATGGTAAGATTTACTTCAGAGGCACACATCCCAATGTGGAGTCTAAGTTGTGTTAAAATCAGGCTTAATAAATGAAAGGCAATGCTGGTCAGGTCAGAAGTTTGCCTTCTCTAAAGCACACTGCAGCTGTGGGTGCTGAGGAATGACTCTAAGGACAGGGTGAACACTGATACCAGTATGTACTTGAAGATATCCACACAGCCTGGTTCAGGCTTTCAGTGTAGCTTTTGTATCCCATCTATTCTGGTCAAAGAGGGGTCTATGCAAGTTAAATCCTTAATAGAGTCTTTGTCTAAACAAGTTCCCATTCCCAGCTGTGACCATTGCAGTGTTCACCTATTCAGTGTTGCATACCTGGAGGCTGGGTACCCTTTGTGGAGTGAGATTTTCATAGTTCAGTTCTTAGTGAGCAAATGCCTTTAAGTCATTTTTTTTTTTCTTTTTCTTTTCTTTCTGATATCACAATTCAGTCCTGTCTTATACCACCACTTAAGGCGTGAACAAATACTGTCGTTTAAGTCACCTCTGCTGGACAGTAAGCAATCTCTTCCCACTTCCCTCCCCCCCCCCGAAGTTGCCATCCTCACTGATTTCCGTGTGCGGTCACACACTTGGTTCACATGAAGTTGGCTGGGATAATACAGACCTGTGCACAGCTTCACATCTGGTTTGGCTCAGGCAGTTTCTGCGCACGGTGACGTGGGCAGCACTCACACAAGCTGCTGCCTGGGGTGCAGGGCCTCTTTAGTGGTGGTGGCAGTGGAGAGGTGTGCACAGCCCAGCTTTTCACTGACACGTGCAAGTCTGGGAAAATGCATCTCTGTGTCCAAAGTAGCATGAGCGTTACAGAACGACAGCAGCAAGACTCTGCATTTTAGGTTATCTGCAAACGTCTATAAGACTCTCAGTTACTGTTTAACTCCTGTTCTGTGTACTCTTTGTACATAAGAACTGAGTCTGCTGTCCTTTAGAAAACTGACTTTGTTTTCTGACCTGTTTTGGTGTGGTGTGTGTGCTGTTTGTCATTTCCCTCCCTTAGAAGCTATACACCTTTAGATCCCAGTAGCTTTCCGTTCTCTTGCTCATCATATTAGCACTGCAGTCGTGTCTTCTTTCCTGTCCCCTCATACTGTTGGATCATACTCTCTGTTTCAATACTGTATTTTTTGAAACCCATTTTTCTATAAAAAATGCCATGGTGTGAGCCTGTTTTCCTGGTTACAGTGATCTCTCTAAGAGAGTTTTTAGTCTTGAGTAAGGATACTCACCTTTCTTTTTCCAGCCCCCCCGTATGTATTTGACAGCCTCAGAGTTTTGGAGCATGGCTGCCTCTCAGTTTACCTAAAGCATTACTTTTATACAGGATATTTGCAAACACCATTTCTAACACAGCACAGCAGTGCTAATTTCTTTAACTGAGGGAAAAGGAACCAGAAACAGCACTGCAATGTTGTTTCCATGAGTTACATCATTAGAAGCACAAGGGTTAGTACCTTTCACCACATGTTTATCTTTTCTGATTTTATTTTGATGTATGCATATAAAAACATTTTGGTTTCTTTGTCCCTTTGCACTTGAAACTGTAACCTATGTGTGGTACATAGTAGAGAAGTATTTTCTTTAGTTCTTTTGGTTTAAAGTTCCTCCTGGGAGAGGAAGAAAAGAAAAATTGAGACTTATTTCCAACAAAAAGCAAAATGAGAGGACAGCAGTGTCTGAACTGAGCATCATCTCTGCTAATAGGAGCAAAGACAACAAAATAGATTGAATGGTTCCTTACTTGCTCTGTTTTGAAGAGAGCAAGGGAGAGTGGTAGGCTGAAGAGAATAATCTGCAGCTACACTGCTGTGAATGACATTTGCATTCCTCCTTGCGTGAGACTGCTAATGGTTCTAATAGGAATGTATTGGAAATGGATTTTCTTAACCCAAAATGAGTAGCATGCTTGAGTTCCACTGCTTCTGCCGATTTCTATCCAAAGATCCCTGCTTTACAGCTGTGGTATTAAAAATTCATGGGGCAGCTTGAGATCAAAGCAAATATATATTCTCTTTACTGTGTAAGCTGGGGTTTTGTGGAACGTGTGCATTGCACCAATTTGTTTTATGTAGGTGGTGTTTTCCTAGCGGAGGCAGACAGCCTTTAGGTTGTGTTTGAGCTGGGATGTGGGGTTGTATCCCAGTCATTGGTGCTGGTCTGCTTCTCTGTTGCCTTCCCTAGGTGAAATCTTCAGCACTGTGGTTCATATTTCTTGGTTAGTTTGGGGTGGTTTTTTGCATGGTTCTGCTGTGTGTGTGTGTGTTCCACATAAATGGAGTCCCACTGATCTGCTGGAGCACTGCCCTACACTTAGGGCTAGGCCTGAGAACATGGCTGAGGCTATTTTAACCAGCCTTGCAGTTAGGGCTTCAGGCTGGAGGCTGTTTCCAGGAAGGGGATGGTCTGTCCCTGTGTGTTTGCTCATTGCTGAGAACAAAGCAGCCCTGCTCTAGGTATTACAGGAGCAATCTCCTGATAAGGACCTTCTGTTCATTCATATTTCTTCACTGAATAACTTCCTCTTGCCTTCCTTTCCCACCTTGCCACACATACTTCAGAGCACATGAAAGAAAGCAAACTGTCATTGGATAACATGTTGATTTCCTTTCCTTCCTTTCCCACCTTGCCAGGACACAGGATCTCACTTTTGCAGAGAAAAGCCTGTAGGCATGAACCTCGACTGCTCTGGTTCAATAACACAGCAAAATACCTTGCTGTCCCATGGTTTCTGAAGGGCTGTGCTTGCTCGTCTTGAGGTATCTCTTTGAGATCCATTCGTGCCAGTTTTCCCTTAAGTTTTATTCCACTTCGAACGTTCCCTGGTGGGCTGGTTTTTATGTGCTCTGTTGCCTTTGGACTGTGGGATTTGTGTGTCTATGTCCTGGGTGTAGTTGAGCCCAGTATGCTGTTACTTTAAACCGCTGATAAAAAGGAGGGGGAGGGAGGGGAGGCAAAAATCTGAAAAGCTGCTAGATCTTAAAGATTAATCAGCCTGGCTTAAATAGCAAGCAGGGCTACAATCATTCTTTTCTGCACATTGTTTCCTTTCATTCTGCTCTTGCAATGTTGTTTCTCCAGGGGAAGATTTCAAGCTGCATAAGACTGTTCTTGTATTAAAGTCAGGACGGAGGCTGAGATTATTTGTGTGAATATGTATGAACAGTTCCATTACCTGGAGTGTTACTCCCATTCTTTCCTGATGGGTGGAATTATGGCCTTATATGGTACAATTGTTTATCTATTAATCTGTTTCTACACATCTGTGTCTGTATTTACAAACTTCTACTCTTGCATATGAGCTTCCATCCCGAGTGAAAGAGTGGCAGGGACTTGCTGGCCTGTGTAGATGATAAGAACAGTCCTACTTGTAAGTATTCTGAAGAATATGCAGTAGTATTCTCACAGAAAGGACAAAGTCCTTTCCTGGGGTTGATGCCGTTATCTAACTGGCTAGCATTGGCTTTTTCTTTTTTTTCATGTAAAGAGTGTATACTGCTATGCCTGAGGACTGCTTCTTGCACACACAACTCCTTCAGTTTTCGCTGTAACCAAAGAAATTTTGTGGGTAACCTGGAAGATGGGCAAGGAATAGGATAAAGAAGGGGCACTTCCTAATGCAGGTCAATCCCCTGGCAAGGGCTTCACTGGTATTTCCTACCAGCTGCTCATCCTCATCTTCACTCTCTGCTGGGGGTTTTCTCTGTTCCTGTGCAGGCTAACTAGGCTCTCAGAAGACAGACAGAGAACCCAGGAGCCAAGGAACCTTGTTTAAGCAAAATCAAGTGTTCTGGACTCTGGATATGAGCTAGTTCTTGACTGCTGTCAGTGTTTCCCAGCCTTGTCTTAGAAGCTGAAGAAGTACAGCTCTTCTTAATCGATATTTTGAATTAAGAATAAGTTTTACTGAAAGAGTTAATGGTTTTATGGCTCTACCACAGATTCATACAAGTGGTAGCGGGCTACAAGGTGACCCATGGGTTTGCTCTGAGAAAGCTGGATTGTTTTTTTCTTAAAGAACTTAAACCATTTTAGGCAAAAGGAAAGGCTGTGGATAGCAGGCAGGTTTTGTAGCACTTCATAGGCAGCTGGCAGACCTCATTGGGTGCAGCCCACTGCTTTGGTATCTCCATCTGTAAGGGATGGGTTTTGCCACCACCTAGGGCTGTAATGAGAATTGATAGCTTTCCCTATTGCTTGGAATAATATATGTGTGACTTACAGCTGAGAATGTGTGTTCATTTATTGAATAGTGTTTGATACCAGATCAGAGCTTGCATTTAGGGAAACAAATAGCTTTTTTTTTTTTTTTATCTCACCCCATCAGAAGTGAATGTGGTGAAGTGAATGGCAAGGTGAGGAGCAGTGGGTGGAGTTGTTTGGTAGTGTTTGGGGCTTTGTTCAGAACAATTTGGCTGCTGAGTGGGATTTACCTCCTGGTCAATAAAAGGTGGTTATGAATCAACTGGTAAGCAAGGGAAGAAAAGTAAGAAGGAAAAATCTGCTTTTCCAGCATCTACTGTCCTGTCTCTTCCCTAGTCATGATTTTTTGGGGGTACAATTTTTTTCTTTTTCTATATTTTTGCTGAACAGGGGGCTCACAGCTCCAGGCAGCAGGGGGAACAATTAGTGTTTCTCTTATCATGCGTAGCATCTTAAAGAAACTGTCTTAAAGGCAACAATAAATGCTCTGGTAATAATGCAGACTAAACTGTACTTAAAAGAAGTCTGTATCCATCACTCTGATATACTGAAATAGCAATCTGCTGATTTGATGTCAGGATGATGAATTATGACCTTTTTATTATTTATTTTAAGGTTTGGTTGCAGACTTTATAAAAACAAAGTGTGTCTGGTTCTGGCTGCAAGGTTTATTGAATGGCTGGGAGAAGCTTTTAGATGTGAAGCACAACTGGTGATTTGTGCATATAAATATGCAAACAAATGCATTTACATCTACTTACGATTTATATTTGTCTACATAGGTAACTTACAATGTATAAAATTACAGCCAGGTGTAAATCATTCTTATTTATATGCATCGTAGTGACTGGAGGTCAAGTTATGGGTAGCACCTCGCTGTGCATGGGAGCTCCTGCACAGGGAGAGACAAGTTTCAGTTGGTGGGGAAGCAACTTAAGATGAAACAGACTAAGGGACACGTGGAGTGACACTGAGCTTGTGCAGATTTATGTACATTTCTCTGAGGTTTTATCTAATCCTTCCAATTTGTGCAGGCAAGTCCAACGAAGAACATCCCTGAAAGCAGTGTGCACGTGTGTGGCTTTGCATAGTGAACCCCATGCTGTGCTGCTGTGCTCTTGGACTGCTGGTGGAACAGCAGTGGTCACGTAAGCTCACAGGAACTGTGGGTTCATATGGAAGCAGATCTGGATGAAAAAGTTGCACATCACCGGTCTTTTGTTTTAAACTAAACTCAGGGAAGTGGCTCTTTGGCCAGAGTTCAAGTTGTTCATCTGCTCTGTGTGACCATGTGGGTGCTCGATAGCTTTGGTGCTCGAGGTTGGTGGTGTTGACGGCTTATCTCAGTGTCTTGAATTGGCTCGAGGTCTGATATAAAATACCATCATTTGACTTCTCTTATTCCTTATTCAGGCTAAAACTTCCCGTCACTGAGTAAATGTTTCCCTCTAACTATTGATGCTGCATTTGCAGCTTCCTAGAATGGCAGTAATCAACTTTGCCTGATCAAAGCCTGGTTTAATTCTTAGAAACAACTTACTAGAACTGTCTGAGCATTTCCTCCATGTCCCGTGTGATACAAGAATGTGGTCTGTATTTGTGTCGTTCTTGTTTGTTCCTTCATAAAGGGTGAGTGCTTTTGTTTGTTTGAATTTCACGTAATTAAGGTGATTTTTTTCCCCTCCCTCTTAGTATCATAGGAAGAGATTTTAACATCTGTCAAGCCCAGAAAGCTGATCCAAAAAGCCGGGGTCTTCTCGGTGGTGCAGAACTCTTTCAACTCTTTGAAAGGGTAGATAATAGCAGGACAAGGGGAAATGGTTTTAAGTTGAAGGAGGGAAGATTTATGTTGGATGTCAGGGAAAAATTCTTTACTATGAATGGTGAGGTGCTGGAACAGCTGCCCAGAGAGGCTGTGGATGCCCCGTCCATCCCTGGAGGTGCTCAAGGCCAGGTTGGATGGGGCCCTGGGCAGCCTGGTCTGGTATGAAATGTGGAGGTTGGTGGTCCTGCATGTAGCAGGGGTTTGGATCTTCATGATCCTTGAGGTCCCTTCCAATCCAAGCCATTCTGTGAATTGCCACTAGATGAGGCAGGCAGTGCCTTTGTGTGGGAATGCCTGGAGAGTTAATTGTGGCAGACCTGTTTTGTGTAGGTGTAAATATTCATAACGTGCTTGTCTGATCCGTTAGGTACCTCCCAGCCATCCTCCTGCCCCATAAGTGTGTCACACAGGTGTGTATCAACCCAAGGATGGCTTTGAAGGATGCTGTTTGTACCAGCGTGTCAATTGTCAAAGTTAGCACTGTGGCACAGGGATTGATTTAAATCAAAGTGACTTAAATAGCAGGCTGGAAACTGTGGGTTGAATAACTGAACTTAGTTTTGCACATGTATTTCTTGCTTATTGTAAAAGAAAAGTGGAGTTGTGTTGATATCTTTCAGTTCCCTGACAGGTGTTACAAAAACTTAACCGATTGCATTACTTCCCATACACTTATTACATGCTGAATTAGAAAATAGTTAGTTTAGTCATATTTCCCAGCTGGCTTTTATGTAGAAATCACGTCAAGTTACATTTGGATGGAAATTGGGATTCAGTTGACAGCACAGTTTTACTTGGCTTTGTGGCTGTTGCAGTTGTGTCAAAGTACAGATTTTCTTTTAAAATAAACTTATTAAATGCAGGGAGCTTTGACTGTGAACGGTAAATTTCACTTAATTTCTTGTTACCTTGCCCTTCAGAAACAGAGAACTAGCGGAGCTCATCAACTTGCTTTTAAATGAGGAATAAAAATAAAAGGAGAAACTGTTTTTCCTGCTTTTTGAATTCCCAACTGGTGTCTCAACTTTGAAATCTGTACTCATTGAACTGAGCTAAATAAGCAAAGTTAAAAAGAAAATGTTTGTTCTTTTGTACTTGCAGGCAAGGATACTGCTTGAAAGATGGGCTGGCATTCAATCAAACACTAGTTCTAGTGCTTACCAAGTGACTTCCACCAGTTTACTGGCTTGATATTCCTTTTCCTTTGTAAAATGTTTGCAAGAGATGTATCTTACTCGCTTTGTTAATATATTTAGCATTGGTCTCCTTGGTCACATGGTGCTGTGCATCCACGGGAGAGAATCTTCTTCAGGGAGTCTGGTGACTGGGACAAGGGGTAGCGGCTTTGAGGGTGGGTTTAGACTAGCTTAAGAAGCAACTGTTCATTATGAGGGCAGTGAGGCACTGACTGAAGCTACCTGGAGAGCTGTGGGTGCCCCATTGCCAGCAGTGCCCGAGGCCATGGATGGGCCCTGGGCTGGGGGAGCTGTCCCTGCCCACAGCAGGGGCTGGGACTGGGCAGGATTTGAAGTCCCTTCTGACTCAGACTGTGGATGCCCCGTCCCTGGAGGTGTTCAGGGCCAGGTTGGATGGGGCCAAGGGCAGCCTGGTATTAAATGGGGAGGTTGGTGACCCTGCATGTGGTGGGGGGGTTGGAGATTCATGATCCTTGAGGTCCCTTCCAACCTTGGCCATTGTTTGATTCTGTGTGACTCTGTGTTCTGGGATTGCATGGTGGATACATCCCCTGTTGTGTGGCATTGTCAGGGCTTTGGGGGAAAGCACTGCACCCAAGAGTTCACATTTGTGTCCTGAAAGTTGACGCAGAAAAGAGCTCACCACAAGCAACACACTGAAGAGCGTGCTCTTAGGATATCGTCTATGTGAAGTCCTTCAGCTGTTTAAATGATAGAATTTTGTTTATTTTCTTCTCTTGTGCCTACCCTGCACATTATAAGAATGGATCTCAGGGAAGGAACTGCTTAACTTGCCTCTGTGGAAGGTTCAGGACAGGATGCTGGCCGTGGAGCAGGGCTCTCTGCCTGCTATTTTCAGCTTGTTTATCTTTTCAGATAATGCTTGCCCTGGCATCATTCGTAGTACTCCTTTAACTTCTAAAGGCTTTAAATGCAAGGTAAACATAGAGCATCTCCTCCTACTGACTCCTTCTTTCTAGCTCACGTGGGCTATTTAAGATGGCAGCAGTATATCCTTTTACTGACAAAGCAGTGGGTCTTGAGTGGATGGTGGAGCTGCAGCAAGGAAGTGCTAAAATTGGAACTAGTGCATAGAATAAGAAATGGTTTGAGCTCCGCTGAAGGCAAGATAGGAGAGTCGCCCTGCAATTGCTGGAGCAGGAGCTCAGTTTGCAAAATAAGCATTCTTAACAGATGCAACTTCTGTGCAGAAGTTAAAAATAAATTGGGAGGAATAGAGAAGGAAAAAAAAAACAAAGTTGGGAAACAAATGCAGGTATCTGTTTGTGGCAGTGTTCAGTTTCTGAGTGTACTGAAGAATGAAGTTCTGAAATCTTGAAGCAGGAAACGTCTGTGTGCCATAAGAGTTTCATTTTATCTCCTTTTAAAATATTAACTTTTCCTACTCCTGTGTCTGGACTGTTTTCCTTCCTAAAATGATTAAGCTTTGTCCACTTCTTACAATGCTCGGGGAGAAAAATGGTGGTCTGTTATCTGCAGGGATTCGAGGGTACACAGATGTACGGAAAAGTCTGTTTAGTGAATATATATTGGGGATATCACTTGAGCAGTGATCCCCAGAACGCTGCAGTGTGCTGGTAATCCTGCTAAATCCACTTTGACTGCTGAGTGGGAGAGCCCACCTGGGGCCTTGCATTCTCAAACGCAGAGAAGTTGTAGTACTGCTCCATCTTTGAAGTACTGTGATGTTTTAAGCTAACATATACTGAAATCACATCAAAATGACCATGCTAGATTTTAGCTTTGGGCTTCAAAATGTTTGTGGTTTAAAAAAAATAATAATCTTCGTACTCCAAAGATTATCTTTGTATCGTATGTATCTGTATACGCTTGAAAAGGTAAAAGCACTCAATGTTTACTCTTCATTTCTGAGAGCTGTGCGTTGTGTGAAGTGTTACACATGCACAACATCTTCTGAATTCTTGGTTGCAGATTGCTCCGCTGTCCCAGCATACTTGATCAGTTTTAAATAGAATTTGTATGGTCATGAGATCCAAGTTTCCTTAATGTACTCATCTCCTTCCAGTTTCTCCAACGTTTCCTTTTCCTGAATGAGAGGATGCAGGAAGAAGGCAAAAGCATGGAATGGAGGTATTCTGAAGGGCAGCTTGCAAGAGAATTTGGGCAGTATCAGAATCACCTGAAAGTTCACATAGAGAGCCTGAAGAGTGGGGAAACCAGGCCAAATTATTGCAGCTGGTGGTGATCTATGAGCATTTTGGACAAAGCTCTCAGACATAGACTGATTTTTGGCAGTCCTGTGCGCAGCCAGGAGTTGGACTCAGTGATCTTTGAGGGTCTCTTCTATCTCAGGATATCCTGTGACATCAGGAATACTTTGTAAAGGCAAGGCTGAACTAAGTCAGGTTGAACTGGAGGGTGAAACCTTTTTCCATGAGCACAGGGACTGGGAGGTGCTGGCTAATGTTTCAGTTGCCTTTAGAAAAGGCAGTTTTTCTTTAATGAAGCGGAGCCTACGCTATGTTAATCCATGCTTTGCTCCAGTGATCAATGCAGGAAAACAGCATGCTGTGAAAATTTACCATTGTAGATCAATAGCCCCTAGCTACCCAACTGTATTAAAGATAATTGATGGGCTGAGGGGATCTTGTAAACACTTGTTTGTCCCATCAGCAGATTTGCTTATGTGTTTGACAGTAAGGATAGCTACAGAGCCACTGTCAGCTGTAAATGTATTTCTGGTTTTACTTGGGATGGCTGCAGAATGTGCCTTTATTTGTCTTTTAGACCACTTTAGCATTTCGAATGTGATTAGACGTCAGTAATGAAATGAACTAGTTGACAGCAAATTTTATACTTTTTTTTTTTTTAAATAAAAACAACCAAAAAACCACCCTTATTAATGCTGAGTGAATTGAGATTTGAAGAAGCATCCAACTGGCTTTGGCTCCAAGATGGCGTTTTAAGGGATAAACGATCAAGGTTATGCAAATGAGTGAATTGATCAAAACTGGTGATTTAAATCACTGATCTACATCTGCAAGAGGGAGCTTTGATTTAAATCATTGATTTTAATCTTGTTTTGGGATTGTACTTTCATTATTTTTCTAAAGACAGGTTGATTTTCATTGGCTGGTAACTATTTGAGGCATGTTTATTTGCAAACAAGCAGAGCTCTTAAGTTAATTTCTTAATTTTTTGCTTTGGGCAGGAGAGGGAATGCTTGACTAGCAGGGTAAGTAGGGCAGGAACGTGTCTTTAGGCAGGAACATAATTGAACAAATCCTTATTTAAGTTCCTAATGCTTATATTTTCCAGAAATGGCAAACAAGCTCTGTATAGATAAGGATTGGCACTGAAAGTGAAAAACCAAAGCTCACTGCTCTGCAATTTGTGTTTAAATGTAGCTGTCTTAAAATGCCAGTTAAAACAGAGGAAAACATCTTAAAAATGTTTTACATTTTAAAACTGATTCATTAAACAAAGAAAGCATTATCT
>JAOWBP010001760.1:88344457-88365044 GCA_028571105.1 Tragopan temminckii
GATGCCATTGGCCTTCTTGGCCACCCGGGCACACTGCTGGCTCATATTCAGCCGACTGTCCGTCAGTACACCAAGGTCCCTTTCCATCAGGCAGCTTTCCAGCCAGTCCTCCCCAAGCCTGTAGGGTTGCCTGGGGTTGTTGTGACCAAAATGCAGGACCCAGCACTTGGCCCTATTGAAACTCATGCAGTTTGCCTTGGCCCATTGATCCAGTCTATAATCATGTGTACCACAGCTGGCAATAGAGAGAGTAGAATTGTAGCAGAAATTATGACTTTTTTAATCAGTAACCACCTGAGCTTTAATTCATGCCTGAATTACGCACATGTGTGGAGCTTTGAGGATACTGGGTTTGGTTTTTTTCCAGCATCTCTTGTTTTGAGTGGCGGGACTGAATGGAATGAGGTGAATAGACACCGTATAGTTTAGGTTTAAAATAAATTGTGTGTGTGTTTACATAAAAATATTTAAATGTAAATAAAGGAAACCTCTGGAAATCTGTGTGGTGAGCTATAGACTCTTCCCTGATCTTTATGGGTTGGAGCATGGAGAGAGAGAAGCAGAAAGACATGTCTAGAAACAATGAAAGTCAGGGCTGGAATAATTCTTCAGCTGGTTTCTGTTCATCGTGTTATCGCTGTGCAGCAGCATGGTAGCGGCTTTGAAGGCAAGTCAACTCTGCTCTGAGCTGATGCCTTTTGAGCTGCTGTGTGAGCTGGTGGGTGCCTGACCCGTTTGGAAGGGAGCAAGTCGATGCCTTGAGACTGTATGTGTGAAGAGGTAGGGAGCTGGGTTCAGCTCCAAGAAAGTGCTTGTGGAAATGGTTTTAGGAAATAAGCAGTGCTGTGGCAGGTAGCTCTTTGGTTAAGGGGGGCTGTAGGTTGAGAAGAAAGAATTTACACAAACCATGGATGTGATGTCTAGGGAGCAGAGGAGGGAATGTGAAGAATAAGTGAAGGCTCAATCTGCTAGATAGATTTTTGCCACTTCCATGCTGCTTCCCCTGGCATCAGACTGGACCCTGGGATTGGAATAAGCATAACTGTTGTTTGGTTCAGAAACTACAGCAGATTAAACATTTTCTGCTTATTTCTGCAAAAGGAAAAACTCCACGATCAATCAACTACAAGAATAAATTGATGGCAACCCTGCCTGCCTTCGGTATGATTTCTATCTAATCCTTCCCACTCCTTTGCTTGCTGTGTCTCTCAGTTAACAAGTTTCCTCCAGAAGCTGCATATATTCTGTTGCATGATGTTTGAAGAAAGAAAGTTTTCAGGGAAGTTAGCAAGTGAAAATGGAGTATGTAATGGTAGCCATAACTGTAGCCTTTGCTGCCAGTGACAGCTATAATTATATATGGGACACATACATTCTAGCAGATGCTTCCCGTTTAAACCACACTGGTTTCAGCACAGACCAAATTTAGGATCTAAGCACGGTGACCATAGCACTCTCAAAATCTCTAATTCCACCTTCTGCCATTTGCTGTCTTTCTCAAATGCTCAGTGAGACTTTTTTTTTTTTCTCTAGTTGTTCTATGGAACAGCTTTGATTTTTCTCACTTTGTGGTTATTTTAAGCTTCAGAAAACAATACGAATGTACTCTTCTTTCCTTCCCCCCCTCTTTCCTCTGTGCTTTTATGGAAACGGAATCTGTGTAGATAAAGCACAGTTGATCTGTTAGGGATTACTGTTTCTCAGTTATTCTTTTGCTCTTGCATATCATGCTTTTATGTAGAAGAATATTTAAAGGTGCCGTGTAGAACAGTGAGATGAAAGATGCTTTGTGCATTGAAGAATTCTGGTGTCGCAGGAGTCCACTTGTTCTCCCGTAACTTTTTTTTTTTCAAGCTGAAGTTTATTTAAAGTGAATTTTAGTGCTTATAAAAGCTGCTGGGTTTTGACAGCCTTGAAGGCTGAAAGGCCATCCCCACAGGTGGCGGCAGCAGCACTGTGCCCTGGTATTCAGGGCACAAGTGTAGGGATCAGAAGAGCCACGTTCTGTTCTCATCTTTATCACAGGTGACCTTGAGCCAGGTAGCATGTTGCTGCGGCTCACTTCTCTTGGAGGATATCACCCCAGCTCGTAAGGACGTTGTAAAGATTCGCTTCTCTCTTAGGAAAGATAATACAAGGATAAAACCTTCTTGCCTTGTCATCAAGGCACTGAGCTCAGTTCGAGTCTCCCAGAGATGAGAGTAAATGGTTTTCGTGAGATGATATTACCAACACCCCGCTGAATGTCTCAGAATAACTGATAGTGCTTTTGTCTGAAACTATGCAGGAACTGGTTTTATGCAGGCCCAAGAGGACTGCAGGATACTCTTGGTGTATCCTACATGAAATCACAGCCATATTCCTGGAGAGTCAAGCTGGATCTTTCTGGAGGCTCACTTAATGTGGGGTTGTGTGTCAAGCTGTGGTCAGTATTAGACAATTAATGCACCTATCCAGCTTGCAAAGTTATTCACGTAATTAAGTACAAGAGGAGTTTTCTTTTTGACCCTTTCAGGCTATCAGCTTGATTCCCAGAAGCTTCAGATTTAATTACCCGTATCATCGCAACATGCATAGCTGCAGATTTTATTAATGACTATAAAGTTATCGAATCCTCTTTGAAGTGGAGGCGATTCCCAGCCAGCAGGTCCTTTCACACATCAGCTCCAGGAGCAGTGAATTCCACAGGTTGGTGCTGCACCTCTTGTGTCTTTTTTTTGGATGGCAGGCCTGACTCATCCATCTCGCTGCACCCAATTTTCCTGCTCATTTACCAGCCTGCAGAAATACTCCTTTGTAGCTCTGTCACCAGATTCAGGTCTTATTGCCTCTAAAATAGTAGCTGTGTAGAAGTTTTGCCATTCACTGAGCCTGTTTTTATGACCTTTACACCTCTCTGTTTCAGACGCCTCCTGCTTGCTGGCTTACTTTGGTTCCTGTCCCTAAAATGTTCTTTAATCCATTTCAGTGCTTTTTCCCTGGATGATGCTTTATGACTTTGTAAATCAGTCTGAATGATACAAAATCAAATGCTTTCCTGAGATACTGATAACTTATGTCCACTGTTTCACTCTTGTCTAACCTAACGATTTGGTCGTATAATAAAAAGGATTTCAGCAGATTTGTCAAGCATGACCTTCCTTTTATGAATCTGTACTGGATGTCCTCTACTAAATTATGCATTTCTAAATGTTCTGCAATTTTGGCTTTTATCAACACTTCCAATATATCCCCACAGCTGAAGCTGGATTTCCTGCTCAAAGAGAATTCAGTAGAACTATCACAGCCCAGCAAAGTTCATTCACTTTTCAGAGTTCTGGTGTTAGATTCTTGATATTGGGGCTAGCATTCTGTTTTGGATAGCTTTGTGAACACTGTGCTTTCTGGACATAACCAGCTCCCCAGTTACAGCTCACGTGTGAAATGAATTGCCAACTCCCAGCCTGATCACAGGTAAAGAGGCTTTAGAGCAGTGGCTTGGTCTTGATTTGGTTCTGAGCCTGCTGAATAATTTCATTCAAGACTGCGGAGGTCAGTTCACCTCTCTGTGCATCTGTTTGGTTTTCTGGCCTGTTTCCTAAAGACTATTTCACATTGCAGACTTGCATTGTACTTATGTCTGAATATGTATGTGGGGAGGAGAGGAGGCAGTGAGACAGAAGGGAGACTCCAAATCCTTCAAGTGTTCTTGCTTAAAGCCCTTACGCTGTGTTTATACCTACTTTGAACGTATAGCTTGCCACTTGGGCTGTGGTTCCAAATATGGATTTCTCTTGGAGGTATGTTCTGACCCACCTACTTTGCACTGCAGATATATTTAGAAAAGTTTTGCTGTAATAATCCTACAGAGCTGTCCCAAAGCTTCCTCTGTCATCTGTGCTCCTGCCTACCTCCTTCCCAGTTACCTTGCGTGCGTCACCAGCCACCTGCCAGAGTTCTGCATCTGTGATCAAAGCTTTCTTTCACTGACATGCTTCAGTTTCAGGACTAGGTTGAGCACAGAGGCTAAACTGAGGCCCCGTCTGCACTGCATGATGCTCTCTGGTGAATGCAGCTTGCCTGAACCTGGGTTAATTCCTCTGTGTCTGCAGCAAAGCTCCTTAGTTTCAGGAAGAGATTGCATCAATGCAATTGGAGGCATTCATACTCAGAGCCTCAAGGTAAGGGGATTTTTTTTTAAAGCAAAATGCACAAATATCTACATACTCCTTTCCTCCAAGCCTGGCTAGTGCCAGGCAAAGGTACTTTTCAGCTGGGTTAGGTAGAGAGCAGCACAGGAAGTTCGTTTGTTGGATTGTGGTGATGCAGCAAACCTTCTTGGGGTATGTCTCAAGGTCCCCAGGATGGTTCTCTTTTGACCTGAGCCCAGCCTTGAGTGCAAGAAGCATCAGGGTACTAGTTGGGTAAGGATCTGCCCACATCTGCTGCTTACTGCAGAAGGGAATTGCCAAGCTGAAGAGATGTTTAAGTTACAACAAAATTACTGGAGGTGTTGCATTTAATGGGCTAGCTTCCATTTAGAAGGCCAGATTCTGTCTCCCTCCTCTGTTCTTCCTGTAAGATGTCATTCAAGATGGATTCAAAGTGCAAAAAATAAATAAATAAAGCAAGAAAACCTGCACCAAGTGAATCATTTGCACTAAATTTAAACCACTTATTATGGGGAGAAAAAAAAAAACAACAAAAACCCATGGATTACAGGTTTAGCAAGCATGAGCACATATTTCAGCATGTATTGCTGTATTTATTATTGCCAAACTACTGATTTCTTGGAACTCTGCTGTTAGCACTGTTAAGCAGCGTTCCAGACAGTCGCTTTTATAAATCCCTGTTAATGTGTTAAGCAGAAGAAGGTCTTTGCAAAAATAATATTTAACCAACAAATGATCCCAGTTCTGGTGATGCTCTCGCAGCTAGGGATGGATAAGGGAAGGAAATGTGTTCGCTGCCAGGGTGTCCTGCTGGAGCTGATGTCTGCTTGGATGTTGCTGCTTCTTCTGATAGGCGCTTAGGAGTTTATTTACATTTTGGACAGAAGCATGAGTGTGAGGTTTCTGTGCAAGGTGAGCTTCTAGCATTAAGGCCTGGACTTTTCAGCTCCCTTCATATGTTGTTCAGGCAATAAGTAAACTGAGAAAACACCTTCCTTTTCATGGTCAGAGATACTGTTCCTTTTGCAGCATGCTATTCCTAACAGCAGTGCCTTTCCGATTCTGAAACTATGAAAGCATGTTGCTAAATTTCCCTCTTTAGTTTTCATAGCACCAATGAAAGCAGAGCACTTAGAGCTGTCAGTCTCCTGATCCAAGTCATCTCCCCATCCTTTAAACTAGTCAGCAAGGAGAAGTAAGATGGAATATCAAGAGAGTAAATCTGTCAGAGTACAGCGTTACATAGCCCTCTTTCACTTGCATCTGCTGAGCCATGTACCTCTGTGGAGGTGGAAGAGCCACACAGGCTTTCTGTCAAAGCATGTGAAAAAGCAAAGTTGTGGATGGGCCTGATGAAAATCTGGGGGAGCAGAGAGGAAGAAGAGGGAAAAACAACTTCACTCAAACTTGTTTAGGAATGGAAAAGGTTTGCATGCTGATTTTATTACAAGTCACTGACAGCTCACAAAGCTTTTAGAACATATTTGAGTATTTTTTAAAGTTGCTAACGTATTTCTTGTTGGTGCAGCCTGTTGTCTTCTTGCTGTTTGGAGTAAGGAGGTGATTTTTAAATCTGAAACCTATTTTAAAGACAGTTCATACTTTGAAGTCTTACGTGTTTGCTAAGTGATGCCACACACATTTCTGTGCCATGCAGCAATGCAAAACTGAGGGATTATGAGACATTGCTTTTTTTTTTTTTTTTTAATCTTCCATGCCTATTCTTGGTGCGAGTGATCAGTAAAGTATCTGATCAGCAGATCAACTTCTGGTTGCTTTTGTTAGGTCAGCAGCTGGAGTGTAGGTTGTTCAGCTGAATATACAAGCATCTTGCTTTGAGCGTTCTATGTATTCGTGTAGGATCTTGTAGTAGCAGTTTTCTGTGCCTGCCAACGGTTTGTTGTACCCCTATCCTGCAATTAATCTCCCTCTGTCAAGTGACCTGATGGCAAGTACAATTTCTGGAATAATACTAAAAAGGAAGATCTGTGGGCCGTAACAGCAATAGGTTCTCTTTTGTTTCTAGTGTGCGCTGTTGGGCATAGCATGCCTGGTCTGCATCATGGAAGTTGCAGTCAAACAGACTGAGCTGTTCCTCTGCCAAAACCCACGTTTGGTGCCTGCTGGCTGAGAGAGATGGCAGACTTGGGCACCTCAGGTTGTCCGGTGCTTCCACAGTATACCTGGAGTAATTCATTTGAGCAGGCCCGTGTGCTGGGGTGCTTTGTTGTGGCATTGTTATGGACAGAACCATGGAGGTACGGGCTGCAGGTGAGTGTGGCTAAAGAGCCTTGGTAAGCAGAAGTGCTCACGTGGGACAAGCATTGTCCTGCAGTGGAGGAGTGCTTGCACGATGCAGACATGCTTGGCAATACAGGAGCTCATTTCAGTCGGCATATCCATCGCTACCATGTCACTGTGTTTACAACTGAAATCTGTTAAGGTAATTAGTGTTAATTGAGATCTTTTTTGAATGAGCCTCTTATTTATTGTACGCTTGGCCAAGGCTTGGACTCAAATTTGGCAGTGCCCCATCCACAGTGTTGTCCAGATTAACGTATATATAACTATATGTATCCAAAGAGTTCAAGATATAATCTGTACTGTTGGCATGCAGATGCTTTAAATCTTGATACTTTAGGATATGTCTTGCTCACTGGAGATTTATAGGAACTAGCTGGGATTGGACTGCTCCTGCAGCTCCCTGCTCTTGCTTGCTACCTTCTACCATGTAGTAGACTGTCACTGATTCTGTGATAGCTTCTGTTCTGTTGCAGACTGAAAGACCTTGGAAAGAACCATTCCACTGACAGTTGCCTCTCCTTAAATTCTCTCTCTTGACTGACCATCTCACTCATCCTCATCCACTTCAGTGCTCAGTTGAATTGCTCCAGGTGGATCAATGATCTATTTGGCCTCTGAGACAGTAGTCTTTGTAGCAGCTGTGTGTCTAGTGTCATTCTCCTGCTATACAGATTGACTCCTAATTGTGACAGCAAGGCCAATTCATTTCTGATCTCTGGTTCCAGGCAAGTTTCCAGACATGCATGGAGGGGGTAAAGTACTGAAATTCAGAAGATACAACAATGTAGGTGCCTGGGACGTGAAGTTCTGAAACTCATTTATAAGCCATAATGAAAATAAAACCTGGGGTTCTCTGTTGGAACATGTCTGGAGATGTATCTTGACAGATTTTCTGTTTCCAGCTGCCACTGAGGACAAAGCAACACTAAAGTAGACCTTTCTGCTGCAACTGCATTGCTTCTAATGCATCCCTGGGAATTGTGGAATAGCTTGGGGTCCTTTCCAGTGGAATACAGATTGACTTCTCTGTGTTTCTGGCAGCCTTGGGGGAGTTCAGAAAACTGTGGTTTTGTTACTCCAGTCTTTTGGGGGGGAGGATCATTTACTAATTTGCTTTGAAATGGAGCCTGGCCTCCAGCTTGCCATCTAGGCAATTCCACTCCATTTGGTTAAGGGTTCTTCTCTTGTGTGGGATTGGGAAAGGAAAAGGAAAGAGAAATAATGGCCTTTTGTTTTGTGGAGATCAACTGCAGGGCATTTTGTGGAAGCAGTGGTTTACTTTCTTTTTTAAGGGCACCAACTGTTGCTTTCTTTATCATAAGATCGAGGCATGTGTTTTCTAAAGGGGAAAAGGCTTGTTTTGGTGGTTTCCCTTCAGTTAGCAGTCTGAGGAAGAAGAGGATCACATCAAAATTTTTTACAGTAAACTTGGCAAGATGCTGCTCTTTTCCCTCACCATAATCCCCAAATAGTATTTTCTCTTACATAGTGTAGTGTAAAGGATTTGTTAAACCAACTCAACCACAATAAGACTGAAACCAGAGTTTGTTGAAGGTAAGTTCTGAGCAGATTCTTCAGTAATTTTTGTTTGTGAAAAGTATGCTCTCTTGTTCCCTTCAAACTCTTTGATTTATGGGCACAGGTTGCCTAGAGAGGTGGGGGTATTTCTCTTCTTGAAGAGAGAATTCAGAATCCATCTGGGCATGGTCCTGGGCACCCAGTAGGTAGGGCTGCTCGAGCAGGGCAAGGTTGGAGGTGACCTCCTTGAGTCCCTTCCAACCTCAACCATTCTGTGGTTAGAGTGGCACAGACTGTTCCTTAAGATAATGTCTTTGCCATAGCAATTTGTGCCACGTTACTGTGTCAAAAGCCAGTGTCCTCTGTGTAAGCTTGCAGCTTGAGGTAACCCAGAAGGAAGCTGCAGCAGATGCAGTGGCTGCTGTGTTTAGCAATAGTTCTTGGCCGCAGCTAATTGTGCACTTTCTTCAAGTCCTGAATAAGACTTTGCCCAGGATACAAATGGCTGCGCTGACTTAAAGTGATAATATTAAAGTAAATTTGGGCCTAGAGGCCTGAAAGACAACTCTTCATGTTGCGGTGTGAAACAGAATGCTGCACACTGCCAAGCCACAGTGCACGCTCAGGAGGTGACAGGTCTCAGAGAAGGTTCCTAACCTTGCTTTCCAGGGCACAAATGTAACACATCTTTCAGTCAGGTGGCAGAGTGTATTTTTTTTCTAATAGGCCTATTTTTGGAAAATGGGCTAGAGAGTCCTAGATTAGCTTTAGTATTTTGGATGCTAGTCCTACTTTTGTGCATGCACCCAGATGAATTTTCAGTTTTGATACAAATACAGTACGTGAAGTTTTAAAAGCATTGGATAAACAACAGCCTGTCTGAACATCTCTCAAAAATAAAGGGCTCAATGCTAGCAAAAAACGGCTTAACACGAGCTATTATCTGGAATCTGAATCAATACATGTTCGAAGTAGAAATCAAATGAATGTTTTTAATGGAGAGAGTGATCAACCTCTAGAATGAACCGCTGAGAGTGATGGCTCCTTGGTCTGTGAGGCAAGATGTCTCCTGGACACAGTGAAGCTGGTAACAGGTTTGTTGTACTTTACACTGGCTTCAGGATAGAGAAGGTGAAGTAACTGGAATGTAATGGCCCACGCTTACAGACGTGTATGTATGCGTGTGTGCACATGCATGGTAGGCCTGACAATTCCTACTGACCTTAAGCTATCTGTCACCTCTTAGTAAAGCACTTAAATTTTGAGCAATTTCCTGTTACGTATAGGAGAGAGTTGGTTTGCAACCATGCACAGGGTTGGGAATCTGCCTATATTATGAGTTCAGGAGCGAGGCTGAATTTGGTTCACCAGCATTTCAATAGCAAGTAGCACAGTAGCATGAGGCCGGTGTCCTCAGGCAGACATTTCTGATACTATCTGGTGTGGTTGGGAGCCAAGAATTTAGCCCCTCTGTTCATGTTTTATTTGTGACAAAATGGTGATGTTCCCCTTTCTCAAGGACGGAAAGCTTTTAATTTATTTGTAAAGCTCTTTTTAAGAACTTACCAAGGAAGGTATTAGTGAAATACAAAGTGGTGGTGTTATTTTTTACTATGTGACTCACTCAGAAATTAAAAAGGAAAATCAATTTCTTTTCCAAATAAGTTACATGAGCCTCGTCTTTACCAAGTGACTTCCTCCTTGCTTCTGCAGAGTGCTGTGGATGAGGGTGAACTGTACTTCAGAATATCTAATTGCATCCAGTGAGGAACGAAGAAAACTGAAGTGGATCCCAAGAATATATTAAAAATCTAAACTAAAATGAGAATGATTTCATGTCAAGTGAGACAAATGCAGAGTTGATACTCCACTGCTTCACACATCCACTTGTCCTTGGCACTGAGAAAATGAGATTTTTAATATCTGAAAAACAGAATGCCACTAAGGCTCATCCATTGTAAATTTAAGCTTCCTTTATAGCAACTTAAGCCGGGGACAAGATTGTTCATTACATCTGATTCTACAACTGTGGCCATGATTTCCATATTAATATTGAATTTTTTATTATCTGTTCCAGAAAGGAATGGAACTGGTAGTGTTTTCCCTGTGTTAGCAGATAAATTATTTAATGAATAATGCGAAAAGGGCAAAGGTTGGTGAGTTCTTACTTGCATATCAACTACAGATCGTGGTGACACCTGTTCTGCTGCTGGGATCAAACCTGGTTTGTTGCTTTGGTTTATGCTGAAAGAGGTAAAGAGGGAGAGTGATAATTTTAAGAATGTCGGTTGCATTTACCCTGCTCTAGGGTGAAATTTTTCCTAAAATTATAGGTGATGGATTGTTTGTTATTTGTCTGATGAACCCTGAATCAGAAAACCATTTAAGCAATCTTTCTGTGGGTGCAGGGGAGGGAGGGTGCTTCTGTGCCACTGAACTTTAGACCGAAGACTATTTGTAACCCTCTCAGTAGCTGTCTTTCTCTTCTGGCATCAGACATAGGAAACACTGGTTTCCTCTCCTTTCTGTTTAACTTCATTTGCTTTCACAACTCCAGCTGCTGAGGCAGACCTTAGGATTCCCTGACCATAGAATCACAGAATGGTTTGTGTTGGAAGGGACCTCTTAAGATCACCCAGTTCCAACCCCCTGCAACAGGCAGGGACACCTCCCTCTAGACCAGGTTGCTCAAAGCCCCATCCAGCCTAGCCTGGAATGCCTCCAGGGTGAGGGCATCCACAGCCTCTGCTGGGCAACCTGTTAAACTGACCTGCCTTACAGTTTGGCTTTGCTGTGACAATTTGTGGTTGTAGCCACACTGTAGGACTGCTGCCTCAAACAAAGCGAAAATTGAGAATTTCTCTTATTTACTTGTGAACTCTTTCTTTCTGCTCTATCGTACCCTTTATCTGCACTTAGAGATCCGGAGTATCTTGGAAAAGTTCCTTCTCCCTCCTCTATTCACATCCCAAATCTGGGCTGCATAAAAGCTCTTCATTTATTTTATAACATCTGAAGGCTGCACCATTTTTTTTTTTTCCTCTTCCATTAGTATCACTAAAATCATTGTCCTGCCTTTGTCATCTCACACCTGAATTACTGCAGCCTTTTCTTTGGCTCTGTCGTGTTCCAGTTTTAATTCTGTGTTTCATGGTGATGGAAAGTGATCTTTTTTTCCTTTGTGAGTTTTTTTTCCTTTGGTTCTTCCACACTTCTCACCCTCAAAGCGAGTCTTTCTCTGAGGAATTCACTTCTCTACCGTTAGCCTCTCCGACCTTCAGAAAGTTTGCATCTATTTAAATTTAATTTCTTCCTCTTTGGAAAACAAAACAGTTCTCTCTGTTAAACTCAAAATTTGGCAATAAGTCAACTGCATGATCTCATATTTTTCTGTGGCTGCTTCACAGAAAACGCTTTGAAAACTGCTAAGAGATTTAATGGAGAAGTGTCTAGCGGTGTAGAACTATCTTGAAAGGTTTTGGGGCGGCTGACTTCAGGGACCTGTTTGTCTTTTCCATCCATTCTTTCTCCAGTAACATGGTTTCTTTCCTAGGCCACACACAGCATGCTGGAATTGTCCATTGTGCCTGATATTGCTCTTGGCGTCCTCCTCTTATGGACGAGAAATAAGGCAACTCAAAACCTAGATGTAGGCCAAAGGAATTGCAGTTGTCACCAGAAAAAGGGTGAAGACTTTTAATAACTGGGGACTCCTTCCTGGGAGGCACTGAGGGCCCCATTGGCCACCCAGTTAACATCTTCAGAGAAGTTTGCTGTCTTCCAAGGGCACATGTCAGAGATGTTAAGAAGACTCTACCGCATCTGATAAAGCAAGGTGACTACTATCTGCTTGTTGTCATTCAAGCAGGGCCGTGGGAGGCTGCAATGGGGAAACTACGTAGTGTTAAAAGGGACTTTGCATCCCTTGGAAAAATGCTAAAGGGATCGGGAGCGCATGTAGTGTTGTCCTCCTAACTGGTGGCTGGGTCCTGGAAAGGAGGAGGAGGATCAGGTACATTACAGGTTGATGGAGTCAGGATCAAGGTTTTAGGTACTGTGATCTTGAGCAGGATGTTGAGAGACCAGGTGTGTGGGCATCAGATGGAATGCAACTGAGCAGATGGAGCAGAAGTGTTCTGGGAAGCAAGCAGGCTGGATTGATTACTGGAGCTTTAAACTAGATTCAAGGGGGGAAGGGGATGGAGTTTCTTGTGACAGAGAAGGGCCTGGTAATGCTGCCATTTTAGTAATCTGTGGAGAAAAGCCTCTCAGTTGTCTAATTGGATCTTGTGAGGACTTCTCAGGGAGGAAAACATTGCCGGTAACCTGGCTTAAACCTTCTTGCATCCTCTAGAGATACCTGCACCCTCTGCTTCCATAAAGTGCTTTATACTAATGCATGCAGCATGGGAAATAAACAAGAACTAGAGATCTGCATGCAGTCATGGGGCCGTGATCTCCTTGCAATCACACAGACAGAGTGGGACAGCTCGCACGACTGGAGTGCTGTCATGGATGGCCATGTCCTCTTTAGGAAAGACAGGCTGGAGAGGTGAGGTGGTGAAGTTGCTCTTTATGTGAGAGAACAACTAGAATGTATTGAGCTCCACAATCTTGAATCTTGAACAAGAGGAGACCTTGTAGGTAAGAATTAAAGGGCGGGCTAACATAGGAGACACTGTTGTGGGTGGGTACTACAAGCCACCTGATCAGGAGGATGAAGTGGATGAGGCTGTCTACAAATAGCTGGAAGTAGCCTCGCTATCCTCTGCACTGGTTCTCATGGAGGACTTCAATCATCCTGATATTTGTTGGGTAAGCAACACAGCCAGATACACAAGATCCACGCGGTTCCTGCAGCACATTGATGATTTCTTTCTGATGCAGATGGTGGAGGAACCAGTGAGGAGGATTGTGCTGCTTGACCTTGTTTTTACTAACAAGGAGGGGCTGGTCAGGGATGTGATGACTGGGGGAAGCTTAGGATGCAGTGATAACAAGATGATGGAGTTCAAGATCTTGTGTGCAAAGCAGTAAGTAGAATTGCTGCCCTGAACTTCAGGACAGCCAGCTTTCTGAGGAACTCATGCTTGACCAACCTGGTAGCCTTCTATGATATCATAACCAGCTGGGTAAATGGAGGAAAAGGAGCGGATGTTATGTACCTTGACTTCACCAAGACGTTTGACACCATCTCTCACAGTATCTTTGTTATGAAACTTAGAAAATGTGAGATAGATGAGTGGATGGTGAGGTGGATTGAGAACTGGCTGACTGGCAGAGCTCAGAAGGTGGTCGTCAACGGTGCAGAGTCTGGTTGGAGGCTGTAACTAGTGGTGTTCCCCAGGGGTCGGTGCGGGGTCTGGTTTTGTTCAGCATCTTCATCAACAACCTGGATGAAGGGATAGAGTCTACTCTTAGCAAGTTTGCTGATGATACAAAGCTGGAAGGATGGGCTGATACACCTGAAGGTTGTGCTGCCATTCAACAAGGCCTGGACAAAGTAGAGAGACGGAAGAACCTGATGAGGTTTAATAAGAGCAAATGTAGAGTCTTGCACCTGTGGAGAAATAACCACATGCACCAGTGTAGGTTGGGAGATGACCTGTTGGGGAGGAGCTCTACAGAGAAGGACCTGGGTGTTCTGGTTGCCAACAGGTTGACCATGAGCCAGCAGTGTGTGCCCTTGTGGCCAAGAGGGCCAATGGGATCCTGGAGTGCATTAAAAAGAGTGTGGCCAGCAGGCTGAGGATGGTGATCCTCCTCCTCTACTCTGTCCTGGTGAGGCCACATCTGGACTGCTGTGTCCAGTTCTGGGCTCCCCAGTTGAAAAAAGACAGGGATCTCCTAAAAGGAGTCCAGCAGAGGGCCACAAAGATGATGAAGGGCCTGGAGCATCTCCATATGAGGAAAGGCTGAGTAACCTGGATCTGTTCAGCCTGGGGAAAAGAAGACTGAGAGGGAGATCTGATCTGTGTTTGTAAATACGTAAAAGGAGGTGGGAGGCATATGGTTGCGGCCAGGCTCTTCTTGTTGGTGCACGGTGATAGGACAAGGAGTAATGGCCTAAAACTTGAATATAGGAAGTTCCATACTAACATGCAGAAGATCTGTGACAGTAAGGGTGATGGTGCACTGGCACAGGCTGTCAAGAGCCATCTGGATGCCAAACTGCGTGACCTATTGTAGGGAAGTGCTTTAGCAAAGGGGTTGACTCAATGATTTTTTAAGGTCCCTTCCACTCCCTGAGATTCTGTGAATTGTTGAAATGGCATCAGCCATCTCTCAGCAGCTCCCCTCCCCCAAAACACTCAGTCTTTCCTTTGCCACACCTGGGTGAGCTGTAAACCCCCAGTGAAAGCTGGTGTCCAGAAGCTGCCAGCTGCTACTTCTGGAGAGGTCTGTGTGGCCTAGTCCTGAGAGTTCCAGAGCTTTTCACAAGCAAAGAAAAAAGCCCTATAAGTAACCTAGCAAGCCTGGTACAGTTTGTATGTGCACAGTGAACTCCATCCGCAATAGGTGCGGATCTTCCCCAAAGCATTAGCAAATCCTGTGGTGCTGTAGAGGAAGAGCCATGCTGTAGCATCCGGACCATGCTTAACAATGAGAGCAGCCTGTGTGTGTTCATCCACAAATCTTGGGTGCTGATATTACGGACAATTACAGAGGAGAATAAATTATTCAATGCATTTCCCCTTACTGCTCGAGTCACTTGTTTTTTATTCCAGCTCATGCTCATCCATAGTCTGAAGTTAAATATTCTTTCTAGTTCTTCCCACATCTACCTGGATGTAACATGCTCTCTCTCTCTTTCCTAATGGTTAATAGTTTGACTTTTGAAGCACTTTGTCTGTTAGTTTATAAAGAAAGATGTCAGCAGTACAAGCTGAAGAAACTTCTATTAGGTCATTCCTTTTCAGAACATAGTACCTGTCTTCTAAGCTCTTGGCGGATGTTAGCCAAATAATCCTTTTAATAGCTCTTGTGAGTTAAAAGGGTAGGTAACTGTCATAAGGCTAAATGATTGCTCAGATTAATTTACTTGTGGCAAAAAGAAATCAATTGTAATTTAAATTTTTGTCTGTGAACTGATTACGTTACCAGACATCAACTTTCTCCTTAGGAATCTACCTGGAATCTGCATTGAAGTGTGTCTGTGTTAGTACAGATTATGTGGATCTGAATTAGTTACAGATTATGAAGACTAATGTGAATCAGCGTGTGCAGTTTTTAATCTGTTTGGTATACACAAGCTCAGAATATTCAGCTGGTTGGCCTTGTTTAGATCTTTAAAGCATTGATTTATAGCAGAAGTCATCTGTGGGGTGCTTGGATGCAAAGGATTATTTCTTAGACTTTGAGACCATGGGTCCTTTGCAAACCATGTCATCACTCACTTAAGGCAAAGAGAGGAAAGAGGGTGAGGCTTTAACAGCCCACACAATGAAACGTAAAAATTGAAAGTGGATAGAAAAAATTGCAGTAGTTTGAGAGAGCATTTTTCTTAACCATGATTATATATGGTGATTGATACCCTTTCCTTTTAATAGAGGATGGATAGGGTGCTCAAGAAGAATCCTGGAGGGGCTTGTGTATTTTTCATAATGACATGTGGTTTGGGGCTACTGCCTGGTAAAACTACCAGAATGTCGCCCTTTATAAGCTGGTTGTGTAATTGTAAGCCAGACAACAAGAAATCAGAATGAATTTGCCGTTCATTGAAATATCTGAAGTTTTGTATCTTTTAATTGTGTCTTACAGAATGGTGAATAACACTGAAGACCCCCAAGAGGCTTTATAACGTCCCATCCCCATGTAAAGTATGCTCAGAACTTTTCCAGTAGTGTAAGTACAAGCAAAAAACCCCACACAATGACACAACAGCTACAAAAAGATGATATCTTGAGCATTGTATTTTTTCTGTTCTACCTGAATGATGCAGAGAAATGATTACAATAATAATCAACAGTTTGCTAAGCTGGGGAGTTCCACTGGTTCGGCATTTGCTAGACATTTACATCAGGAAATAGGAATTTATAGTTCTTCTCTTGGTCTGGCTGATAGTGTCTCTGAAAGAGAGAAAATCATGAAATGCTTAGAAACAGCCTTGATCAGAGGAAGTGTGCTGTTAAAAGCTAGAGTACTCCATACATCCCCATGACATAGCAGAAGGATACCAGAGCTGTAAGTGTTTAGCACCACTACAGACCTGGTGAAAGGAGATGAGTACACCAGAAGAGTAGCATTGTATATCAAAGGCAGAAAATTTAGCATAGCTAACATTGGTAGTGAATGTGCAGGTTCAAGCCACAACTGCTGCTAAATCTTGTGTTTGAATTTGAGCCTTTTAGTTTGCTCTTTTAAATGACTTCTGTTACAAACCTTGAATGTAATTGATATCCATTCTTTTTTCCTCAATAAATAAGCAAATGACTTCAAAGCTTGAAGCTTGTCTGAAAGGAGTGATTGTCCAATATTGTGCTGTCCTGCATCCCTGTCAGGGTTTCAGTCCTGCATTAGTGTTCCTTGTGCCTCTTATAGGCACGACCAAACGTCCAGTGGCAAACGGATTCTTGAGGTGCTTTGACCCCTAGGCTTCTGAGTTACAAAGAGAAATCTTGTCTATTGCAGTTTGGAAGTGGGATGCTGTGAATACAGTCAGATTAGTCCAAGGTTGATTATTTCTGAGATGAAGATTATTCAGGTAGTGCACGGACACTCATAATGCAAGTGGCAATGCAAGTACAGACTTCTGTGTAGGGAGTGACAGTAAAGAGTAGCACTGACAAGAGAAGCACTTATATGTTGGAAATTAAACTACCAATATTCTTCAAATAGGCTTCTTGATACAACCATTAAGTAGTTATTTTCCTTTACTGGTGTCTTAGTCTTCCATTCAAAACTAGTGGCTCTTGCCCTTTTGACATTCCTCTGAGTCGCTTCCTGTTCTTTGTTTTAGCTGCAAATATGTTGGATATCAGTATTAAATAGTCACTTGAAATCTTAAATATGTAGTTCACAGCAGGGAAGAAATCTGGAGGTAAGGCCGCACTGCCCCGTGCATCTTTATTATGCCGGTAATGCAGTTTGCAGGCTGATCTTACAGTTCTTCTGTGCTTTGTGTGAGCACAAGGACAGTCTGTCAGCCTTAACTTTGAATCAGACTTATAACATAAATTTCCAAGCAGTGAATTATATAGTCTTAATTTCCTGTGCTTCAGCCAGATTTCAGACGTGTCCTGCCTCTGTGCAGGTTTAGTTGGATATCATATTCTGCTGCTTCTTGGGATCACTGTGGCACGTTGATGTGTGGTATTAATCAGCTGCCACCCTTCATCACAGATACAGTCACTTTTTCCATTGATTCTAGTGTATGTACAGTTAATACAGTCATTGAGAATGCAATAAAAAGTATAGATGAATGATTTTTGCCTGGGTGAAAGCCGGGATGAAACTATTTAGTCAGGGTTAGAGAGCTTTAAATCATGAGAAACAGTCCAAGATGACCCAGTTGGGTGCAAAGTTTCTGGATTGAACCATATATAACTTTTTGAATAGGTAAATGGACATTAGAAAGGGGAAAAAAAAAAAAAAAAAGATAAAGCAGTTTGACAACCCACAACCTGTAATTTATTGTGAAATCATGACTCGTCTTGTGTGTATGTTTGTAATAACTGTTTACAAAATAAAAAGTATGCCTGGGCGTACTTCACTGGGCAGGTGAAGAAGGTTATAAAGCAGTATCTGAAGTATTCAATTTTCAGGCCAGGGTTTTAAAACAAGCTTGAAGGTAAGATCAGTTTGCATTAATAAATCTCTTAAAGCTGCCATAGTAAAGAGTAGTTTGGTTATCCCAACCATGGGGCAGCCTGAAGAGCAAAGGAGGCAATTACCATTTCATCTACTTTATTTTTATCTGCAGTTGGATGAGATTGAGTACTTGAGGAATTTTTTGCCTTACGTGAGCACGAGACTTGATTTTGGTGTCACAAGAATTAGTTATTTATCTGAAACTAAGTCCTTCTGTAGCCAACGTGAATATATCTCTACTGGTTTCTTCATAAATATAATGGAAGCAATTTCGTGTATTTCACTGGATCATGACAGCACTGATTAATTAATGTGTGAGATATCACCATTGGTATTTATGTTGCATTTTGAAACTCTATGGAACTGGGCAGTTTCAACATTGCTTCTTTAAGTTTACCTGAATTGTCAGGTCTGTGTGTATGGATCTAACTGCCAGCTATGACAGAGCTGTCTCTGGAGTAAGTAAAAGCCTGCTGAGTGGAAAAGAAATCAGTGTGAGTAATGCAGATGGAAAAAAAAAAAGACCAAAGTCTTGTTATCATTTATGAAAAACAATGGAAAGAAAGGAATGAGTATGTGAATGCTATCAAAGTCAGCACATTGAAAAATAGCCATTGCATTATGGTGGCTTGGAAAGTCACCATATGGCTAAGCTGCCTTAACCGTCCAGCTTCCCTGGAATGTGATTCAAAACACTTTAATTAAATCCTGGTGAAAGAGGCTTCAGCTAATTTTCTGTCTTTGTCTTCTGACAAGGAGGTATAGTGTAAATGCCTGGTGCCTATAGAAATGTTCAGTTGACATTTTAAGCTTCTATAACTGAAACATTGTCTGAGCCCTTAATTTTACTCTAAAATAAACCAGATGAGTTAATCCATGATTTCACGGGTAGTTAACCCAACCTAAAGGGGACTAAAAGAAATGTTGTTCCCTGTGTGCCTCTTATGCCTTCCTCTGTTTTTAGCTAAATTGGCCTGGCCCATCTGTTGGGTTGGTGATAGCAATCATCACAGCCTTCTCTAAGCTAACATAGCTTGCTAACCCAGGCAAAGCAAAGTAGCTAAGAATGGGTTGGCTTATTTATTTTCCTGATGTGTTGAACTGAATTGATTTGTGGGGATTACCAAGAATCTCTACAGGAGGGCAGAAGAGCAGGACCCAGCCCCTACCACAGGAATGATAGAACCATAAAACACCCTGAGTCGGAAGGGATCCTCCACTCTTGTTGGATGCTCTTAGGTCAGCTCACACTCTCTCAAGCATCTACATCTCAGGACTGCATCTCAAGGTGTTCTCCTCCTGGTCTGAGTAGCAAAGAAAGAGTTTGCATTTACCCTGAGGATGCAAACTGGGTCTTCTCTGTGTCACACAGGAGGAAATCCCCCTAGATGAAATCTAGGCTTCTTCAGAGGTTTGTTACTTTAAGAGCATGAGTAAGATGTGTGTTTCTTTTTGAAATGCTTTGAAATAAAATAAAACTCTAATATGGAAGCAGCTGTAGCCAAAAGCCCACTTTTTTGCTCTTATGATTTATATTCTTCAAGGAGCTGCTGTTATCTATTTTGGAGTTGTTCTCCAAATATAACATCTGTCTTCACCAAGACTGTGCCAACAGAACTACGATAGAACTACTCCCACAGACTGTTTTCTAGCAGGGGTAGAAAAAAAAAAATTGCTTTGTTGTTGAACACAAAAATGGGGATAGGTAAAATTTTGTTACTTGATGATTTTTGGTTTTAGTTTTCTGAACTAACAAATTTCTTTTATGAAAGTTGTTACTGTTGGTGAGAGATCCTGAGGAAGAATGTAGGTTTCCATAATGCGCACTAAAGAACACCATTCTCCTTACATGTGGAAAAGAGGTGGTAGAAATCCTGGTGATGACATCCTATTAAAGCATGTTGTACAGTGCTAAAAGGGAGCCTATAAATAGGGAGGGAGTCAATTCTTTGAATGGGTAGATAACAGCAGGACAAGGGGAAATGGTTTTGAGTTGAAGGAGGGAAGATTTAGGTTGGATATTAGGGAAGTTCTTTACAGAGAGAGTGGTGAGGTGCTGGAACAGCTGCACGGAGAGGCTGTGGATGCCCCGTCCATCCCTGGAGGTGTTCAAGGCCAGGTTGGATGGGGCCCTGGGCAGCCTGGGCTGGTGTTAAATGTGGAGGTTGGTGGCCCTGCATGCATCAGAGAGTTGGAGCTTGATGATCCTTGAGGTCCCTTCCAACCCTGGCCATTCTATGATTCTGTGATTGGTTGAATTCTGCAGGTTTCTAGAGGAAGCAGAAGACAGCATTGTTTCTACCCCTGTAATTTTGGCATCTGGAAAAATATGATTTGCCAGTTTATATCTAGGTTAGGCCCACGTCTCTTTTCTTTTTTTCTTGACACAATAGGCTGTTTCTTTGTGTGGGCTGAAGAAAAGATGTCAGTGTGTTGCAGGAACTGGTGTAACTGGAATTCAAACACAGGATTTCTGCCCTGATTCTGTTACAGAGTTTGTATATTTTGTCTTACAAAGTACATGCAATTTTGTCTTTGGCTCCCAGATTTAAGAGCTCCTCCTTTGCTCTTTTGTCACAGCTTTGGGTCTCAGTTCAGCACTCAACTACCACTCTGGTTTTTCTCTCTGAGTCAGTTCTTTTCATTCCTTGTTCTGCCCTTGAATCCAGCCTCAGAGTTCAAATTCCTGCCTTACTGCTGTAGAATTGCAACAACAGTTGGGAGCCTTGATTGTAGAAGTAGGGAACATTAGGGTTAGACAGATAAGGTGTCGGTGTGAATCAGTCTGTGCCTGGAGTAGAATT
>JAOWBP010001760.1:88371813-88382206 GCA_028571105.1 Tragopan temminckii
TGCATGTGGCAGGGGGGTTGGAGATTTATGATCCTTGTGGTCCCTTCCAACCCTGGCCATTCTGTGATTCTGTGTAATTCTTGCTTGACTTTTCATCTGCTCTTGTTTGTAGGGATTTTACAATTAGCTCTGTCACATGTCATGGAGTTTGAGTGATTTTTTTTTTACTGTGTTGTCCTGCAGGAATTGTAAAAACCCTTGACTCTTTGAGAAGATTTGCAAAAAGGTTGGAAAATGCCCCATCCCTAGAGGTTCAAGGCCAGGTTGGATGGGGCCCTGGGCAACCTGGTCTGGTATTAAATGTGGAGGTTGGTGGCCCAGCATGTGGCAGGGGGGTTGGAGCTTGATGATCCTTGAGGTCCCTTCCAACCCAGGCCATTCTGTGATTCTGATCCTGATCTCTTTCCCAAGTTCTCTCTGCCCTCCATCTGCTGTCTCTTCTCAAGATTCTGAGTTCTGAAGGAATGATCTCGTCATTTGTATGCTATTTGGCTCTGTCGTAAGGAGACTTGGGAAGGAAAAGCAATTAAGGGAAGCTCGCTGTGCTTTTTCCAGTTCCATTTCTTGTCTTTGCAGCAAATTCATAGGACGGCCATTGTTCTGATACCTTTGGAAGTTTAGTAGTTAAAAAAAAACCTTTTGATGAGCCACCGTGTTGATGGAATTACACCAGAAGCCTGTCTTTGGAGGGAAGAAAGCAGCAGACATTTCTTTAAATGAAAGCTTGTGGTAATTGGATGTGCTGCACTTTCCTTCTTAGGGCAGGCAATCTGTGACAACATTCCAGGTTCAAAAGTTGGTAACTTCAGAAATCAGACTTCAGTCAAATCAGCTTTGGTCCCACAGGCCACTAGAATTTCCGCTAGGTATGTTTTTATCTTCTTTTTTCAAGGCAGCAACAAAAAGTTAGGGCAGCTTGAACCCTTTGTACCGCAGATTCGAAAGAGTTGTGATTCATATATCTCATGTCACAACTGGTTAAAAGTTCTCCACAAAAGCTCTACCTCTGGCCTTGAATGAACCGGTCAGTTTGTGAGTCTGGGGTTTCTGTTTGGTGGATAGTTGGCAATGAGGAAAATTTGGTGTGAATTACTGAACAGCCATTCTCCCTCTGTAACAGAGGTTTATCAAAAACAAAAAGGTAGTAACTGCTGGTTCATTGTAGAAGCAGTAAAAGAAGGAGAGAGAAATGCTATTTGAAAAGTTTGCAGAAGATGAGCAAGAGTACTGTTCATGAGAGTCTAAATGCTGAACTTGATTGGAGGTGGACTGTTGAGTTGCCATCTCTGTCATAAGCATGGCTTCAAGTGTTGGACTAGAATTGGTCTTTTCTCCTGCAAGATATTTTCCGTGTATCACAGAGAAGTGTTGAACTGAAGTGTTTGCTTTTCCATCTCACCTTGTTTTCAGCCTGCTGGAAACCATGTCTCACTACACAGACGAACCAAGATTTACCATAGAGCAGATAGACCTGCTTCAGCGCCTGAGACGTACAGGAATGACCAGACATGAAATCCTCCATGCGCTGGAAACCTTGGATCGTCTTGATCAAGAGCATAGTGACAAATTTGGAAGAAGATCTAGCTACGGAGGTGGTTCCTACAGCAACAGTACCAACAACGTCCCAGCATCTTCCTCGACAGCCACGGCTTCAACACAGACCCAGCACTCTGGGATGTCCCCATCACCAAGCAACAGTTATGACACCTCCCCACAGCCTTGCACTACTAATCAGAATGGGAGGGAGAGTAACGAGAGATTGTCTGCATTCAATGGGAAGATGTCACCCACCCGCTACCCGCTAGCAAACAGCTTGGCTCAAAGGTCCTACAGTTTTGAAGCTTCCGAAGAAGACTTGGACATCGATGACAAAGTGGAGGAACTGATGAGGTCAGTAGAAGTCTTTGTAGGTTTGGAAAGTCAGGGTGACAAGTGCTCCAGCATGCAGATTCCCCCTGTGGGACTGCCTTAGTAGTGTCAGGTGTTACCAAGAAAGCAGGAATTGCTTTGACAGCTATTCCCCTGCTAGTTTCTTGGTGGTCAGTATTTCAGTACCTCTCGCCTGCCTCTCAGTCATGTATGGACAATCCCTGCCCATGTGTAGGTATACCAGAGGCTGTTTTACTGTTGAAACATTTTTTTCCATGCTGTACCAAAGACTGAAATTCATGCTTATTCACTGAATTTCCACCCTATTCTTATTCGGAAGACTTCTGACTGAATCTCAATTCACGTGAGTCTTCCTCCACTAATGTGTACCAGTTGAGTTTCCTTCCATATATAGGCAGAATAGGGAAGCTGCTTGGTTAATGCTTTCCGCTGTGATCTGCAGTGCATGTATGTTATCTGTTTATAGTTTGTGGCAGGGGCTGACTCCCTCTTGGATTTGCACAGTCTGCAGATTGGTGCAGGAAAACAAAACAAACAAACAAAAGAAAGAGAAATCTTTAATGAGGGCTAGTTGTTTTTTGTTCTTGTTTTTATTTTATTTTGTTGTTTCTTTGTTTTCTAGATTGACCTTCCTTTACTTTTAGCTGCTTCCTTTTCAGCGTTATGGCAAAGATTAAAAGAGGGGATTATTCCACTGAAGATGAAAGACTGAGTCAGTGGGCTTGACAGCAAAAAGAAATACAGGGAAAGGGCAAAAAATCTCAAAACTATTTTAGTTATAATGTTGGAATGTTTTTCTGCTTGAAGCTGCAACAAATCAGAAGTACCTGTGGGAGGGAGAACTAGGATCCGTAATCTCCAGACTGGAAATAGGTTTGGAGATTTAGGGTAGAAGTGTGGCTGGAGAATATTAGAGATGAGCAGTAGGAAAAGCCAATCAGCCTCGTTTACTGTCAGCTGCAGGGTAATGGAATAATGCAGGAAGGTGGTGAATATAGCAGTATGCAGGAGTTCCTATGGCTGAAGTTTTAATCATTCCTTTGAGTTTTTGATTCCTGTAAGTCTCAAATAAACTGAAGCTACGTTTATTTTCCAGCATATGGAAGGTAATTGAATGTGGAAGTAAAAATGAACGCACAACATGGCATTTATTTTCCATTTTGAAGGATTGTCTGCCTTGAGAGCTGCTGAGGCAGGAAAGGAAAAGGGGAAGAGAGATTACTAAATAATAAGGCCTAATAAAGATTGGTTTTACTTCTCTGCACCTCTCAGGGAAGAGGGGAGGAAAAAGAAGAAAAAGTATACTTTCAGCAATTGAAATTTGCTGTGTATCCCAATCCTTATGTAACCACAGAATTATTTACCTTTTAACCACAGTGCCTACTGAATTATCTTAGTATACCTTAGTACCCACAGCAGGGGGGGTTGGAGCCTGATAATCTTTGAGGTCCCTTCCAACCTAAGCCGTTCTATGATACCACCTTCTAAAAATCATACAAAGCAATGATGCTTTTCATTCAGTGCAAGCTATGGGCTAGGGAAGTAACACCAGAGGGACAGAGGTTGCAAAATCTTTTTTCCTTTGGATCTTTTCCTTGAATAGCTGCAGAACGTTTGTGTGTATATATTCAGTTGTGCTAACCACGCAGACTCTGCTATCCTTTATTTTTTATTTTTGTGCCTTATTTTTATGACGGAGGATTTTATGCTGGTATGAGAGATTTATTCATCCCTGTGTAATGAAACTTTGCACATTCCATATGGCAGCCCTGCACCTAATATGAATTATATAGGACACGAGCCAGCCATTCTCCTGCTAGGGTACTTTGATCAAACGTGACACTAGTTAAAAGAAGTGTCCACTGGTGAGGCACTTTGACTTCTTGCCTGCCTTCCCCACTCCTTGTCCCCTAAATAAAGAAAATGAAGCCATTTTGCATCTTCAGAGTGCACTTTGGTCTGTCTGTCTGGGTTTTTTTCTCTTTTTTTGTGCTCTTGTTTTTTGTTTTGGTAGGAGGGACAGCAGTGTGATAAAGGAGGAAATCAAAGCCTTCCTAGCCAATCGGAGGATTTCCCAAGCAGTTGTTGCACAGGTAACAGGTAAGAGCTGGGGGAGTCCTTTCTTCATTTTGGGAAACTGTGTCTAACTGCCTGTGTGTGCATGGTGCAGATGTTGGAATATTGCTTGGCTTTCTGCATTGCAGTGCAGATCTGTCAGCTTAGTCATGATAATGTATGCCTTTGATTTAAGACCCATTGTCCCGCACATCATGGAACTTCCCCAGTGAATCACTTGTTCTTTTTTTCTTTTTTTCTTGTGGCTTGTGCTAGCAGATTTTATTTTACAGCATTATAATAAGTCCAAAGTTTTTATCTTTAAAATGAAACCATTTTCCTTAATTCTTAAATTGTTTGTTGAATGTAGTAAATAGATACATATCTGCATTTCTGTGTATAGAGATATGAATAATACATATTTGTATTATAAAATGCATATGAGAAATCTGGAGACACAGCTATAACTGATATCACTACATCCAGCAGTCGTTTTGTGATAGTTTTGAAGTTTTTCAATTACTTGTCTTTGAGTCACAAACAGTGAAAATGAGTTGTGAGACTGAGGGGCGACTATTTTAGCTTAGATTTTACTAGAAGGAGTAATAGGGTGTTTGGGGCTTTTTTGGTCTGTTTTAACCCCTTGCCTTTTACATTCTCTCTTTTGCATTCAGGACAAGTAAGCATTGATACCACTTATTTTATTTGTGTGTTATCAGTTCTACTTTATAAATAAATAGATCAATCCCATATAATATCTATCACATCTATTCATTTTTAAAACCAAGCTGGATTAAAGATCTTGGAATGGATCCTTTTTAAGGTTCCTTGCTGACTAGGAATGCCAAACCAACAGGAGGGAAGTTGTTCTTTTATGATATTTCCAGTGTTTGAAATGTCATGAGAACCCATCTGCCTGGGAGATCTGGGTTTGCAGACACTGTGTGTGCTAGCAGTTGAGGTAGGCAGACAGAAATGGCTATTGGAGCCATGGAGCCAGGAATTCCTTCCACATCTGTGATCTTGGGCAAACTACTTGTACAAAATTAACATTCTGTATCACTCTAAGGAATGTTACTAACCTTACCATATGTTAGCATTAGTACTTCAGAAATTTTAATGCTAAGTCTTCTTAGTTGAATTGGACCTGAACTGTCGGCAGCTTGTGGGTCAGTCCCATACCTCTGTGAAGTTCTTGCCTGAATATGGTCTTGGAATGACTTATTTCTATATTAATCTCCTGTATAGTTTATTGTGAGGGCAAGCAACAGAAAAACTCCTGTCTCCAGGACAGAGCCTCTGAGCCTGAGTAAGTCAGACTTACCCTCCTTTTTCAATAGAAGTATTTTAAAGAGGGGGGAAAAAAAAATGTGGCAGGATAATATTTCCAAAACAAACCAGCATTTTTTTTTTTTGTCAGTTAGACTATTGCATCAGTTAAATAAGAATTTCTGTGCCAAATCTAAGGTAGTCTGTATCAGTAAAAAGAACTGATCTGTTTGCCTACATCTCAGTGCGTATCTCAGTACCCAGGCAGGCTGTAGCAAAGTCAAGATGGATCTCTTCAGTCCTGGTCATGTTGGTCCTTCCATCCTCATCCTGCACTCTGCGCTATTGCTGGATGTCTTATCCTGCCAGTGGGACAGAACAGAGATTGACCTAATGGCACTATCATCTTGTCTTGTTTTCACATGAAATCAATGGCACCCCAGGTAGCTCTAAAGGCTGAATGGCTGTATTTTTTTGCAGCTGACCAATGGACCTTTCAAATAAGAAAATAAAGTGATATTTTGAACTTGATGCACTTTCTTAAGCAAAGATAGCTGTAAGGCCTGTGCTGTGCTATGACGTGCAGATCGTCCTCCTGCTGCCCTTTGCAGCTGAGCAGTGTTTTCTTCCTGGTCTTACTGGGAAGGTCATTAGGAGCTGGTTCATTTTAAAAGTAACCTTTAGCCTTGTGTATGCAGATGTGTAGCACTTACGTGCCACTATTAAGTACTTAGTTATGGCTTATCTGAAAGAAGTAGTCTCAAGGAGATTGAAGGGACTGGATTAAAGTGTGTACTCAGCGCTAACGGGGGAAACATCAGCTTCCTTTCAAAGGCACGGAACAGTGAAGAGTGGCTGAAAATATCTCAGGACAGAGACCCAGACTGGAAAGCGTGTGTCTCAGGGCTCTCATTTCCAGACTTGTCTTAGACCTGATGAATGCTAGTTGACTTTTGTGTTCTTCAGGTGTATCCATCATCCTTTCTCATTCAGCTGTGATGCAGCCTCCCAAGGAAGGTTTGGAAACCACTTTTAGTTCCTCAGAAAAGGGATTTGGGCAGACTAGCACGATGCTTTGCAGAATGTATGGTCCCAAATGTTGGGACCATATCCATATATATGGTCCTATCTCAGTGTTTACAGACTTAGTCTTACTGATAAAGCTGTTGTGCTAATCATTCAGTAAATAAGAGAAAAATAGATAAATAAAATTCAAAGAGTGGTTACTAACAGATGACATAGGGAAGGACTATAGGAAGTGATACTTCTTCAGAATGCTGCTCAGTCTGGGTGATTGCACTCCTTTCCAGCCTCAGGCATCATTCATCACCATTCATTTAAATACAAACATAGCTGCAGTTCAGATGTTGGGTGTATTTGACTTCCCCAGCCGCTACCACCCTCCATCAGCTGGAAATCATTTTTTTGGCACTTGAAATAAATGCAGAATACTATGGCCTCAGCTTTTATCATTCATCACTTCTGCCTTGGGAAGAAAGGCAAGAAACAAATGAAATGAAAAATCCATGGCTGGCTCTGTCCAGGAGGAGCTGTTTGACCCAGCTGCCTGTGCTGTGGTCCTACCCCTTTCAGTCTCTACCAATTCCTATGCTATTTTAAAAATTCTGCTTATTTGAGTAATGGGATGGGAGTATGGTGTGGAGGAAAGCAACTGATTGGTGGTATTAGACTTCAAGCTAGGAAACTGAAATCTTACTTTTTCTTAATTATTACTGGGTATGATATTGTCTTAATTGGACGTGTAAGTGATAAGCATTTGTTAAAACAGTGAATTTGTATATCTTTGAATTGCAGGTCATGAACTAGCTCATGAGCTGAATTGCTTACCCTGTGCTTACAATCCTATTCGTCCCCATTCTATCTTGTCATCTTTTTGTCCTTGGAGCAGGAACCTCCAATGCATCTTCTGCAACTTCAAACTTCACTTTTGCCTGATTTTGTAAATTCTTCAAGGCTCTTAAGATCTCATTCAAAAAAATCTTTCTTTTTCTCATCTTAATTCAAGTATTGCAGTGCACTTACAGGATATGCATTCCTATATCAACCACAGTCTTACCACTGAGGACTACTACTGAGCAGGCTTTCAACTGCAGCCACTGCAATGGTAAACTGCTTCTTTTGTTTTTCTTGTGCTGCGTTGAGAGGGGGTGGGAAGTGAAGGAGGCCAAGGATATGTAAGAGGGAGACGCAGAGCTGAAGGTTAAAGTCAGCTGTTGCAGTAGAACAATTTTTTAGGCTCTCTTAGTCTTTATAAAATTACCAGAAACTTTTCAAGTCATTTAGATAATGAATCTGACAAGGAAAATTAAACCTGGAAGACATTCTACAGGGCTGCCTTGTGTACTGAGAGAAGAGAACAGATTGGAAAATAGTAACATCAGAATATTAAATGGTGACTTGGAAATAAAGAAATGATTGATAAGAAGCAAAAACTTAGCATAACACTTATTAGTGCTGGTCCTAAATACAGGAGCTGCTTTTTATAGAAACTTTTTAAATGGTGTCTGTAATAAGATAAACAAGAAGCACTTGGGTTGGGCTCTGTATAAATAATCTCCTACTGATAAGAAAAATGACAGTATAAACAGGAGCTAATAATAGTTCCTGCTGAATTTCCTATCTTGTTTTTTGAAGCTCCTTTTAACATAGCTGCAGCTCACTCGGGGTAGGTACTTAGCCCTACGTGTGGCAGGTGAGGTGCCAAATTTTTATAAACAATAATTTGAAGAAATGTAGTGTAATTTGTTTTAGTTACCACCGGAACTGTTTCTGGGCACAAAGTAGGAAGTCAAATGCTTGTTTGGAGATGCTGTCTCTTGATGCATTCTCCAAATGTAGGTGGAGAATGGGGGAAATGTTTTCAGAAACTGACACCTTTCTGTTGCGTACCGCAGCAAAGGACAGAGGGAGGAGTATTCATAGATGAGCCCTTTGCAGCCAGCCCATATGCTTTGATGGATGATGCCTCTGCAAGGTTTGGAAGTGTTGACTTTTCCATTTTTTACACAAAGAGAGGAATGAAGGAACAGAAATCAGTACTTTCCTGAGGTCACAGTGGAAGCAGTCAGTGGTAGAGCAGGAATTTGAATTCACATTTCTCAGTTCTTAGATTAGTGCCATAAAAACCAAGTTATCACGTGTGAAAAATAATAATAAATAATAATAAATGCAGAGGTCAGGTGTTTTTTTTTTGGTTTGGTTTGGTTTTTTTTTTTTGAAAATATACCACAAATAGAGTTTTCCAGTGTGTGGTTCTGCTGACCTTCCTGATTATTCTGTGTGTATAATTCAGCCTTGTCCTTCTGTCTTAATTGAGATGAGATCTCCAGGATTTCGCTTTGTGTTATGCTGAATCCACGGAGCACCTAGTACAGTGGAGAGCAGCCTGTAACATCTCCTAAGGTTTGGAACCTACGCTCAGGGGTGCCAAGCAAATCACAAATATAGACCAAATGTAATTGAACTAGTTCAGTGTGAAGAAAGCTCAGAAAATTACTGATCATCTGAGGTGAAACTAGCATTTCTTGTTATTGTTTTAATACTCCTGAAAACTCATGGAAAGATTTGGTTTTTTATGGTTTTGATCTTTGCAGATTTTCTGTAAAGAAGCATTGGCTTATCTCTTCAATTGATAGATGTCCTTTGCAAGCACGTGCTATATGAATGTAGGATTTTGCTTTCAAACGGGAGAATTAAGACACTGCCAGTTATTGCCTCTCCAAATCTGATGTATTCCAGGTGCTTCTAAAAATCTCTCCTGAAAGAAACATTAAAGAAATGCAAAGTAGAGTCACTGAACAAATCTGTATGTGAAGGTGAAAAACAGTTACTTAAAGACTTAATGAACAGCAGTTGTGAGGGTTACTGGTGGATTTGTACTGCAGGTATCAATTGCCTTCTCTGAATGATACATTTTGCCATTTCTTTTAAGTATATGTAAGGAAAAATTCTTTCATGTATGATTTGTTTAGGAGATAACGGGAATGCCCAGAGGAGCATGCTTGTACTGTCATCTCCATTTAGTTTATAATTATGAATTGTAACCTGCTGTGGGAAGGAGTGATGTGTGACGCAAGAGATCATCATTTGATTTGCTGTAATCCTTTGTGACTATCATGTCTTCCTTCACTCTTTGCAGTGAGTGAGCTAGTTGTGCTCATTACAGAGTGTTCTTGTCCCTGCTGATCCTGAGCCCAGAGGATGTCAGTCTTCCTTGAGGTCCATGGTTCACTTTGAGAGTGAATTTTCTCCAGACAGCTGGATTTTCAGTACTCCAGAGATCTTCTTTCATTAATCTGCTTCTGGCAGCAGGACGATTTCTTTTTTCCTGCCAGTGCAATTTCCTAAAGTAGCATGATTACAGCCTATGTGACAGGATGGTGCTGGTGGTGGTACTAGTCACTGTCCTATGAGTCAACTGTGCAAAATCTATTTGAGATGCAAGAAATTCTAATGTGACTTTTTTTAATTGAAAGGGGTGAAGGATGGGTTTGTGATTAAGACACTGTGCTAAGATCTAGGAGACAATCTGGATCAGTTCTTCTGTTATTGACTTTGCACTTGACCTTGAATCGCTAACCATTGGCATGTATGATTCTGGAGCCTCTAAACTGAACTAATGAATAAATGAAAAATAGCACAGAATCACAGAATGACTCGGGTTGGAAGGAAGACCTCAAGGATCGTGGATCTCCAACCGCTGTGCCACAGGCAGGGCCACCAACCTCCACATCTAATACTAGACCAGGCTGCCCAGGGCCCATCCAACCTGGCCTTGAACACCTCCAGGGACAGGGTCTTATATTTAATATTTATGCCCATGGTTTGTATGGGCGTACGCTCCGCTGGGTGAAATGCTGGCTGGATGCCTGGGCCCAAAGAGTTGTGGTCAATGGAGTTAAATCCAGTTGGCGGCCGGTCACGAGTGGTATCCCCCAGGGCTCGGTAGTGGGACTGCTTCTATTTAACATCTTTGTTAATGATCTTGAGAGGGTATTGAGTGCACCCTCAGTAAGTCTGCAGACAACACCAAGTTGGGAGGAAGTGTTGATCTGCCTGAGGGGAGAAGGGCACTACAGAGGGACCTGGATAGACTGGATCAATAGGCAAGGTTAACTGTATGAGTTTCAATAGGGCCAAGTGCCGGGTCCTGCATTTT
>JAOWBP010001760.1:88386280-88403789 GCA_028571105.1 Tragopan temminckii
TCAAAATCACAGTTGAATCCATTTCCTTGCATTGTTTTTCTCTATAGATTTTGTTTGACTACAGTTCTTATTTTCCCCTCAATAGTCTTATTGTAAAGATCAAAATATTTACGTTTAATTGCTTTTTTATTCATTTAATTTGGCATGATTGAATTAACTGTGTAATTGTTTAAGAAATTGAAGATGTAGCCTCTCGAATATGAACTTGGCTTCAACATCCAAAATTCTATTGAAAAGAATTCCAACAAAAACATATCCTCAGAACTTCTGCTTTGTGTGTAAGTTGTAAACCAGGAGGCTCTGGCTGTCAATTGGCCTGAGAATATTTTAGCTTAAAGTTGGGTGAGTTTGAAGCTAGAGTCAAGCCTGTCCTTTCTGTTAAGCATCTAGAAAGCTGTTTTAAGGAATGAATGTGCCAAGGGTTTGAGGTTCTAACAGGCTGCAGGGATCCCTAAGTGGCCTTGATTTTTTCATAGAATTTGAAGTTGTGATACCCAGGGTCAGCAAAGGTATTGAATGCAGCCTTTCGCTACCAGCTTCTTTGGAAGCCTCATATTGTACCACGTGAAGCAACTCTCAGCCATTTATTTCCCTTTTAGGGAAGATATTACTTTCAAAACAGCAGAGAAAGCCATAGCTTTTTTGGAAGGTGCATTTAGAGAGAAGAAAGTAATTAAGAAATAAATGCCTCTTTAGCAGTGAAAACTATTGCATGGATTTTTTCTGTCCTTGCATCTTTTCTTTCCAGTATCATTTGGAGCTGTTTAGGAAATAGTATTCTGGTGTTCTGTACCAGGATAAGAGTTGTCAAACTTGGTACTTATACTTCTTTCTCTCTTTTTATCCACAAGCTTACATCTTTTTGTCGTTTCAGGCCAGAGAAGTGTACCTTAAATATAATTGAATTGATGTTAACTTCTGTGTTACTAGTGCACAGTGTTGCTGAGTTCTTGTTCACTTTTCTTTATGCACACATGGGAAAATGTAAGAGTGGTTGTTTGCATTTAAGCTTTTTTCAAATAAGAGATCTTGTACAGCATTTTCAAGAAGTGTAAAAGGCAGAATGCCTTCTCTGCCTATGCCAGGAGACTATTTGGCTGCATTTAAATTCCCTTCAGAACCAGATAACGTTTGTTTTATTTTTAGAGGTTGAGGTAAGGGGTGGGGAAGCTTAGTTTTCCTGTGGCTGTTGGAAAAGTCTACTTGAGGAAAATGTGATTGTATTTGTTTATTTTGGGATCATCCACTTATTTCTATTATTGCCATCTACTAGATTGCAGGTCAGACTGGTCAGGCAGGAGATAATTACCATGCATGTGTGCAAGTGTATACAGTGTATTAAGGAAGATAACCAACCTTGTCCGAAGCATCCTGGATTTAAATTACTATTAATAGAACCAATTTGGAGCTGAAGTTTGGGCACTGATACAGTATCCTGTAATTCCCAGACCATTCAGCTGCTTTCATTAGAATCTGAAAAGGAGAAAATAATTGCCATATTCGTACAGAAGTGGTCACAGCAGTCCTACTCACTCTTTGCAAAAGAGTGCCCTCCTCTGATAAAAACTGAAGTCATTAAATGAGTGGCATGAACTTTTTTTCTATTTGTTGTCTTATGAAGAAGTGAAAATTGGCTTTCTGTTATCTCATTTTTTATGACTGCAGCTACTGAGAACAAAATCTTGGACCTTCTTCTCCGAGCGATAGATTTGGGTCCCTCTGCACAGGAGCACATTTGTGTTTGAGTTACCAGTGGGCAAAAAGAGGTCTTTGGGAACGTTTGGTTTATCAGTTCTTTAATTCTTGTTTTTAACACTGGGAGTCTCCAAACTAAGTTCATTTTCTGACTGAATTCATTAGTGTAGTAAAAGGAAGATAATTTTCGCTTACAATTGAAATGGTTTTGAAGCACCCAGGGCACCCAATACAATCAGTTCGTGAACTATAAAGAAAGAAAAGCTGCTTTCTGAGGGAAGGACTAGAGATCACTTGGCAAACTTGCAGTCTTTCCTAGGCTCTGCTAGTTTTCTGTACAACTTTTAGCAAGTGATTTTGCCTTTGCTCCTAATTCCCACCTACCAGGTAAAGATGAGATTGTTCCCAAGACGTGAATTGCTTGCCTTGCCTGTAAGTCCCTCACAAAAGGGACTGTCTTGTACTTTGCTCGTATACTGCACCCAGCCAGGAATTTCAAAGAATACAAGAAACAGAAAATAATTTGTTAATGCATCATTTTCATTTTTCAAGTATGTGACAGTAGTACGGAATGCTTTAAATCATCCACAAGCAGTCTTGCATCTGCTAACCTGAGAAATTTGCATTGTGAAGCATCAGAGTGATTTTGAGACATGGCTAGATGTTACTCCTATACCGAAAAGGCTCAGCAGTTTCATCACTTATTACTTGCCAGTTTGCTTTGGCCTCTAGAATATGCTCCCTGTTGTTTTCTTGCTTCTGATTGCTTGTTTGCGTGGGCAGTTACTATACTTCTCCTGTGTTTGGTGGCAGTTCATAGAATCATGGGATGTTTTGAGTTGGAAGGAATCCTTAAAAGTCATCTAGTCAAAATCTGCGACAGTGAACAGGGAAACCTATAGCTTGATCAGGTTGCTAAGAGATGGTCCATCCTGGCCTTGAATATCTCCAAGGACGGGGCACCCACCACCTTACTGGGCAACTTGTGCCAGTGCCTCACAGCCCCTATTGTAAAAAAAATTCTTCCTTATATCCAATCTAAATCTCACCTCTTTTAGTTTGAAACAGTTTTCCCTTGTCCTATCACAACAGACCATGCTGAGGAGTCTGCCCCTTCATTCTTATAAACCACCTTTAGATGCAAGGCCACTCTCAGGTCTCCCTGAAGCCTTCTCTTCTCCAGACTGCACAGTCCCAGCTCTCAGCCTGCCCTCATAGGAGAGCTGTTCCATCCCTTGGATCGTTTTTGTGGCCCTTCCCTGGATGCATTCCAACAGGTCCATGTCTCTCTTGTACTGAGGATTCCACATCTGAATGCAGTACTCCAGGTGAGGCCTCACCAGCACAGAGCAGCTGCTGGCCATGCTGGCCACCCTTGTTTGGATGCAGCCCAGGATACAGTTGGTTTTCTGGGCTGCAAGGGCATATTGCTGGCTCATGTCCAGCTTGCCCTCCACCAGTCTTTTTACATGGCTGTGCTCCATCCTTACATCCCCCAGCTTGTACTGACAGTGGCAGTTGCCATGACCCAGGTGCAGAACCTTACACTTGGATTTATTGAACCTCACGAGGTTCACCTGGGCCCACTGCTCTGCTTGTCTAAGTCTCTTTGGATGGCATCCCATCCCTTGGGCATATTGACCATACCACACAGCGTGGTGTCATCTGCAAACTTGCTGAGAGTGCACTCAATCCCACTGTTGATGTCATTGATGAATATATTAAAGAGCATTGTTCAGGCAGCAGCAGATAGGAATACTGCAAATGCTCAAAGATCACAAAAAAATCTTTCTGCTGTATGCAATAATCTTACTTAAAAACTTCTTGACTTCTTGATCAATGTTTTCCTGATATGAGTAATGTCAAACTTAATAGCGTAGCTGCAAACTCCAATGTATTAGTGACTGTAATTTTTTCTGGAAGCAGTTGCCAATTAGGGTGAAAGGCAGTTTTTTGTTGAGGGGAAGAAGTCAATGCTAAATACTAGTGTTTGAAAGGACTTTAAACCAATTAATAGGGATACTTCCCATTTAGATATGGAGTTTTTTGGACAGGCACCACATCTCTTGTGTTTTGTAGATGGCCACGAGCATTTTGGCAGCAGATAAATAATATATGTTTCAGAAGCTGGTGGATGAGTGCATTGAGTCCTGTAATGTTCTGATTATTTTTTTAGAGCCCCTGCTTTTAAATAAATAAATACTTCTTTTTATGCTGATAGTTAGCTTGATTAGTTTGGCTGGGGCACTGGGTCTTGGGCAACGTGGAAGGCTTGTTATGGAGCAACTTGAGCATTTCTTTTGCCTCTGTGCCTTGTAACCTGAAGCTGTCTCCTAGAAATGATGTGTTGGAGTTGCAGATGGTTACAGACTGCCTCCAGTTAGCCTGGATGCTTTCTTTCAGCTAGTCCTTTGTAACAGAAAGGCAGCTGTGGTCACCTTGTGCTTTTCCTTCTTGAGCTAAAGGGAAAAAGAAAGTTAATTATTACCACGATGTAACCTCTCTTGTGTTACTCCCATAGTAGCTCTTCTTCAGCTATATCTGAAAAACGTGTGAAAAGAAACCAAAGAACCAAACACCCAACCAAAACAACAGAGGCTGGATATCCCATGAGATTCATACTCGAAATGTATTGTTGGTGATTTACTGTTTTACAGAGCTTCAACAGTCCTGCTCTGATCCTTCCCAGCCAAGCAATGAGCCCTGTAAGGAACGTTTTGGTGTGCAGGCTGCTGATTCAAATCTAGTTTGGCTCAGGAGTAACTGGAAGGTGTTTATTATGTGCTCTCAGGTCAGTCTGACTAAAAATGAAGCATGACATCTCTTCTTATCAGTGTAATATACAGTAGGTACTTGTTGCAGAGATTTGCTGGTAAATGATTTCTTGGAGCTGGGAGATGCCCTGAGGCTGGCTCCAGCCGTTCTGTGTATCACTCTCGTACTGCAGAGCCTCTGTGAGAGATGGGATGTGGATCAGCAATTGCATGTGATGCTTTTAAGAGCAGCTCTCTTTCTTCAGAGTAGTGTTTGGGACATGCCGAGAGAAGGAAGGCCTTTGTCATGAGAAGCTTTCAGTATAGAGGTAGCTCTGTGTTGTTGCAAGAAGTGCTCGGTGTTGGCAAGTAGTGAGATGGCATTTTTCCTTTTTTTCCCTGAGAGGAGTTCTTCCCAGGTGATTCACCTCTACACCACTTACAGGTTCTTGCTTTTTGATGCATATACCAAGACAGAAATTTCTTACATTTGCTCTGCTTGTTCTGCAGAAGAGAGAAGCTTCACTTCTTAGAAGCTGTTTGAGGAGCTTGTAAAAAGAATCTGAAATGGCAGCTGGGATGGAAAATAAGTTGTAAAGAAGTGAAGCTGGTCTGAGAGAAGATTGCAGTGAAGCTTTGGAAGAGCAGAATAAATGGGATCCCAGAGTGCTCACTTAATTGCAGGAGATGAAACAAAGCTCAAGTTGTCTTACCAAATGCACCAACAGTGCTCATATCCACCACTTCCACTCTCACAAATAGATCCCAGCACATCTTGTGCCTCTGCATGCATTCAGGTGCTTCTGTCTTTCTTCGTGTGTAAAAAACAGGGGTTGTATACTTGCTTTTAATGCACAGCATGCTTCTCCCATATCAGCAGCTGATATTGATGTTACCCTGTAGAAAAGAGAAATGGGTAAATTAATAGGTAAATTGATAGGAAGGCTACTAAACAAAACAAAACAAAAAAAAAGTAAATAAAAATTCAGTAAGTGAGCATGGCAGCAGCAGAAGTAAACTTATGCTTTAAATGCTGATGTTTTTTCAGCCTTTGTCTGCAAAATCAGATGTAATTACTCTGCATCTCTTAATGTTAGGCATTGTTGATATTTCCATATTCCCCCTTTTTTTTGAGAACATACAAATGAAATCCCTAGGTGGGGACAATACATTGCTAAGACAGTGCAGGGAAAGCTAATTCCTTGTCCCATTCTCCCCAGACTCTTTTAAATAAATGAATAATACTTATATTTTAATTGTGGAGAAGTATTTAAAGCCTAGCAACCTGATACTGACCCAGACCTCAAATCGTGCAAAGATTAGAGAGTAGATAAGGAACTCTCCTTGCAATGGCCTCCAAAAGAATTGGCAACATAGGAAACATTTCATGTGTCAATAAAATGAAGTAATTGGGAATTGGCAAGAATCACTGTCCTTGTACACACAAGGCAGAGGTGGTGGGATTCACTTCCTGGGAAAAGTTTGTAAACGTTTCTGGGCTCTGCTCCCTGTGCCAGTAAGGAAAATACTCATTGGGCATTTCTGCAAAGAAGCACAGCCGAATGCAGAAATAGCTAATTCCTTGGTTTTTACTGTAGGAATTTGCTTATTAGTTAAACTCTAAGTTCCCTTAACCCCTTTAACTGTGTTATCAAAGAAATGAGTGGTGTTGTTTTACTAAAACGGTATGGTTTTGTGATTAAATCCTAACCATTCTGAGCAATCTGAGCAAGACCCAGAGGCCTCTCCTGTCCCAGCCCTGCTTTTACATGCACGCAGTAGCATACTCCTTGTGTGAGTGGTGCCACTTGCTACTCTTGGGGGGGGAAAAAAAACACCAGGCTTTTAGAATGCATCAAATCCAGTTGTGCTTAGGGTGCTTATAGGGTATGGGTGATGATTGATATATATATGTATTTTTTCCATATAAGAGCAGCTCTTTCTTCCTTCCCTCCAGGGGTAGCTGCTGAGCACAAGTCTCTCAGAGCATCCCGTATTTCACATAGAAATGCCCCTCACCCAGGGCTATATGAAAGATTAGTCTCTGTGTTTTGACTTATCTTGATTTATTAACTGAGAGACTGTTGTGGAAGGATTCGGGTAAGTTTCAAAGGGCTTTTCCTAAAGGCACTGTGCCAGGTCCCATCTCTCTCTTGATGGTTTCCAGCTCAGGCTTCTTGAAAGGAGAAATATATCCATAGATGGGGGGCCAGAGTGGAAAGATGTGATATTAATCTGCTTTCGGTGACTTCTGCAGTCAGCCTGGCACTCAGGAGCCCATGTTTGCACAGGTCACTGCGTGTGCTTCCGTCTGTGGAGCGATTTCAAGTGTTTCCTTGGCTCTTCAGCCATGTCAGAATATCTTGGGGTATAAACTTACACTGTGCTTTCTGAGACTGCTGTACAATTGATTATTATTTCCCATTTTGTGGCCGAAGTGGTAGCAACACAGCCTAAATAAAGATCAGTTGTGGCACAGCTCCTCCCTTCTTTATGACACTTGATGAAGACAAGACAGCATTTCCAAAGTGGCTTCAGCAAAGACAACAAGCTCAGTTATGTCATCCTTAGATTTCTGTGGGTACCTGGTACTTCTCTGGCTGGGAATGGGAACTCTAGCTGGCTTTGTATGTCCTTAAGGTGTCTTTTTTTGATGATGCTTTACTATTTAGTTTGAATGGTTTCATCATCTGTCTTGTCTTTTTTTCCACAAGCAGGAGTGAGGAAATGGGCATGATTTTTAGTCCACTAGGAAACGCAGTGTTTATTGTCCCTAGGGGCTACGTTAAGCATGCGACCAGCTCCCATCCCAATAGAAGAGCCAGAATGGAGACAGACACCTCCCCCAGTCACAGCTACCTCTGGGACCTTCAGACTACGGCGAGGCAGTCGGTTCACGTGGAGAAAGGAATGCCTGGCTGTTATGGAAAGGTATGTCATTTTGGGGCTCTGGAGAGGGGCACTTAAAGCCAATGCAAATATCCTTTTTTCCTGCTAGCTTTGTTTTCGTGGGTGTACTTTAGAATGGCGCAAGCCAGTAAGCGTTAACTGTAATTCCACGTAGTAGAGTAGGAGGAGCTACTTCAGCCCTTCTCTTGTTTTTGTTTTTAATAAGTGCTGTACTGCTCTGGACACTATTATATCTTGTAGCTGCTAAGTAGTCTTTCCCATTGCTCATTGTGAGAGCACTGGTGTTCATTCAGTTTGTCCTTTTCTTTTGCAGAAACCTTTCCATCCAATCTAGTCCTGCCTCTCTCTTGGTGGAGTTCTGCACTCTCTTTATACTCTACATTTCTCCTTCCCACTTTCCTGGTTTAGTCTCGTAAAATAACTTGAAACATTACATTTGATACTGGCATTTCAGCAGCACTGTAATTGTACAGGATGCAGAACTTTGCCTTAACAAGCAATAGATTTCCTATCCAAAAAGGCTCTTACAACCCTTTTAGATGAACTGGGAACAGTACAGAGCAAAGTGGATATTTCAAATAGATATGCAGAGTGGTAGGTGATCATTAGAGCTCCCTACTCTTCACTCCTGCAGAGACGAAGCACTCTCGAGCCAGGTCTCCTTGCTGCCTATGTGCTTTTCCCTTCCCTTTCCTTACAGTAATCTCTCTTTTATGGGTAACATCGTATAATAATGACGGTCTAGTGAAGTCAAACATAGTTTAGAGATGAATGTTTAATTCTGATAAAGGCTAAATGACTGGGAGGACTTTTCTTCTCTCCAGGAGCATAAGGAACCTCCTTTCCATGAAAGCACTAGATGATGATCTTTACACACTACATTCCACCCTAGTTTGCAAATCCATTGAATCCTTGGCCATTGGATTTTTAGGATGTGCTTCTGCCATTTCTTTACTGCTGCTCCTTCCTCTTATTTGCATGAGGGTCTTTGGAACTGATTAGAATCAGGAGGGGTCTACATCTGCCTTACCTAATACCAAAATACTGAGCTGAACGTATGTGGGTGAGGCCGTCACAGCAGCTTTGCAGGGCAGAGGCCAGTAACTGTTTGTTTCCATATTCTGTGCTGGCACAGCTTTAGCTGAATATTTCCCCAAAGGAAATGTAAATGTTTAAGATCTGTTCTGCTTTGCTAGACCCATCTAGTGTAATGTCCTGATAGCAGGGGGGTTTGCATTTACCTGGTGTGTCCCCCTCTGCATAGAATGATGTGCAGTGTGGGAACAATATCTGGTACTTCAAAATGCTTGTATGACTGTCCTGATTGCCATGTGAAGGATTACAGAAATGTGTGTACCTTTGTTGTGTGTACCTCTAAGGCCATGCTATCCTCTTATTAACTTGTGTGTAAAATATTTGGTTGCTGTGAGGTAGAATTAAAGCTATCTTGGCCATGGGTGTTTTCCTGCCTACTATTATTTGCTGTTTGCATTATGATAATGCTTTAGGCTCCCTTACGCTAGGTACTGTGGAATCACAGAGCAGAAGGAGATGGTTAAGGAAGTTCTTTCCTCCTCCACATCTTTCCTAAATCCAGTCTCTGCTGTGACACTGTTGAAGTCAGATGAGCTGCAGTGGTTTGGTATATGTCTGTTAGAAAGGTTTCCTTTTGAAGGAAGCAAGTCAGCACTGACATTGGGAATCATCAAGTACTGTATGCAGATATGTAATCACTTGATCTAATTTTGTATTACAGCCTTTCCTCTTTTAGCCACTCTTGGTTTTGTTCACTGTGTCTTGTTTTGCAGTCTGTAAGGTCTCTACTGCAGGGTAGCATTGCTTTTTGGTTAATTAAATGGAGGCTTCTGCTGTGTTCCCTTCATCCTGGCTTTAAAAATAATTTGCAAAACCCTTGCTAGGTCACTACAAACACTGATACTGGAAAGCGTGGCCAAGAGTTTTACCTAGAGGCAAGAATACAGTAAACTCTACCTGTGGTAAAAGCTTTGTATGGCAATAAAACAAAGGCAAGTTTGGAATATGGTTGTTTAACTGTTAGTTGCTCATCGGCTTAGCTGAGCTGTAAAGCTGTTTTATGTGACAAGTTTGAAATGATGGAAGAAAAACGCTCACTTGGGAGCCCTATGAAGAGGCTGACTAACTTCACTTCCAAGTCACCAATGTCCTCCAGGCTCTTCAGTAATGTGACTCAGAGCACCAGCCAGCACGAGGGTAACCAGACTCCAGCTGTCTCACCCAAACAGATCAGGTTTACTTGATGCCATAGGGTCAGAAATCATCATTTGGCCCACAAACCAGTGTTTGGCATTGAGTGTGGACTGGAGCCATTCAGCTGGTAATTTGCATTTTCCTTTAAAGGATTAAGTTTTGACTGTGAGCAGAGGCATCTTACTTGCTTTAATGGACTATTTTCCTTAATTAAATGCATGTTTCCTTGTGCTGCATTTCTATGTCCTGCAGCATCTTAATGTGTTGTTGGTGCATGCAGGGATTTAGGCACCTAGTTTTGAGCTTCTTTTTTGGGTTTCTCAGTAAAGTGTTTGTTCACCTGGGCTTTCTGGCTAGTCAGCAATGAGAAGCAGGGATCCAGAAGGCAATTCCATCACACTGATGCAGCTCATGAGGAGTACGTGCACCTTTCTCCCTAGGTACAAGAGAGGTCTCTTCTGCAACAAGACCTACTTCAGTGATTTATTTAAATGCCTAACGATAAGAGCGCTGAATCTAGACATTAGTGGGAACTCTTGTGTAGGTGATGCAAAGCTACTTTTTCTTGCACACTTTTGAAATGTTGCTGTGAAGCAGGAAAACAGGCTTTGGTGAGGATCAAAGTCTTGGGCTGCTGTGTGAGTTAATTGTGGTATGCGCTACTGACTTAGAGTCGGTTGGGATGAAATGCGGTTGCTAAAAGTCAGTGTATCAAAGCTGAGAGCACTTCAAGGAAAGAATCTGAATCTGGTCGTAAAAATGAGAAGTGCTCCCCAACCAAAAGTGCACTGAACAAGTCAGGATTTGTCCCATGTCCTGAATAAGAAAGACGAGGACTTTTCAAAATGCAAATCTACAATAATTGCAATGCAATTAATTATATCATGTTGGCAGCAATATCGTAATTAAGATTACAGTTAGGCCAGCACATATATTGAAGTATCTGATGTGCATAAGTGTCTTTTTGTGTGGGTATGTGTATTAAAGAAACTAATTGGTTTACACTGGATTTCCAGAATAGTGCTTGCGGTCTCTGTAATTCAATTCTCCAGTCTTTACTGCTCTTTTGGAAATTCTCCCAGGGTAGTTTATTACTCGCTGGGCTTAGATTTCGGACAATAGATCCAGAAGGTCTTGTTCTCCCTCTCTCTCCTTTTTCTCCTTTTTTTTTTTTCTTATTCCAAATATTGCTCCGAATATTTATGTTCTGAAGGTTAAGAGGAGCAATGGTTCCAGAAAGTAAAGTTCTATATTTAACTTCAGACTAGGTGTGGTTCAGACAACTGCAGTGCAAGCTCCCTCTCACTGCTGTGCTAGTGATATCAACCTTGACCTGTTCTCTTCTAGAGCCTCCTACTCATGAAATATGCTGAGTTTTGTGAGTGGTGATGTTGTCGTGTGGCTTTACCCTCCTTTGGGAATAGAGCTAAGACTTCAGCAGTCCTTTCTGTTCAAACCTGAGGTTAAACTTGAAAGTCTGTTTCTGGTTCAGTTTTGTGTTGTTCTGCATTACGTCTTGTCCCGAAGATTTTCTTTTCCTCTGCTTTACCTCTTTTCAACCCCTCTCATTAGAACTATGAAATTGAAAATCCCCTTAGGGTTTTTTTTCTTCTTTTAATGAAGCTGTGTCATCTTGTCTGTCTTTTTTTCTTTAAGTTATTTGTGCTTCTCTAATCGTATGTTGCAGCTGAAGTTTATCTTTTCTTTCAGGCAAATTGTTACTGAAGAATGATCTAAGATCAGCAGCAGGATCGATGGCAATACACCCATTTTAAGGCACTCTTGTTAAGTGCCACTAAAGCCTGATGGAAGGGAGGGCCTGAGTATTGTTGGTTTTTTTTAAGTATATGCTTTATCCAAAAATTAAAATAACTATAGATTGTGCTCTAGACAACATGAATAATCCATTAGTTGAAGTATTTCAGTTTATCTAGAAAGGAGGGGCTTTCTTTCTGGTTGAAGGTTATTTGGTTTGATTGCATGTGTTCTTTTAATTGTAATACTTTACTTTGCTCTTGAAGCATCCTTTTGTAAAGATGTATTAAAATTAAAGGCAGTAGATGATATTGATACCTATTATCCCCATTGCATAGATGGCAAAATGGAGTCAGGTGCTTCACTTGGCTTTGTGATCCGAGGCAGCTTTATTCATAAAAGAAATGAGTTTAGATTTCCTAAGATACTGAGGATATGGTTTCGTGATATAGCTGAGCTGAATTAACAGTTTGTCACCATCTCATCCTTTAGGTGTTATCCTGTCTCATCACCCTTCTCGATTCCTCCTCCTCAGTTTCCTCGCTCCTGCCATCCTGCATTGTGCCAGATATGTTTCTTGTCAGATGGAAATACCTGCCAATTCAGCTTGGTTCAGGAAAAAAAAACAGTGTTTCCCCCTCCATTTTTGTGAATTGATTCAGCTTGCTGTGCAGTGAGGGCATGCCAGAGCTGGTTGAGGGCAAATGAGAGGTATGCATGACTGAGAGCTCAGGGAAGGGAAGGCTTACCAAAAGCAACCTTACAAATTTTCCATGATTCTTTTTGTTTGCGTGTCAGTTTTGTCTTTTGGTTTGACTTAGATGAGCTCCTGCTCCGGCTGAAAGCACGGTCATGCTGGCGGTTGCACTGGCATTGTTGAAGACTCGTCCTTTGATTTTTGCTGTCCATCTTCCTGAAGATGCAACTTCTGCAGCGGTCCCAGCAAGCCAGCAGAGCCTGTGCATGGTTCTGGCTCTGAGTGATATCAGGTCTGACATGCGTTATTAGAAATTCTTCCGATTGTGAAAGCACTATTACTGCAGCTCTCCTGAGCGCCGGGGCTTCCACAGCTTCCCTGGGGAAAATGAGAGCTCTATTAGCTCCTGAAATTCAGTTAGGAAATTTTCTTAGTTAATTTCATCCCATTACTCTTAGTTATGTCTTCTAGCAGAACCTTAATACCAGCCCCATAGGGGATCTAAGTTTCCTGTGCGAGGCTTTGGAGGAGATGTAAGTTTTGGATTCATTGTGTTTCTCCCTCTTCGAGCTGACAACAGAGCAGGAAGTAATGTCTTTTGGTCTCTTCCATTAGGCTTGTATATTGTTAGAAACAGAACATCAGTTTCTCGTCAATATAACAACATCCATCAGTGGGCTTGGAAATTCTGCTTGCCTTCCTTGGGCTTTTCTGAGCCAGTGCTGAGAGGTGGGGAGTGCTGAGAGTTATGTGTTGCTGCATGTGTGACCCTCAGATATCATTGAACTTTTCTGTGACTCAGTGATCTCGATTGTAAAACACCTATTGCCCGTTTGGGAGACTGAGCCAAGCCAAAGGAGGAGGGGTGAGCAAGGAGCTCAAAGCCCATAACCTTCGGCTTACCAAGGAGGATCTGTGTTAGGTCTTAGGCAAAACTTCCCAGCTTTATGGATGGTTGAGCTGAAGCTATCTGTAAAAACCGTGGAATTTTTCTCTGGAACAAATTAGCTAAAACCTGTCAGGGTTTTTCTGATATACTTGATCTCAGTGCAGAGGGAGATGCTGGATGACTTCTTCACATTACTTTCCATTTCTTTCTATTCTATTCTAAGGTGTTTGTTAGTCAGCAAGTCGCAGTGGGAGGTTTAACTGCATTAAGTCCTCTGAGATCTAAGGAAGGAATTATTTTTTTTTTTAGCATCTTTGTTTTCAGTTCATACCTGTGAAGTGCTTTGAGATCCATGAGTACAGGCACTTCTGCAAAGGCATTTGGTGAATTTCATTTTACAACTTAGACAAAATCATTTGGTTGTCTGAAAGTTCAAGAGGTTCAACTCAGGGTCATTGCTGTATGTCTTCATAAAATGCAAGAGCAGCCATTTTCTGCTTGCTACACAGTCAGTATCTTTCTTATTTTGCATTAGATCAAGCTACATTCCCTCTTAGATATGCATAATATGCAAGCTTCCTATTTTAATCAGCTGTAAGCAAATCCCAGTTGTGTGGCAGATAGCACACAGCAAAATGTAGTACTAGCATATCTGTCCAAAGTGCTCACCAGGCACTGCTGTCTGGAAGGATTCAGCAGCTAATGAGTTACTTTTCTTCTTTAGGGAGCTCAGGTGCTTTTTCTATCTTTGTTCTGTCTCTCTTTTTACTATTAAAAAGAAAGATCTGTGGGAGAGGCAATTCTTTGCAACAGACTCCAGATATATTTTTTTTTAATTTATTTTTTGCCAAGGTCAAAATAACTGAAATCAACATTTGCAAAGGGAGCCTTGTCAGTCTGTAACAGTACTATCTTATGTGGCAAGCCCATATTTTAAGAATGGGAGTTCTTCTCTAGTCCAGATATTGTGCATTTCTTCAGAGCCAGTAGATGCTTCAATATTACGTCTCCTGCTCATGGGGGTGAAAAGCAGGATTTCATCCTAAGGTATACCATTGTCTTCACATAGAATCATGGCAATTCTCATACAATTGGCATCAGAGATCTCTGTTTGTACCCAAATGCTTTGAGTGAAGTATAATCAATACGTATCATGTGGGCTAATGTCATTTTTGCTGGCTCTGGTAGCATCAATGTATCAGAGGATCTCTGAGATCACTTAACATTTGAAAGCATCACTTGGCTCCTTCTGGGACAACTTCAGAGCGTACCTCTGGATTCTTAACAGGTGCAGCACCCAGCTGTTTGTTTTGCACTTGCATTGATTTCATGTGACCAGTTTGTAGAACTGTGTCAGGGCATTGTGTAGGGAGGAGTGGTGTACAGGCAACCTCAATTCCACCTGAATTCCTTCTGGGAAAACATGAGTATGTGATAGAAGGTTTGAAGAACACTGAATGATGGGCTGCTTAATATCAGCCCAGGTCAAACTCATTAAAGAGCAGCCACATTGTTCTTGTGCAGCTTTTCCAGCTCTATCTTTTCTCTCTGGCACAAGAGGTCCCTGTACTGCACCTAACACTATGGAATTCTGTCTCAACTGAAGCTTAGAGGCTCAGCAATAACACAAGTGGTGATGATGACAGTGTTTGTCATTCTCTCTTACCTTTCTCTCTGGTCAGTGGTTAATTCACGTGTGGCTACAAATCTTACAGCTGTAGACAAAAACTTCCTTATCCTAATTTTCAGAGTATCCTGCTGTTGCAGCTGTGGACATTCTTATTATTCACATAAATATGTAATTTCTTCTAAGTCCTGCAAGGGTCTTTGGGGTACCTTGGGAGAGCTAATTATACGTAGTTTAATTTTATATGCTAAAATGTGTTTGAGAAGTTGGAGATCCCTTTTGCCCAAGTATCTGTGAAAGAATAAAAACATGGCATTTATCTTCCCATGATCATTCATCTTATACACTACTGTCGATGTACTACTTACCTCCTCCCTGAGCTAAACATTCTTTCTCTTAACTGTTCTCAAATGAAAAGTCTTTTTATTTGCCTCTAGTAACGTGTATTACCACTCTTCTCTGGACTTTTTTGTTTTTGCTGGGCAACCTGCTCTCAGTAGCACTGCTTAAGCAGCAAGGTTAGATCAGATGACCTCCAGAGGTACCTTCCATCCTCAGCAACTCTGCACTTCTGTGATTCTGCATTTTAATTTTTAGTGATCTGGGTTAGGTGAGAAGAGACTGGAGCAGCACTGATTACCATTTTTCCAGAGTGATGTTACCACTGATTGGAAAATGGAAACACAACCCCTGTTTTTAAAAAGGGAATAAAGAAAGACCCAGGGAACTACAGACCAGTCAGTCTCACCTCTCTGCCTAGCAACATCACTGAGCAGATCTTCCTGGAGACTACGATAAACAGAGAGATGGTCAGTGACAGCCAGCATGGCTTCACTAAGGGCAAATCATGCCTGAAAAATTTGGTGGTCTTCTGTAATGGGGTTGTAGGTTTGGTTTATAAAGGAAGAGCAACTTCTGCCTGGGGTTGTGCAAAGTGTTTGACACTGTCTTGAACAACATCCTTGTCTCTTAATTGAGATGTGTGTTTGATGGATAAGGAACTGGTTTGACTGGTCACACTCAGAGTTGTGGTCAGCATTGCAATGTCCAAGTGAAGACCAGTGATGAGTGGTTTTCCTCAGAGGTCAGTACTGGGACCAGTACTATTCCACATCTTTGTTGGTGACATAGATAGTGAGATTGAGTGCTGCGTGGTTCAGTTGGTGTGCTGGAAGGAAGGGATCTGCTGTCCAGAAGGACCTGGACAGGCTGGAAGCGTGAGCCTGCACAAACCTTGTGCAATTAAACAGAGGCAAGTGCAAGGTTCTGCAGCTGGGTCAGGGCAATCCCAAGCACAAATACAGAGTGAGTGGAGAAGGGATTGAGAGCAGCCCTAAGCAGGAATTGGGTGATGTGTGGAATGAAAAGCTCAACAGGAGTTGATGGTGTGAGTTTGTGCTTCAGAAAGTCCAACCATATCTTGGGCTGCATCCAAAGCAGTATGACCAGCAGGTCAGGGTGGTGATTGACTCCCTCTGCTCTGCCCTTGTGAGATCCAGTGTGGAGTACTGCATTCAGTCTGGGGCACTCAACACAGGAAAGACGTGGATGTGTTGGAGTGGGTCCCAAGGAGGCCGCAAGGATGCTTGGAGGGCTGCAATACCTCTCCTGTGGAGGGAGCTGAGAGCTGATGTTCAGCTTGGAGAAAGTTCTGGGGAGACCTTCTAACATCCTTCCAGTACCTAAAAAAGGCCTACAGGAAAAATGGTGAAGTACTTCTTACAAGGCCATGCACTGACTGGACAAGAGATAATGACTTTAAACTAAAAGAATAGATCAGATATAAGGAATAAGTTCACTTTGAGAGTGATGAGGCCCTGGCACAGGCTGCCCAGAGAAGATGTGGATGGTTTATTCCTGGCAGTGCTCAGAGCCAGGCTGGATGGGGCTTTGGGCAGTCTGTGCTGCTGGGAGGTGCCTTGGCCCATAGCAGGGTTTGGGACTGGGTGGGCTTTAAGGCCTCTTTCAACCCAAACCATTGTAAGATTTTGTGATCCTAAGATTATACAGACAGAAGAATCAAATTTGTGTTGTTCCCTGTTCCCAGCCTAACATCTGGTTTTGCTGATGGCTTGTGTATTGATTGCAAGTATGTTTTCTTTGAGTAGTCCACAATGATGTGTGTTTTTCCCGAATGATTACAACTAATTTAGAACCAGTTGGTGCACATGAGTAGTTTGAATATATTCCTTTCTGTGTGCATTACTCTGATTTTTGCAAAGATATCTAATGAACTTCAGTTCAGTGTGGGAGTGTTTTGATATGTCTGAATTTCACAGCAGTGATCTGCGTTATTTGTATCTAAAATAAATCATTTACTTTCCAGAACATTATTTAATGCAACTGTTAACGCCAATCTTTTTAGATCACAACTTCTTTGAGCCAAAGCTTACGTTTTGTTCATGTGTGGAACCTGCACAGTGGTCTGTCTGCAGTCATGTTGAGATCTCTAGGTGCTGCTTACCATGAAGTCCAGTGCTGTGGGTAATCTCTCTATGGCTTTCTTCTATACCAGCATTATACTTACTGGAATTCTTGACATTCTTCTTCCTGTGATTATTCTGTTTTAAGTACAGAGGATCACATAGTAAGAAAAAACTTATATTAATTAACTACACCGTTGCATTTTACTCATTAATTTCAGTAGGCAGAGAAAGTCATAACATACTTCTTACAGAAGCTGTCTGAACTGGACCATGGTATATTCAGCTTACATTTCATGTAGCTATTTTGTAATGACTGCTCAGTGTAGGCTGTCTAGAACAGCCTGATCCTGCTGTAACCCATGTGAAGGTGATTTATCTTTGGATGTGCTCAGATACAAGGATGTAACAGTTGTGCTTCGTTGTCTCTGCCTGTACTGAAAGAGCTTCATAGAATCACAGAATGGCCTGGGTTGAAAAGGACCACAATGCTCATCCAGTTCCAACCCCCTGCTATGTGCAGGGTCGCCA
>JAOWBP010001760.1:88417068-88442603 GCA_028571105.1 Tragopan temminckii
TGTTGCCTGTTTTGCTGCATCTCCTACTGTGATATTCTGAATGCCAAGGTGACGCTGCAAATGCTGAGATAATATTCAGTTATCTGAGGCGTTTGGGAACTTTTCAAAGAATAACTGTGTATTTGAGTGCATGCTGTTATTATTTTATGCATATACAGGTTGACAGAAAATGTACTGTGTCGGTATCACTTCTGTAGGAGTGTGCATAAGCAGGCAGCTGACACCTTCTAGTGAAGCTGTGTTAGAATGTTTCTGAAAAAAACTTTCTTATTCTCCTCTTCTTGCAGTTACTTCAATGAGAATCAATATCCTGACGAGGCAAAGAGAGAAGAAATTGCCAACGCCTGTAATGCAGTTATACAAAAGCCAGGTGAGGAGCTGATCGCGATGTCCTTTCCAAAGGCAATTACAATTAGATTTCCTGCTAAATTCAGTAAATGTAATTTTATGGCTATTACTAATAATTCAGCCCTCTCAACTAGTTGTAGGTTTCTTCTCAAGCCTTCTTTGCCTTGCGTTCTTCAGAGCTGCCAATAATGGGATGAACATGAAAGTCAATGCAGTTTTCAAACCAAAATACCTATATCTGAAACTTAATTTTTCACCAGTTGAGGTATGAAATACAGGGTGTGTATTTCATTTATACAGCTTTGTAAATGACACTGCTAAGAAAATAAACATTCTCTGAAAGGCTTTCATTCTTTAAGGTTGGGTCACTTGTTTCGAAGAACTTCTGTAAGCACTTAGGAACAATCTGGCAATTTCATTACTCTCCATGAAAGGGGATTTTACTTGGTTCTGTTTCACAGATGGCAAATCTTAGGTTTACAGACTGAAGCGTGATGGAGATCATGTGGTCCTCAGAAGAGTTAAAAAATGAAACCACAGCTTTCCCACCTTTCAGGGTGTTTTTGGAACTTCTAGACAGGAGTCTTGCATTAGAATCTGAGCGTTAATGGGAGAACTTGTACTTGAATCAACAAGTTGCATTTTCCCTTTTCACAGAGAAATTATACTTGGTAGAGGAGCATGAATGCTCAGTTTAGTATTAGTAAGCCCAGATTAGTGGACGCACGTGCTGTTGCCTTGTTTTATGAGCCAAACATTTTCAGAACTTGTACTGTGGGTGTGTTTATATTTGATCTAACCAGTATAAAAATTAATGCAGAAGGAAACGAATGCATGACTTCTGAACAGAATAGCACAGAAACATAGAGTAACTAAGTTTGAAAGTGGCCATTTGATCAAGCAGAAGCATCTTAGAATAAGGTGTTCAGGGGCCTTTGCCTTTTTCATTCTTGAATAGCTCCAAAACCAGAGGTGTTCCCCACCTCCCTGGGCCTTTTGCAGTGGTGATTGCTTTCCTGCATTGTTCTAAAAGCTAGTCAGAATTTTCCTTGTTTCAACTTTTGTGTTGCCTCTTGCATGTTCATGGTGGAAGCAGAAGGATCTAGGGGGTAGAGTGCTGAAGAGGTTAGGATTTTAGGGCTGACAATGCCACTGGGTTGTTCAGCAACTTTGGACAAGACACTGTGTCTCAGGATTAGTAAAATACTGTGAATGATACTGGTACAGAGCATTAGGAAGCAGCACAGGTATCTATTTCCAGAATTTTCTTTCGTTCACTCATTCCACTTCTCTTATTTAAGTTTGCAGATGCTGATTGCTGTAATTATGCAAGTGTATGAAATGCTGAATAAATAAACTTTGAGAAAGTAAGAAGCACACAGTGAGAGTCTCATCCCTGTGTAGGCTGCAGGGAACTGAATATGCAGCTATATCAGCCACCTCAGATAGTCTTATAGCTAGCTTAAGAGGTTTCCATCATCTCTCTGCAATGCTGATTCCTGTCTTCCCTTTTTAGGCCAGTCATCAGGCGAAGGAGTTCTTTGCTGTAGCTGGGTGGCTGTTATTAGGATTATTTGTTTTGCTGATTGTGTAACATTCCAGTGGTCTGGTTTCCAACATCCCCTGCCCCATCTCCCAGAAGATAAAAAGTGTCCTGGCAGAATGGAGAGGCTGTGATGAGTGCTCTGGGAGCACGATGGCAGCTGCTGGTGGAGAAGAAGGAAGGCAGATTGAGGAGGGACAAAATTCCTTCATTCATTTTGCTGCTACCAAAGAAAACACGTCATTGAACTGCACCCTTGCGGCATGTAGTAAGAGAGCTAGCCCAAGGGTATGGGATTTATGGCAGGACTGTGAATTGATGAGTTTTTTGAATCTCAGTTTTGTGCTTGAACTAGAAAAGGAGCCCTCTATTCTCCCACGGCTCTGGATTTGGTTGATTGAAGCTGCAAAGAAATTTGTGTATTTCAGATTTTAAAAACAGAAGAAAGGCCGCTTTGTTTTTAGAGAGAGATTCGGCATTTATTACCATAGCATCTGAGCACAGTACTCTGGTTCACATAAAATTCGCTTCATTCTCAGTTCTAACAACTTTTCATTGCTGTTTATATTTCAGGAGTTTATCGCTCGTACAAGGGTAGTCTGCCTATCTTTTTTTTTTCCCCCTCCGTTGTTTTCATAGGAAAAAAGTTATCAGATCTGGAGCGAGTTACCTCCCTTAAAGTGTACAACTGGTTTGCCAACAGAAGAAAGGAAATCAAGAGACGAGCCAATATCGGTAATGTATCAGAGAGCCTGCTTTCAAGGTTCAGTACATTGACTTGCTCGGGAGAGATAAAAATTACACAAGATTGCATTACTGAAAATGCGTGAGGTTCTGATAATAGAAATGTGGGGAAATTTTTTAAGAGGAAGACTTACTATTTCAGATTTTTTCTCAAATACAGGTAAGAATTTAGTTTATGAAATTCCATCATCGATGCGGGAAAAATGAGGCAGTTACAAAGTTTTACTGGAAGATCACTTTTTAAAACCCAAACAAGAATTTAGTTTGTGGAGAGAGAATCACGTTCCCTATACTCAGCCTCACCTGGGCATTCCAGATAAAATCTGAAATAAAACCTGAAAGTGTCTGCATTGAAAATAAGGGAAATTGAGACTATTGCAAGTTCAGAACCTTAGTGTACCATTTACATGAGAAGTGGTTGTAGTGAGAAGCTTTTATGTGGTTATAAGTTTCCTTGTGTCTGTGTTCCACTGAAATGCGCTTGTTTTTTCTGCCAAAACCCAGAGTTGTCTCTCTTACTGCCATCCCTCAGACCCCACAGGGATCTAAGAGGCCAGATGAGTTATTTTACCTCTCAGATTCAGCCACAGGGACCAAAGGTTGCACAAGCCAACTTCTTATTCACGTTACACCTGTGCTCCCTACTGCTTTCCATGGGGTTGCACAGCACTGAGTGGCTGGAACAAAGTAATATTTTTCCTTGATGATCAGAATGAAACAAAAGCTAGCCCTGCAGGCCTTCTGTGCTTGAATGCCTCATCATGAGGAAATAAGAAGTGATGCTGAACTTGTAAGAAATACACCTTTTCATATGGATAAATGCAAGATGTTCTGATGAGAATAAACTCACGTTAGCAGCCGGGACCCAACAAACTTCTGATATTTGGGCAAAGTTTTATCTACAAGTCTAAGTACTGTGCAGAACTGAGTATGCAACATGTAGACAAGATAAGGCCCATATCTGCATGTTAACTGTTATTTTTGCAAATGTTGAAAGTGCCATCTTGCTGCTTTTTGTCGTATTTGTGAAGATGAAAAAGTTCTTTCTACAAAATGTAGCATGTTATTGAAATTTGATCTACGTTTACTTTTCAAAAATGAAACCTGTCTGTCTAAGTGGGGGGGAACAATGCAGAGTTAGTCCAAGGTGGGTGGTGTTACAGCTTTATCTGTACTGTATGTTATGTGCATTGTATGGGGAGGAGGGTTGGAAGGAGATTGAAAAGATCTAAAGGGAGCTTTAGATGCATGGATCCTACTGGAAGATGAAGATGTATTGTTTTTAAATCCCTTAAGTGCTTTTAAAAATTTCTCCATCTATTTTCAGACACTCCCCGCCCCCCTCAAGTCCTGCCAGTCCAAACTATGTGGGAAGATCTACAGGGAATGCCTTTGCCACTCCAGTGCATTAGAAATTAAGCTAATTTCTAATAGGACTGGCTGGAAAACAAGGATTCTTACTCGCAAACAAGTCTGTTAGTTGACAGGGAAGGATTTCAGGCAAACCAGTATCAGTTCATGTGCTACCTTCCCAAATACTGGAGAGTGAAGAGGAAGAGGCTAAGAAACTAACTCTGTTCTTCCAGTTATTCTAACTTCTTGAAAAAATAGTTAACTTTTAATTACTCTAATGCATCAGATAAATTAGGGATCCATTTGCTTTTTTCGAAGAAGCAGCAATCCTGGAGAGCCATGGAATAGATGTACAGAGTCCGGGAGGTCATTCCAACAGCGACGACGTTGATGGCAATGACTACTCAGAGCAGGTGAGCATCGTGGCTGAGCCATGTGTCCCCAAATGAGAGAGTTCAGTGACACACGCAGAGGCCCTCTGCCTCGCAGATCGGATGTGTCTTGTTCTTGTATTGCTTTGATGTAATTGTAAAGGGGAAAGTGGAAGAGCACAGCTCCCCTGTTTGAACATGTTGAGCAACCAGCATTCACCCACATGGATTTATTGTCATACAACAGGACACTTGGCAAGTACGCAATGGGGAGGAGGAGGGAAGATGTTCAGAGGGAGGCAGAGAAGCAGAGAAGGTAGAAGAAGACAGGAGGATCTGCTCCAAACAAGCAAGTTACACCATTCACGCCACACGCAATGTATGAAAAATGTTAGGAGAGTGTTACCCAGTGCACCGTGCATAACTTGAGCTTTCCTTAGCCCTGGCACCGTGCTAGTAATCCACCCTCAAGGAAGGATGTACAGGTCTTTAACAGTTGCTCTGATGTATCAGGCACCAACTTATTTCCCTGCAAAACTAGGCATGTGCGTCCCTCTGTCACCTTTTGTTTCTTTGTGCAAGAAATGTCTCTGTGATAGCCTGTGGTACAGCTGTTGTGAGTTGCTTATCTGGCACCCAGATGAGTACAGCAGTAAGCCCCTGCCCAGTACACTTCATCATAATCCCTTTTGTCAGCCCTGCTCAGCAAGATGCTGGGCACCCTCCTGTGAGGTGCTGAGCTCCCTCTGCATATCCCTGGGAGCACTTTTCAGGGTGGCTCAGGGTCACTCCCTAAGATGCTGACAGACAAAGGGAGAAGGGGTGGGGGGAGGATATGATTAACTAAAGCTTGACATTTATTTGGCCCTGTACCTGCTTCTTATTGTTCTGCAACGGTGTGCCACTATTTGGGTTGTTTACATATTATCTTTTTTTCTTTTTGCATTTTAACTCTTGCCTATTCTCTATTTTTCTTGATTATTTTTAACCCTTGACAGCAACTTCTTTTTTAAATTCTCCAGCAAAAGAATACCCCTTCCCGCACTCTGAGCCCTCACCTACCCTAAAGTTGGTGACCCTTCCTTCACACACCTTCCTGACAGGTATTGCATCCGCTTCCCAATTTTCCCTCAGGTGTCAGTGTTGGCCAAAACCCATCAGGGATGTGTGTGCTTGGCACCAGGGGACTTGTGCAACAGTTCATTTGTTTGGTTCTGGCTTTGATATTAGCTCTGTTCTGTGCTACACCCAACATCTGGGGTTGGCAGATCATTTTTAATTGACTCATTTGGGAGAAACAGTTATGTCTCCCTCTCTAAAGGAGTGCTTTAGCAATGGAAAGCGCTGGAATGAGTCCCTGGCAGGCTTGGCTGTGGCCCAGTGTGACAGATCTCTGGCAGAGGGATTCCCAGTCACTCTGCTTCTGAGGGCCATTAAGGCCCTTTTTATAGGTCATCACCAGTAGATTTGGTGGAACCAACCTTGCTAGCTCTAGATAATGAGGATCAGCTCTGTGACAGTTCTAAAATATTTTGAAACTCCTGTCAAGTGCAGTTAATTCCTTTTCAATCAGATACAGAAACTGAATACAAGAGTTATCCAGACTCTCAAACTGTATTTTTCTGGTGTGTTATCCAAAATGCTTTGAAAAGATCAACAAACTGGATAGAAAATGTGAAGATTTTTGTTTAGAGTCCTTAAAATCTGCATTTCTCAATAATCTGGCTGGGCTTGTATAATCAGGCATTAGCAGTGAAGCAGAATAAATGGCAAGTTCTCCCGATAACCATTTAATATCCCTTACCGTAAATTCTGCTTTCCACAATGACACTTAAACTTCCAAGTTCATCCAAATACTAGTGAGATGACTAAGAGTGCAAAACTCAGGACTCTGCTTTGTATTTCTTACCATAGTAAACGTTACTGAGGTGACATCACAATATTTGCTCTCTATTTGCTGTAAATGAGCGCATTCCTTCAAATAACTAGGATTTTACCAAATCTTGCCTTTTCTGTCTCCTTCAGCATTTGTCACCCTCATCCTAATTTAGAAGTGCTTAAATATACGTACTAACATTAAAATTTTGCATGTTCATCACTTACTGGCTGTGGAAGACTGATAATTATTATTTCTTTTCTGTAAAACTAATGGCAGAATTGTCATGTGGTCACTATTAGTGCCTCATTTTAAAGAGAGGAAAGCACTGTGATTTTGCCCAGCATCTCAGCACAATTTGTTTGACAGCTGAGATTAGTTTGGATATTGTTGTTTCTCATTCCTGTTATTTTAAACCAAGCCCTGTTTCTGATGTAGACTAAGAAGCATGCACACTTCACTATAAAATTATGTCAAACATTTGATCTGGCATTGTGTGGCCATTATGTGCCTAAGAAGGTAACCCTTTTTTTCTTTGATTTTATAAGTATCACTGCAGGCCTGCAGCATTAATTTCCCTGTATTAGTTTTGCTTGCCAAGCATCATAGCAATCAGCACAGTGGTCCTCCTACAGCTGAGAGACCTTGCTCTTCAGAAAATAAGCATGAAGAAATATGTAGCACTTAGTTCAGCAGGCTGGAGAACTCAGCAGAGGTTCACCTAGATATTTGAATTACGGTAGTTCCATTCCCATGAAATCATTGCACTATTTTTCTTAACAGGCTAGAAGCTTTTCAGCACCTTTTTCCCAATACCTTTGTGAATTCAGTTTCTTCATAGGACAGCGGCTCAGACCAAAGGTCTGGGTGAGGTCAATACCACTGTTTCAGGAAAAGTATTTTTAAAGAATAGGGTAATTATAGAGTGAGTTTATTATATTAGCGTCCAGCTTCTGGAAGGCAGTAGTCTTGAGAGACTTCCTGAGCCAGGCGGTGTATCCACTTTCTTTTTAATAGTTATAGTAGACTAATTTTCCATGAACTTGTCTAACCCCTCTGTTTAAAGGCATATTTACTTTTGTCTAATCTAAAAATCAGTGAATCCTACAACTGAACAGTGATAAGAGCTGCTTCCTGTTTTTGCTTTGGAACGTATTATCTCATCATTTCAGTGAGCACCCTTGCTTATTAGATCATCAGAAGTAGCGAACGGTTGTTCTCTATTTACTGATTATTTGTAATAAGCATTTACCATATCAACCATCAGCCATTTCTTTTCCAAGCCGAGGAAACTGAGCCTCTTTAATCCCTCCTTGTAGAGAAGCCAGCCCCTGACTCTTTCTCCTGATTGCCACTCTCACTATTTTTCCTACTTCTGTTATGTCCTCTTTAAATGGGATGAGCAGAACTGGATACAGTATTCGGAATGTAAGCACAGCATGAATTTGTGCAGTGGATAATGATCCCTACCTTAGTTTGGTTTCCTGACATATGTTGTATATTGCTTTTATCTTTATGATTTCCTGTTTTCCTCAGAATATTCCCTCTGCTTAAATTTTTCTCTTGAAAATCGGGTACACCACTCCTTACCCCTCTTACCTTTGTCTGCACATTGAGGGAAATCAGTTGTGTAAATTCCTTTCATGTCGTACCCCTGTAACAAATGTGCAATTTGCTGCCCCTAGGCCATTATTTTATACACTGCTTTTGTTAGCTGGTTTTCTTCTTGTGTAATAACCACACTTCTCTCTTCTCCTTTCCACCTTTCCACCTGCAGGATGACAGCACTAGCCATAGTGACCATCAAGACCCCATTTCATTAGCTGTGGAAATGGCAGCGGTAAACCACACCATCTTGGCATTGGCCCGGCAAGGAGCCAACGAGATCAAGACAGAGGCTCTAGACGACGACTGATAGAAAGAAGGGGGAGGGTCGAAGCAAGAAGTAACTTAGTTTTAGACGTAGCACCTTAGCAGACTTTCCTCGGTCCTTAATATGTGTTCTTACAGTATAACTTTGCAGTTTCTTGTACGTCAGTTAGCTGTTAGGGTCTTGTTCTGTGAAGATGGCATGGTGCCCTCAGCCTTTGCGTATACTCTCTCAGTATTAATTCCCAATAAATAATCAATCAACCAACCAACCTCCCTCTCCCAGCCCCAGTGGCTAGAAAAATCTTGCTGCTCTATCTTAGCATTCAAAGTGCTTCCAGGTATTTTAGACAGTCCTCAATTACAAGTCTTAGGCTACACTTAAAATCTTGGATACCTTTAGAGATTGTGTAAAAATAGTCTGTATGCTTTTCCTTCTCTGAGACTGAAAGGATGCAAGCTGAGGTAGTGGCACAGGGTCGATGGACACCAGTCTGGGAGTATCAACAGAGAGTAAAAAGAACACTAGAAACCCCACTTCAGCTGATTCAGATTTCCAGCTGCAATAAGCTGTGCCTCACTGGTCATACAGTGACTTGATATACTTTTGGGTGCTGTGCTAAGAATGTCCATTGGAAACACATTCGTATATTTCAGTTGACGTTCACATATTCAACACAGACATCCTCTACTCACAAGCTGTGTGGCTTAGTGGATAAGTACTGCCTTCTGCCTCTGGGACCATGATTGAAGCCCAGCCTGGGATCATATGAAAAATGAGCTGAATGTCTAATGGACAACAGTCCACCTCTCAAAACCACTATTCATTATTTGGCATGGCTTGTAGTGCCTGCTTAGAAGAGGTCTAGACTCTATTGATCTGTCACTAACAATTTCACTTTTTATTCTTCCTTTTCTGTCCCCACCCTGTTCCCCTCTCTCCACTTTGCCACTTTCAAAAGCAATGTTTTCCAAGAAGGTTTTAAGGTCATGAAACGGGTGAGTGATTTTTTTTTTACACGTCTGTGTAACTAATGCCTACATCTAGCCTGAAAGGTTGTTCAAGAAGTTTGACATCTGACCTTTGCTAGTTAACCATCGTAGCATAAGTATTCTCCTAAACAAGAGCTTTTGCCTTTGCTTAAAGGCAAGAGGATCTCTTACCAGAGAAATGGGGTGTGAATGTTTTGTGTTCTCTTTACTCTGTCCTTGTTAAGATGTGAGAAAGCTATACTGCTACGAGCAATTTAATTAATAATTGGAAGCCATACTGATAATGGATGTGGTAATATTTGTAAAGCAAACCTACTTTAAGTAGCAGAAACTAATGGAATTGTTTTCCTTGATCATATGTAGCACTTTTGTTACTTTTTTCTTAAAGATATTTATATTTGATAAGTCTTTTTTTTATCATTTGAGAATTCAAAATGCCAAACAGCAAACTCGCATTACAGAGTCACCCTGCGATCGCCTTGTCATCTAGTATCTAAATGATGAACTGTGTGTGCATCTAAGAAAATTACATCTGCTGGCATTGTGTGGAAACGATCTCCTGGCATCCTGATAAAATGATATGTTGCTGCCGGTAAGAGGAAACATCTCAATGGAAACAGCACGGGAAGTGTTAGAGACAGGCAGGACTGTGTTACATTTAAAAAAAAAAAAAAACAAAAAAAAAACCAACAAAAAATTAAAAAAATAAAAAAATAAAAAAACAACTATGTAAATTTTTGTATATAGATATATAAAAATTTCCATAGTATTTCCAAAACATTCCATTTGTATCTTCCCCATTTACGTGGGAATAGCTGAAGAGGGGAAAATAGCTGAATTCTGAAGGATGGGCTTCCTTCTTCTCTCAGCCACTTCTGAAGGTGGAGGGGACAAAGGGAAGTCACAGTTACTTGGTTTGTTCTCATCCTCCCTTCCTCACGCACAGCTATCCGTTAGCATCGTGACCTCCCAAATTGTGGCTCCTCAGCAGGCTTTTAGGCAGCCTAAACCCATCCAGGGCGTAGGCTAACTTAGATCATCCTCACATCTGTTAATCTCACCAAAATTGCTTGGGTAAGTGTGGAGGAGATTTTGTGCTTTCAGAGGGTGCAGAGCTGGCACCTCTTTGTCTCTGTAACTTTGAAGATAAATAGGTAGGGCTTGGCCTCGTCTTTCACTTATGGATTTCATTGGAAAATTTATGTGCTTTCCTTAGGTATAGATCACTGAAGCAGAATGAAGCCGTCTTTTTCTGTTTTATTGCATTTCTTGAGTAGGCAAATTTGTAAGTAGCATCAGGGCAGACTCGGGGAAAACACAGAATTGGATCAGCTGCCGTTGCACCACTGCAGCTTATTTCTTAATGTGTGTGTGAATGTTTTGGTACTAAGGAATGAAAGGACAGGGAGAGGTTTTTTTTCCCTATTTTTGCACAGCAGAATGATCAAGCAAACTGTAGCCTTAGTGGAATTTTACCTTCTTATTCATACTGCAGTCACACACCAAGCTGACAAGCAACATCCACGATTTATAGGAAGGAGATTTTAATAATCGATGGCCTCTTTATGTTGGGATTGCCACCGCCATTTGTCCTGGCTGTTTCATTTTAAAAAGAACAGACTCAAACTGTTGGACAGCTGCAATTTTAAAAGAAATATTGCTTACTGTAGCATCTTGAGAAAAAAAAAAAGAAAAAAGTCATTGTTTCAAGCATCGCCTTTTTAAAGCAATAGGGAAGAATAAAAATCCATATTCTGATTTTTGGTTCATGTGATGCAGGATCAAAGTAACACCCTTAAAACTGTATGTCCAGACCATCTGATGTCCTTTATAGGAATATAATAATCTGACCATAATTCTGTCTGTCAGTGTCAGGTAGCTGCTGGTCTCATCAGGCGTCGATATCCAGTATGAAGGTTAATCAGATAAACCACTTGTGAACAGCTGGAGATTGCCAGATCCTCCTTGTCTGTAGCTTTAAAGGTAAATACCAGTTCGCTGCTCTCTCACATCGTCTCACCAGAGCAAACAACAAATTACTTAACCAAGGAATCAGTCATGCTGGAAAAAAAAAAAAAAAAAGACATTTGGTGTGTTTCAGGTTTCTGTCACCTTGGTTTGCACTCATCTACAAAAGGAATGAGGAAAGAGTAGGAGTTCAGGGTGCGTGCAGCAGCCCGTTCCCTTTATTCTGAAAGTTCATAGCAGACAGTTTGCAGATGATGAACAGCTTTCTGCTTTGACAGGAGTTAGCTTAAATGGAGTAGATGCTGGTGTGACGATGTCAGAAGGCCTGCACCTGCTCTAGAGTAATGGAAAGACTTGGCGGAGAGCGTGGCCTGTGATTTAGACTTTTTTTCTAGGTTTTCTGCTGCAGCGTGGGATGTTGTGTCTTTTTGTCTCGGGAGATTCTTGAAAATTATTTTCTTGGTGGTGGTGGGTTTGGTTTTTTGGTCACGTTGCAGTTCAGTGGCAAGTTTGTTGTAGTCAACCTGGAGCTACCGCAGTCTGTTCTTGTGTGGGGTCCCTGGAAACAGGTCTGGTGGCAGACTAGGTCTACCTTTCTGTTCTGTGAAAAGAGAAGAAATAATTCAAGATGTTCCTCTTCTGTGATGGGCACAGATTGCTTTTAACTTTCAGAGTAAATTCTGGCTGTTATTTTGTGGCTCATAAAGTTCTTATACTTGAGTTCTTGTCTCTAACAGTCTTCTTAAAACAACGATTTCTACCTCTACTTGTTCTTTTGCTTTTGTTTTGAATTCTCTATGTCTTTTTCCTGAAGTCTGAAATCCCAGATAGTTACAAAAGCATTATGAGTTGATAAAGGAAATAATAACATAGCAGCAAGCAGACATCATTCATTGATGGCCTAGAGTTGTAGAGACATCTAATACACTACAAGCATAGATATTGTTATAGCATAATCCCATTACTCATATGTTGGACATGAGCAGGTTGGTCATGAGTCAGCAGCGCACCCTTGTAGCGATAAAGGAATTTCATTAGGAAGAGCAAGGAAGGCAATAAGTAAGTCCCTTCTGCTCTTCACTTCTGGGAGCCTATCTGGAGTATTGTGGTCGGTTTTGGACGGGGCTAAGTCCATCATCCAGCTGCTGAGATGAGAGGGTTGGAGCACATGTCACGTGGTGGGAGTTTGAGAGAGCTGAGATAGTTTGGGTTGGCTCTGGGGAGATCTTATTTTGCTCTTTAATTGTTGCAATTGGTAGCGGATACAGTATAGTGAATACAGAGCTAGGCTCTTCTCAGAGGTACACAGAAAAAGATTAGGAGCAGTGGGCTCAAATTGCATTAAGGAAAATTCCAGATGGAATTTTCAGAGGAATATTTTCATACTGAGGGTGGTAGAAGAGCAGCCAAGAAAGGCAGTGGAAAAATGCATCCTTGGGGATATCCAAAACTCAACTGGACAAGATCTGGGGTTGGATCAGAGACCTCCAGAAGTCTCTTCTGACCTAAATTATTCTTTGTAGGTTGCTCCAAAAGTAATGCCTCCTGTTTATTTCCATGGAAACTACAACAGATACGAAGAGCTCAATAACACTATTTGATACAGAATATTCTCAGCCACAAAACATTGTTTTTCAGCATAGCCACCACCATTAGCTATGTGTTTTTTTCCAGTGATGAAGAAGAGTCTGCATGCTGCTCTTATAAAATCTCAGTGGAGGTGACCCCCTGTTTCACAGCTGCTGTGATGGCATTGTTGTTAAAAGTTGTTGCCCACACAGTCTATCTTTCATCAGCCAAAAGAGATGGAAGTTAGAAGGTGCCAAATCTGGACTATGCAGAGTGTTGTTGGACAAGACAACCAAGAATGACAGTGTGCTCCATGGTCTTCAAACTAATATGGGTCCTGGCGTTATCATATTGCAAGAGAAAGATTGTCACCTTCTCTGGCCTGACTGGAAGTTCAAGCCTTCAGCTTAGTTGTGACCTAACAGTCTGAGTTGATGGTTTATCCAGGTTCCAGGAAATCCAGAATGATCCCCCCTTTCCTATCCCAGAAGACTGTGCACAGCACTTCTGAGGGCTGTGTCCTATAAGATTTTCTTCAATGGGAAATTCAGATGTCACCAGTCCATATGCTGCCATTTTGACTGGCTGATGGTGATGGCACCACATCTTGTCACTGGTAACGATGCGATCCAGGGAACTCACCTTCAGCCCTGTGTTGGTTCAGTAGGTCCTGACAGACTTGCATACTAGTGTTCTTTCTGTTCCTGTGTGAGCATTCATGGGACCTGTCTGCTGCAAACTTTGCAGTATTCCAGCATTGCCACTGTCATTGAAGCAGATATTCAGCTCTGTTCACAGTTCTCTGATTGTAATTTGTCTATTGGCACAAATGAACTGATGGAGATGCTCTTTTTTGTGTAGTATGACAGCTGTGCATGGCTGTCCAGAATGTGGCTTGTCTTTCACATCAGTGTCACCGCTGCTGAAATGCACTGCCCACTGCCTCACTGTGCTTGCATCCACTGTTTTGTCTCCATAAGCATTCAGCAAGCACTGATGAATGTCAGTGGGTGCTGTTTTTTCATCATGGGAGAATTCAGTTCCATGACTTTGCTTCGCGTGCACTTCCATGTCAGGCACCAGCCTCTCTGCTGCCATCTGTCACACAGCAACAGAACGTAATGGAATATTGGTGGGAAGGTTCAGCCTCTACTGCCGTCCCACCGACATCCACGTCTGATGTTGTGGGCCAACATCATAAAATAGGAGGCGTTACTTTTGGAGCAGACCTTGTATGATTCTGTACAAACCTGCTCAGGTCGGGGAGTTTCCCAGTTCTCATCTGCACGTGTTCACTTGTTTGAAGAAATTCTGTTATTTTGCCTATTGTTAAAAAGTTCTGTCCTGTCCTAATATAGATGAGCTTTATTTGTAGAGTCTCCAGGTTCTAATCAAGCCATAAGGAATAAATCTCATTAATTATTTGCTCTGTTTACACAGTTCTTCAGGGATATTTGAATTAGCTTGTTTCGTTCCTTGGCTAACACTGAACTGGTAAGTTCTCCGTGTTTTAATAACGTTTGTGCTATAGATTCATTTTTGCCTTCAAGAGGAATTTCCATTGTCTTGCTGCTGCGAGTGTAGACTTGAAAAATTTCACATAGCTGAACAGATTAGAGAAGAAATTGTACTCAACCTAAGCCCACTGTTGGCTACTGTGATATGCTAAAATTTTTTGGTTCAGTAAATCTTCAAATGATGATTTTCAGAAGATTTAGTTTGGTAGCCTAGATCTTCTGCACTTGCTTGGAGCCCCATGTCATTTCCTTAAGTGTTTGCTGTTGGCCATTGCTAGACAAAAAATAATAATAGAAAAACATACAAAGACAGATTTGGGGTCTGATTTGGAAGTTATTTTAAAGAGAAATCATTATGGTGTTCAGTACTGTGGAACAGCATGGAGTCACTATCCCAAGTGTCACTCCTGCCTTTGAGGTGCAGGGGAACACAGATGAGTTCAGGATTCTCAGATCCCCTCTGTGGTGTAACAGTGAGATGCTGCTTGCAGAGAGGTAGAATGCAAGCACTGTGCTGGTAGAACATTGTGGTAGCAAAGGTAATGGGAGGATAGTTGGACTAGATGATCTTGTAGGTCCTTCCCAACCTTATGATTCTGTGACATCCACCAGGTCGCTAAGCCACGCAGAGGTACATGGTACTGGTAACAGGATTTCACTGTATTTTTCATATAGATAAAACCACCGAACCAAAACTGATATAAAAGTTGCAACTCGAAATTGCAGCCTCTAAAACACTTAATGCGGGGTTCCTTTTCACTGTGTGTAATGTCAGTTCTGGATTCATGCCTTTTGGTGTTAATTATGAAGATTCAGTATTGAGCTGTGGATGTTTAGTAGGGGAATATTTTTTTCCCCCTTTGTGCCTGGAGTTCTCCTCATCTCAGATAATAAATTTCTTCCCATAAGTTTTCTGTTCCTCCACCTGTACCAGCTACATCACTCTGTAGCCCTCGTTCCCATGGTCCATCAGCTTCTTTCGAGTTCATTGGATAATTACCAGCAAATTTTAGTGTCAAAGTAAGCTTTGCTCTTTTGTTAGACGGGGCTTCCCATCCAAGTAGCTCTTGTACTCTTTGAAGTTCTTTGACTTGGTAATATTATTTTGAATGAAATCTTCAGCTTGTAGGCAATAATGTTGAGTTTCATGTAGCGTTTCTCATTTGGCAAGAATCTTTATTGGCAGGGTTGCTCTTGAAAAAACTTGCTTTATGTTACTGACCTAACGTATGCTTGTTCTTATTAGACAGCTGCAGGTTTTGCGTGTTTAAATGCCTCTTGGTAGGAGTGATTGGGATTGTATCACAATCCTGGCCAACTGAATGGAAGTTTGAGGAGTAACTTTTTCACTGTGACTTCTTGGGAGGGAAGGTGGATGGCCTGACCATGGGTACCATCCAGTTCCCAAGAAGAAGAGTTGCAGAGAAGGTTCAAAATAAAGCTTTCCCCTTTTTGCAGCTGGGATTTTTACTCAGGATCTTGAAGCAGTTATTGGCCAATGGGCATTTGGCAAGCTGAAAAGCATCGCCCCAAACCTCTCATTTTAGTGTCTATTCATTTTGTCTAATAAATGGGATTAGAACTGTCCAATTAAAGATATTGCACATTGAAGAAAGAAAAAGAGGCATTCTAGAGGCGACAGCTATAAATTCAAATTTAAAATATACAGAAGATATTTTTCTCATTGTGAGAGTTGTGTTATAACCAGAGAAGTGGATGCGATCATCTTGAGGGCTGTCAGTAAGAGGACAGCGTTCTGATGTTGGTTTTTGTCCAGCAAATATAAATAAAGTTAAATAAATTATTCGCAGTTGCACCAATGGAACAAACATAGGGAGAAAAATTCAAACCTCTCAAGAGTTGTTCATTGCTAACCTTGGCCTTAGGTTCTGTCTCTTAAAAATAGCTTGGAATTGTTTGTTCATGCCTATTTTCATGTCGCCATCCGTTTGGCAGAGGTGATGCAGTAGCGACGATGGCATTGACATAGTTATGACAATCAGTACAAACTGTACTCGTTTTGTTAAGGTCCCTCTGTCACATGCTCCTTATGAAAATTCAGATCGTAGCCTAGCTCGTACTTGCTGGAACAAGTAAACAAATTTTTTTTTATTAATTTGAGATGCAGTCTGTGATGTTTACGGCGTGCTTATCAGTGTAGTACTTGGGTGATGCGTCAGAGAGATAGAAGAGGATTTGGTGTGTGTGGGGTAAACTCACAGAACATATTTTAGACGCTCCCTTTAACCAAACTGATGAAGAAAACTGACTAATTGGTTTGACGACTGCAGTGTTGTGCTCTTCCCTGTTCTTTGCTTTGGAGTGCTCCAACCAACGGTTTCAGTGTGAGGAAACCCAACTCATGAAAGTGGAGCGAGCTGTAACGGCCCCTGATGCTCTGTATGTACAGTGCATCCCACTCTCAGCTGGCTTGGCACCATTTATCCCCTATTCTTGTTAAATGGAAGCGGGTGCATTCTGCTGATCAAAACATCCAGCATGCTTCTGCTGAATCCTTTCAGAATGCGGGCAGGGTAATTGGGATGGGTAGATAAATGTATAAGAGTATGGCAGGAAAAGTAATGGCAGCTCTTTGGAATGGCTGGATGTCCTCCTGACATGTAATTAGCTGCTTTAGAAAGATGTGGATTGGCATGGTCATAATTAAAAGGATTTCTGTCTTTCTGTGATTGAAAACAGAAGATCTTCCGCCCCCTAATTTTCTTTAGAACCAGCATTACTGGTGACATTTGGAACAGCTATACTTCGTAAACTTTAATGATGACCTGTTCCTAATGGTAACTTCTAACAGCAGGGGCTGAAACAGAGTTTAGTTTTCTATGCAAAACTACTTCTCTTCCTTTTATGCTTTTGGGTATTTATTTCTTCCTAGTGGGTTTTAGAAATAAAGCTAACATTTAATTGTGTGACTGTGTGATTACAGATTACCCTGCGTTCTGGTTTAGCTCTTCTTGATTTGTCACTTGTTTGTAGAGGTGATAAGGAAGTTTAGCCGTGGTCTGGGATTCCACTGATCTGCTCATGCTGTTTTTACCCTGCCCACAGGTGGAGAATGCCAATTGCAGTTAGCCTTCAGTTTCCAAATTGGAGCTGGCTCTTCTGTGTTTCTGGCTCTTCTGTGCCACTTCAGCACATCTCCTGTATGGTCTCAGTTCGGAAGCGTTGCCAGCTGTTGTTGCTAAGGGTATAGCTGTGTTGTCCTGAAGTTGTCTGCAGTGTCCTGACAGATGGGTGGCATCCCTGCCCACGGCAGAGTATTGGAACTAGACGGTCTGTGAGGTCCCTTCTGACCCAAGCCATTCCATGCTTCTGTGATATGACATGGTCTAGCGTTAGAAGCTAACTCACCTTTTTCTTAAGAAATCTCAGAAGAGCCTGCAGCTGGGTACTTGGCTGGACATTATCCTGCTATACTGCAGGAGAGGAGCTGTGCTGGTGACCTACACTAACATCATAATCTTTCCATGATACGTTGCTAGATTCTGCAAAAGCATTTGTCATAAAGTGTTGTGTGCCTTTCCGTTCAGTTTTTTTGTGAAAAACAATATCTGTGGATCTGCCTTTAGCCCTGCAGAGCTCGTGCTCCATATTTGACTGTAAACTTCTTGACTGTATTCCATAGTAATACTGTCCTGCTGTACGAATTTCTGAAGCTTTTTGCTATGTAAAGATGCATATATAGAGTTAGTAAAATTTAGAAAAGATAGCAGGTTCCTAACTTCAACTGATTTGCAAAGAAATTAGGAACTTAACTTATTTAGGCTCTTACCTAAATCCTTCAGTTACTTTTCAGCTTCTTATAGAGTTACTTCTGCAAATCTCATCCATTGTCACTGTGGTTCAGGACAGACCTATGGGTCTTGGGTACTTAGTTCTTCCAGAACCATTGCCACTAGTAGTACTTGCAGTAGCAATGGTAGGAATTTCTTTCCTAGGACAGGAATTTTTAGACACTAACTTGCTGCTGTCACTGGCCTCAATTCATCTTCCTATCCTTCTCTCCCATCCCTTCTCCTTAACTAATTAAAGTCTTCCATGTTATGGCAAGATGGTGTATGTAGCTTAAATAACACACCTCTGTAATTAAGAGGTTGGCGTCAGCCTTCTGAGATGTATTTTACATCATTTGAGATTTAAAACCACATTTTACTGACAAATTTTATCCATCAAATCACTCAAGACAAAGACGTGATTAAATTATCAATTAAATATTTCTCACCCAATATATTCCAGTAAGAATATTGAGCGTATATTGCATTCCTCAAAGTACATTTGACTTTGCATTTCTTTAATTGTTATTATATTTTAAGTCTGCCTGCTGGTAACGTTGCTGCTATCTGTCTCTAACTGCACTGTAGTGACAGTGCTGAAAATGTCCTTCAGAAGCTAACCAGAGCCAAGAACTCAGAATATCAACTCATTGACTAGTTTTTCCCATACCAGGGTGCAAATTTATACCTCATGGCAAGTAAGCAGATCTTTTCAAGACCAAATGACAGAGACTGTCCCTTGGCACATTTGAGCTGCCTTTTGTTCAAAAGGTTTGGTAAGATTTTGATGTGAAAAGTAGCCATGAGAGCATTTCACCTTTCTGCATCGTTTGGGTGGTCTGAGTTTAGATGGAACTACATGAGTTCTGAATGGCTGGTTGAAGCAGAATGGAGTTTGCATCAGACATGGAAACTCATGTAATGTGCAGGGTCTCCTTTTAGCTGGTAGATCGGTCCCTTCTGGCCTTAATTGTTGAACTGTGATTCCAAAGAGGTAGACTTCTACTCTTACAGCTATAACTTGTTCGTAGTGTATAATAATTTGTTGAGATTTGAGTAGTAGAGTGGTTCTCTACAGTAAGAAGTCCTTCAAAATGTATGACTTTCCATCAGAGGAAATGTTGTGCCTTATGTCTCTAAACCACGTCAAGTTCCACTTACATATGATAAAAACCTTTTTACTCTTTGTATTTCTGCCGTGATGAGAATCAAGCGAACGTTGTTTTCATAGAAGGTGGTTTATTGTATGCAGCTGTATTACTTAGATTTGCTTCAATATCTTACAGATTCTGCCCATCTGTCCTACTGAAACAGCGATACCTACTTCCATACCCGTCAGTGTTCAGCAGCTATGGTAGCTCTGGAACAACATCATTCTCTTCAACCATTATTTTTACTTCTTCTGTACAAACAAAGAAGAACCCAACCAAAATTCAGAGCAGGTCAATCTGAATTTCTAATCCTAATTTTTTTCTTTGCTATTTGCTGTATGAGCATGTGGGTACGTTACGTTCTCACTGTTACCCGGGCACATTCCACATGAAATCATTTCACATGAAAAAGTGTTGGTCGGTCGTGGCCATTTCCTGTAGCTGCAATGACTCGAGGAACTGTTGATACGAATGCTTTTATCTGTTGCCAGAGTGCTTCAAAAATATCACAGCCACCAGAAGTCTTCTTGCTAAGCTCATCTCTCCTCTTGAAATGATTTCCTACCCTGAGCCTCTGTTTCCTTGAAGGAATTCCAGACAAGTATTTGAGCCGTACTTCCTTCAGTGGCTCTGAGCCTTTCACTTTCCTCTGAAGCTGATTCTTCTTGGTACAGAATTTGTCACACATATTCGTCCCAAACTGTAGTTGTGTTCCTTTTGTCTTTCATCCAAGCTCTTTCACACCTCAATAATCCTATTTTACCTGGTTTACGGATGGTTTTCTTACACAGACATGCTCTGACCTGAACTCGGTGTTTGTCTGGTCTCCAGCTAAGTGATGGATGTGATTTCCATGCTGATAACAAACCAGTCTGGTGTAATACTGAAGCTGAGGTTTTTGAAATCCTTTGAACTCTTCACTAGCTGAAAGACCCCAGGCGTTTTCAGCATGGCTAGTTGGCAGTGCTCCTCCCTTCCCTCCCTTTACTTTTAATGCTTAGATTACCAAATCAGGGAAACAGTAACTTCTAAGTATGATTTATTATTTTTTTTCAACTGGGAAGACTGGTATTGGGCCTTGCACTTCAGTAGCTACTCCGTGATATTCTAGCAAATTACTTGGGAAAATACAGGTATGTCACAGATACAGCCGTTCTCAACAAACTAATTTGATGTTTCTTGCACATGATTATGGTGCTCAGGTTTACCTGTTCTGTTTAGTTCTGTGCTCTTCGGTGTCTGTTGCCTCTCCCCCTCCTGGTGGGACTAACTTGTTGCTTTCTGTGCCCTTTCTCCATCTTCAGTGACTTCTGCCATTTCAATTTCATTCCTCTTGTTTCTCATTCTTGTCTTTTTTCTCTACAGGCACTTTATTACCTTCACAACTTCGAGCAGTGTATTTATAGTTAGATGTTTTCTAATTCCTTTAATATTTCAGTCCAAGTCGACATAGATTCATCTTTCCTTTTGCCTATTAGATGGCACTGTATCAGTTGCCTACTTGAAGTTCAGATATATATTGTCCACAGTAAAGTATAAATATGAAACAATCTCCAGAGTTCACTCAGACCATTTAAAACAAACAAAAAGAACTCATAAATTCAGTCCTTTTACAGCAGGTTTTTCATCCGCAGCCTCCCACGTGAAATGGTGTGTTTGCAAGTGCTGGACCACGGTCAGCAGAGGGACGAGGTAGTAGCATTATTTTTCTTTAATGTTTTGCTCGCACTTAATATTGGAAGCAGTATGAATCAGTGCAGTTGTTTTTCTGGTTTGTGTGTTGCCACCTGCTTTTTTCACATGAGTTTTTGGGATGGGTGGTGTGTGGGTTTTGAGGTTGGACTTGATGGTCTTGAAGGTCTTTTCCAAGCGGAGCAGTTCCGTGACCCTGTGACTGCGTTGTGTTGTGCATGGGGCCGTGTCCTGCTGCGTATCGTCACGTCATTCACCCAGGGCCTGGGGTCACCTTTTGCAGCCGGGGTAGCTTTTTAATTTTTTTAAGTTGTTTTACATTTGAAGGTGATTAAAAAAAAACTTGAAATGAAAGGACTTCTCTGAATAGATACAATAATGGAAATGGATTGGATTTTGAAGTTCCCATCATTCACTGTTATCCACTGAACTTTCTTTTTGGCTTGTGCATAATTTGTGTTGAGACTTGAAGCTTTTGACTTATTTCTCGGTTCTCTGGGGCCAGAGCCCTGCTTGTTCTTTGGAGAGGGGACATGTTGCATTTCATTCCCGTTGCCATACAAACCAAGAAGCAGAGATGTTTCTGTGCTGGGATCCTGCCGTAGCGTTAGCGGTGCCGTTCCAAATGCCAGCAGCAGCAGCTCCTCCTCCCTCAGCCATCAGGGTGGCTCATGGAGCTGAGGGCAGCACGTCCTCCTGCACCAGGGGCTCTCACTGGGGAGCACCTGGAAGTCAGGCATCACACCCTGCGAGACAGAGTGCTGTCATCGTGGGCAGGGCCACCAAGGACAGGCTTCTACCTGAAGGATAGTGTGGGAGTGACATGTTCAAACCAGGTTTAGCTCAACAGCGGTTCTGTCAAAGGGTGACAATTACAAGTGGGTTGTGTCCACGGGGAGCACTGTTTTTTGACAGATGGCCTTGGCTGTCTCCCCCTTGGTCTCTGTGATCTTCCCAAGGCTCATAAAAGCCCAGGAAGTGTGAAATATGTGCAGTACTTTTTTAATTATTATTGTTTTTTTCTTAGCGTCGATTTAAAAAGTGCCTAAGTGAGTAACAGGACTCCAGAGTGAGCTGGAGAAATAGGATTAGACCTCATTTCCCTCCTAAGAACAGAGCCCTCGCTGCGCTTCCTCCGGAGGAGCAGTGGGAGTCTGTGACCCTGCAGAATCCAGCAGGGAAGAAATCCCTTTCCTCATGCTGCTCCCCTCATTCTCCAACCTAAAACTTGGTGGGGAACTTCTTAACAGACGGTGTTTCTCAGCCAAACCGTGGCAATCTCTGTTTTAGGGTGGATGGGAAGGAGGGGGAAGCTCGGGCAGAATTTGGTAGGAAACTGCTTCTGGGATTCCAGATGCAAATGGCTTTGTGCATTCATCTCGTATCTCTGGATAACCCTACGCCTGAGGTTCTGGGTAGGAGTGGCCGATATCCATAATAACCCCTTCTTGGAATCACAGAGGCGGTTTCTTCCTTTATTCTTAATTATTTCTAGGCTTGTTAGAGTGGCACCTGTTAAACATTTTGTCAAAATAATGTGATGATTGGCAGGTGGTTATAACCTTGTAAAAATGAGGATTTTAAGTGGGTAAAATAAAAGATATCAATGCTAGTTTAAAAAATTGCATTAAAGAGTTTCTTCTGACCATAGCGAAAGGAAACAAAATAAGGGAACGCTGGTGAGATGTGTTGGTACCACTGGAGGGTTCCGAAGATGAAAGCAACCCATACGTAGATGTTTTATTTTTCATGAGTAACAAAGTTGTTTTCACCGTGACAACTTAATTACACGTGAGTTGGGAAAGCCTAGGAAATTCTGTCGGCAGGAGAAGCCGTGAGGACATCTCTTGTGCAGAGAACAGAAAGTGAGCTTGTAGGATGTCGATGGGTGTTGGTATAAGCAGTGATCAAAGGAGAATCTATTGCTGGGGTGCTGATGAGAACAAAGTGCTCATGGAGCCCATAGTGCATTGGATGTAGTGCTGTCCCCCTGCTCCAGAGATGCCTTTTTTTTTAACTGTGATTTTTTTCCTAAACAAAGTGATTGTCGATAATGGTGGTCGTAATTGAAAAGAGCTTAGCAGCGAGCGTGTCCAACCCAGAAGTGAAAAGGCAGCGGAACAGTACGGGGGGCACAGAAGGAGAATGAGGAAAGCGAAGTCCCCAGGTGACGTGCTGCGGGTTGGGATTTCCATTTTGGGGTTTTGTGCACCCTCGTTTTGTTCCGCCGTCGCGTTGGGATGGGAGTGCGCCTCGGAGCACTGTGGTGGATGTGAGCTGTCGTGGTCTCACGCCTGTGGGGCAGCTGCGGTCCCCTGCAGTTCCTCCCCACGTCTCCAACTCATCAGCAAGTGGGGATGAGCTGTGCCAGCCCCGCTGCTCCCAGCGCTCCCGCGGGTCCGTCCCTTTGCCGCTGCCTCCGCCCATGTCCTCGTTCCCCACACCACGCGCCCCGCCGCGAGTCGCACCTGTGTCTCATCTGCTGTAGGTGTTGTGCCTACCTCAAGAGGTAAACACGGTATCCTGGAGTCACTCCTTCACTCCGTTCTTTTTTACACGAGCACTAGCGCGCACACACTGGAATGTATATTCTCCCCCACCCCAAATAACCTCGTGACCCGATCCTTGCTGTAGCCACCACCAACTCCTCTTGCAAATTGGATGCTGCTTTAAATGTGAAAACAAATGTTCGAGAAGCTATAAAACCTGAATGAAAGCTAAAGCTGAATTTATAAAGCCTTGTTGCGTATGAGCCAAAAGTGCAAAAAGCTCTATATAATGAACTAACCTGCCACTCGTATAAATATAAATATATATAAATATATTAAAATCAGACTGTTCTACAAAATTGTGTATTTGTATTTTTGTGTACGTACAATTTTCTGCTAAGCAGAAGGAGGATGTAGTATAGGATGATGTGAGAAGAGATTTTGTTTAATCATATTTCTTTGTTACTTATTTTTGTTAACATCCAGATGCCTGTCTTTGTCTTCTGTGTATGACACTGTTCCAAAGGTGCAGTATCCCTCTCCCGCCGTGTCCCACCCCTCTCCTGCCTCGCTGGGTGATGCTCCTCGCCGTGGCCGGGCTGCTCAGCCCGTGGGGTACGTCCATCCCTGCCATTTAGTGGATGTGCTGTGCGTTGTCGTTTGCCACCTGCTGGGCTCTCACCCGCCTGTTCTCCGTCGTATCTTTGCGATGGTCCTCAGCGTGAAATTTCAGGAGGAAGGAAGTGGCAGCGCAGAGCAGGAGGGAGGATGAGCAGTAAGTCGGCAGCCAAGGCGGGGAGGCGGCACTGTGCGTCACAGGGAGCGAATCTCAGGTACCACCAGCAAGCTGCAGTGCACTACTGAGCAACCCCGCGTTCACAGCTGCCAAAGTGGTTTTGCTGCCAGGAGGGCAGGTGGGCAGCAGTGCTGGTGGGGCTTTGGTGCAACCTGCATGCATTGCAGCGAGTGGTGGAGCAGCTGTGGCGTCCCCGTTCTCACGGCTCGGCGCCCTTCTGGTACTGATGTTTAGGAAGAGTTTTTCTCAAGTCTTCTCTAAGTCACTGCAGTTAGCTGCCAGATGCTGATCCATCCCTGGATGTGTTTAAAACCATTTGGATGTGGTGCTCAGGGACATGATCTAGCAGAGGGTTGTTAGGGTCGTATGGTCAGGTTGTGGTTGGACTTGATGATCTTGAAGGTCTTTTCCAACCTGAGCAATTCTGTGATCTTGTGAGTGGATCTGCTCCATGTTTTGCCGCAAGGAGAGCGGGGAGTCATTTTGTCACTTGGCGTTGGTCCTTACGAGTTATAAAGTGGAGAACTGCCCGGGAGAGGTCGAAGCAGAGCTGTGTGGAACAGGCTGTGGCGGAGAATAACACAAAGCTCTGCAATTCATGTGATCCCAATTTCCCTTCCCCTTCCTTGCTGCAAACCCTGGCGGCAAACGGGTCCTTTCTGTGCGCTCCCATCTGCGGAATGAAGGTGACAGTTCGTGTTTGTCCCATCTTCCTTAGGCAGTAGGTGCTTCAGAAGTGTCAGCTCCTTCCCTCCTGCCCTTTGTGCTCTTTTTGTTTTTGTTTTAATTTCTAACATCGTCTGAACCGAATTCTGGTCCAGGGAGAGCGATACTGCACCTTTCCATGTAGGGCTCATATTTATAACAGTGTGTAATGACTGTAGCAAAAGTCCTTGTTTCTGTATGTGAATGGACAGAGAAACAAGTGCTCTATTGTATTGATTAAAATAGTTAAAATGAGTCCTGTATCATTGTATCTCCTATTCTGGATTAGTGCCTTTTGGACAGTAGACTGTTCTGTAATTAAAATGTAGTATAACTGCTTTTTTGTACAGTTTTGTTTTAATAAAACTTTTTTTTAATTTGTGTTTATTTTAGTATTGTACCTCTTAGAAAATAAAAATGTATAACTCAACAAAGACAAAGTTCTCTGATGGTCCTTTTTGTCTGAGGGTGGTGGCAGCCCTGGAGCAGCCTCAGGCACGAGCAAAGGAAAACACATCTCTACAGCTTCAGAATGTAGAACAATGAATTCTTTGGAGGATGAGTGATGGCCTCAAATAACTGGGTCCCCCACTTTGTTTTTTGGAGAAGATGGGGAGCACTGGAAAGTGACAGGACAAGGGGGAATGGTTTTAAGCTGAGACAGGGGAGGTTTAGGTTGGATCTTAGGAGGAAGTTTTTCACCCAGAGGGTGGTGAGGCACTGGAACAGGTTGCCCAAGGAGGCTGTGGATGCCCCATCC
>JAOWBP010001760.1:88469172-88479874 GCA_028571105.1 Tragopan temminckii
ACAGCCTCCTTGGGCAACCTGTTCCAGTGCCTCACCACCCTCTGGGTGAAAAACTTCCTCCTAAGATCTAACCTAAATCTCCTCTTTCCCAGTTTAAACCATTCCGCCTTGTCCTATCACTATCCACATCCACCCTTTTTCCAGAGATCATTCAGAGTTTTTTCATAGACCCATGTTACTTAATACCTTACTCGTTATATACGCTATTTACCATTTTTGGGGTCTGGATTAAGGTTATCATTTTTCTGTATGCTGTAACACTGATCAGGAGACTAACCTGGTATTTGTATTTGATATTGCAGTCATCTTTGTACTTCAGGAACCCTTATCTTGGACACTATTAATAATTTCACTCTTTACTTTGTCTCCCTGGGGAACCAGGCTATGGGAGAGACAAATGGGAATGCTCAAACCAGCGCATTCCTATTGCTATGCTGATTGAATGTGTTTCAGGCTTTTTTTTTTTTTTTTTTTAAGGTTAAACAACTATTTACGAATATCCTCCAGGTATCTCTGCCACTATCCAGCCCCAAGACTGGATGGTGGCAGAGAGCGTGGAATGGCATGGGCAGATACCTTGAACAGTGGGCACCCCTCAGTGGTTTAGAAGTCCTGCAGTAGGTGTTTAAAGCCAGAGTGGAAACTTCCAGTGATTTTACACTGTGCTCAAAGTCTTCCTTTTTGGGATGTTGAGTTTTTCCTTAAGTCTACTTTGCTGGCTTCCACCGATGGATTATTTGGCAGAAGAGCCAGAATTCCCAGATGAGAAAAATCTCAGCGTAAGTCAACCTCCTGCGATGCACCAGCTCAGTGACACTAAAGAAGTTTACTGAAAGTAGAATATTTGGTGGGATATGGTCACAAGACTAAATGAATTGTGAAAAAAATGTTTGGTTTTGTTACTTTTAGGACTGGTAATGACATTAGTCTGGTAGATGGTGGTGTCAGGAAGAGGGGAAAGCATCTGAAGGCTTCTTTTTGGACAACATAGCAAAGCTTTTCTTTTTTTATATGATGATGACCCTCTTACTAAAGACAAATGGACGAAGGTGGCAGGTCCTAATAATTTTCTATCACAGGCCACGTCTAAAGGGCTGCTGGATACCACAGAGATATCAAAAATAGACTATGCGGGGAAAGCTTGCAAACTTACTAGAACACTGACTCAGTGTAGGTAAGGAGCAACTGAATCATTTTGTGAATCATGATTTATTGAGTCAGAAGTGCCCTTCCTTGACTGTTCCAACAGAAATCATTCAGGCAAGTACGTCGGCTTTCTAGACCTGTTTGAAGAGTGATTCAAAAAAATGAGAGTAGATATGAAACAGAGCAAAACACTTCCAAAGGATTCATCCTGTACAAAAAGAATGGCAAGATGTAGTGACTTTTTCCTTAGGAAAACAAACAAACACTTATTTTTCTTAGGATCTTTAGGAAATTTTACTTCAGTCTTGACATTATAGATGACTACATTTCCTGCATAATGTTAAGTATTTTACCAGACTAAATAAAACACTGGCCCTGCAAGCAGGAAATGTGCACTTGAAAATAGTATTTGTCTGGCCAGGTACTTAAAACATGTTGGGTTTTCAAATGAAAAATAATCTGTTTTAGAGAAGAAAGATTATCATCTTAGATTGAAGGTCACATACGTTTAGAGACAATATGACACTCAACTCTGAGTTGACCATTATAGATTTACCATTATAAAGTAGGTAAATCATGGCAGCACACAGAGAAACATATCTGCAAAAGAAAATACTGGGAACAACTGAAAGGGTCAAGTGTTGTGCTAAAAATCTAGAGAGGTAAAAGGCAGTTGATGAATGAAAGATTTTACTAAGTTGGTTTGAAAGATAACCCATCTCAATCTCTCAAAAGAAAAGAAAAGTAAGAATTATTAACCATATTGATACAGTTCCCAAGTTGCAGATATGCACGCCATATAGCACTCTTACTGCTTTGTGTGTTCACTAACTGAAACACCTAAACTTTAAGTCTAAGCAACTGATATTATTTAAATGCTGGGAATCTTTGACCTGATCTTTGGGAGCTCTCTGTGGTGTCAATACACTGAGATATTCCTTAGTTTTTTTTTTCAAAATGTGCCACATCACACCTCTCCTCCAGTCCTGGAATGAGGCTTTTCTGGCTTTTCATGGGAGTGTGACCACACGTAGCAAGAAAGATTCAGCTATGACTGCACGATGAGCCCAGGTCATAATTCTGGTCCACCTACCTTAGTTGCACCTACTCCACTGTTACATCTTATGCTAACTCTTTTTAAATATATTCTGTTTTACAGGAAAATGAATTCTGGCCATTTGTATTGCTGAAAACTGAAGCAGAATCCACTTTCACAACTTTCCCAGTATGAACAGTCCTTTACATACAGAAATGAGAGAGTCCTTCTTATGTAGCTTAAGATCACAGTAAAGGCAGCAGCAATGCCAGGAATAATAACATAAAATTGGAGAGGGAAATGAAGTAATGGAATAAAAGTTAAAGAGAGGAAGACTGTGAAATAAGTAAAGGTGTCCACGAGCATTAACATACACAGGTATGGGCAGGTAAGTCCTGTACCCAATTCAGTATGCAATTACTATACTGGGACTGACATTTCTTAGGATACAATAAACCATTTGTTAGAGATCAGTTTATTATGGTCACTTGTAAACAAAAATTCCTGGAAGAGTAATGATTCATCAGTGCTGGAGAAGACTTTTTTTTCCACTGAATTGCTCTCCAAGTGACAAAAGCCACCTAACTTAGCTAAAAATGAAGTCATTTGTGGATCCTTAGTTCTAAAATACATAAGATGCTATCACCAGTGTGCTTTACGTGTGCTACAGGAACATTTAAGAATATGATTAACATTTCACTGTGATTACAAAAGCTTCCATTCATCTCTCTATGGAAACTGAACCAGCTTTGGAATGAGCCCCTGCATCAGTTCCCATTATCGTCCTGAGCAAAGGATGCCTTGAAAATAAGTACTCTGCAAGCAAGGAGAGAAGCTGCAGCCCCACATCACAGTGGTACAGTGCATTTGTCAGCAGCCACCCTAAATGAGGCAAAGAGCTGCAAAACCCCATGCAAACCATTAGCAATCAACTCTGCTTAACCAAAGCTTGGTACAATCAAGGGGACATACAGTTATCCCTCTGACAGTGTTAATGGGATAAGAAGATTAAATATGGGTTTCCATTGTCCTAGTTTTAATTTCAATTCATTCTTTCATAGCAATCAAGTGCTGTTAGCACTGAACTGTCTGAAGCCAGACAGCCTGAGCAAGACATGGAAGAAACACTCACTCAATGTTCATCTCATTTCCAGGCTGTACACAACCAGCAAATATTTGCTTGCTTTTATATATATAGTTTTTTAGTTGTTAAAGCAAAGACGGGTCGTTTCTGAAATAGCTGCACCCTGTCCAAAGAACTCTGAGAAATGCCATCTAAATAGCTGCAGAATGTAACAAACCATAAGATGCCCCCAAGAAGCAGAATCTTCCTTGTACCAGTTTCACACAGCTTTAATGACAGGCTTTTCAATAGAAAAATCTCATTTGCTGTCTACTATGCAAATGAGACACCAACAGCAGCACCTTCAAAGCAGGAAGTAAAAGCATTTAAGTGAGCAAAATAAACTTTATAGTGAGATAAAATTATTATCCCACTCATTAGGTGGACCTAATGCATTACCTCTGCTGGGACCTTTGGACTCTGAAACACGCAGTGAGGGAAATTGTTGAGGAGAGGAGAAAAACAAAAAATGTAAGTACTCTAGACTTTAATTTCTGCTTTAAAAACCTCCAACATTGAGACATTCCACAGCTCTCTCCAAACAGAAGTTGCTGTAAGCACTTGATTACCTGCACATCTTTTAGCATTCTCTACATGGATCAGATGTAGCAGATTTAGCAACCAATGCTAGAGCACTACATCAAAATCCTATTATTCCGTGCAACTGCATTATGCATTAAAACGTCTTGTCACCACTAGATTCTCCCTTTTAAAATGACTACATGCTCACTGGGCAGAATATCTATCAGGAGAAAGCCCTTTAGTTTATCTAGGCTTTGGAAAATAAGTTTAAATTTAATCTTTCTCTTTTTAAAGAAACACTTTTGATCTATGCCATTATTTTTAAGGAGCGTAATGGACTGAATTATCGAATCACCCACTGCAAGGTTTTCCCCTGAAAGGCACAGACTCAATGCATGCTACTCTATACTAAAGGTGAACCTGAACTTAGACGTGAGCTCAAATTTGTCCCTTACCCAAAAGGTTTGCATCCATTCAACTAAAAGCCTCGGAAGAGCTCTGAAGATAGACAGTGAGAAAACTTCCCTTGAAAAATGCACCCCCAAGTGATAGATGGTTATGTTTAACCTGGTCTGTTTGACACAGACCTGCCACTGCACATCCCACAGCTGTTGGCAGCAGTGCTATGTGGCTGATGAAAACATGGGAGCCTTCCCAGGGATGTCTGGTGCTGCACAAAGCAAGTATTTCCAATGAGCAGTCTCAATGATACAAAGAACACGTGGGTGTGCCTCATCTTTCAAGCATATTTTCCAACTATGCACCTGCATCTGGTGTAATGCAGTCATGGTAGCTACTCCTTTTCAATAGATTTCCCAGGAAAGCTTCAGATACTTACCCGATTACTGCTCAGGTTATAAGGAGGAGCTAAGTCTTGACGGCTTGCAGAAAGCTGAAATGGTCAAGGCAAGCAGAATTACTTCTTAACAAAAACTTGAACAACCGATAAATATGCAACTTGATGAACACAAGGAAGTGTGAAAGTAAAGTCTTCAGTTAAAGCAGAACTGACAGTCGAGAGATGACGAAAGGTGAAATCCCAATTAGTGACTTAAGAGTGGCCAAATTTGACCAGTTTTCATTATCAGCTCTACCAAAGCATTTCATTTAAAATGTTGAAAAGCAGAAATGCCTCTTTCTTCTTATGCACTAATCAAGAAAAAGATAATGCTTCTACAATACAAAATTAAATCAGTAAATACTTGTACCTTGCTTTCAAAAATTCTAGGGAAAAAGTTGACAGTTGGATGAAAAACCTTCAGTGTTCTGCTTTTTCCAATGATGTGGACTTATGCGGGTACTCTAAAGCACACTAACCTGTATGCTGAAAGTATGAAAACATGCAGATTTTGTCTACCCACAGTGATTTACATGATGACAAATAGCACAGACAAACAGAACTGTCAAGCAAAAGGAAATTTATTGCTATGTTCGATTGGTAATTGAAAGATGCACTTGCTGCCCTCAATCTGCTGCAGACTCCAGCATGGAATACTCACCCGATTCACATTGGGAGAGCTCAGGCTCCTCCGGTAGAGTTTTCCTTTTCCCATTAGCTGCTCTTTTACTGCAACTTCCTGCAAATCACACAGAAGCAAAGGATAGAAAATACTATGCGTGTTTTGCCAGAATCCAAGCTCCAATCATCCCATCTTTGTCTATACAAGAAAAATGTTATTAAACAGCTGTATAGCACTGGCTCCCATCTGTGAAGTTTACTGTAATCTAAAAATTGTATGTAACATAGCTAGAAGTGCAAGAGTGGAGAAACATTTAAGTTTTTTGCTGATTGGCACATATAGGACTTTACAGCTAATTCTGATTCTGGGAGATGACTGCTACAGATGTGAAGACAGGCTCCTTTTTGTAGCTGAGCTCCTATTTTAATCCCTTAAACTAATTACACATGACAGGGACCTTGCTTTCAATACTTCCGAGTGCGTCGCACTTCACCATTAATTTATAGCGGGCAGGCACACACTCTGCCTTGCTTTGCATAACTTTCTTTTATGCTTGCATAATTTATATCCAGAAGAACAATTTTCAATAAATGTTTTTCTCTTCCATATTTTCCCTGGTACACGGATCAAGTTGCAGTGCTTAAGATTAACCCAATCAGTATCTTACATATTCAAGAGAACAGGTTTGGTTGCTCCAAGGCAGAATATGAGCATATGGACTAGATGATCTTACAGGTCTTTTCCAGCTGTAATGATTCTACGATTCTGTGATTCAAAATGACACAAGCTCTACTAGCAACTTGGAAAATCTGCAGTAAATCCTATCCTTCAGAAAGCAAAAGCTCACATCAACCCTAACTGCTTTTTCTGATACATAATCACCAATGTACGGTCTTAAAAACCAACCAAGGATAAGAGATGGTGCATGTAATACAAAGCTCCCAGTCCCATTCACCCATCTTGCAGATAGTCGAGTGAGAACATCTATGTAAAGTGAGCTACATTTGCTTCTTTGGACTCCTGCCACAGGCACACTTTGTAAAGCTCAGATATGCACTGAAGTGGGGGTCTTGGTTTGCCAGCCACTTACGAAAACATTTGCATTGTCATATACTGTACTGATTAACTACACAACCTGCTGTGTGCTACAGCCCTAAAATCAGACCTGGCGCAGACGATCCAAGGTGAGAATGTTCTCCACAGCCAGCACACTTCGCAAGTACTTCTCTATATAGGCTTCAGAGTCAGCTGAAGCTGCGTCTTCAACATTTGCTGCCATTCTGGCCAGTGCTTCCCGCTCTTCAGCTCCTTGAGCATCCTGGAGAGAAGAAGAGAAATGACATGCTTTAAGAATGAAAGCCTCCTCCATCAGTCCTGAAGAAAATGCATTTTTAAAATATGCAGGACAGATTCAACACTGCTTTCCCTTAAATACAGGGGGAGATTCATACGCCTTGTTGGACTCTTCTAAATATGCCATATCATATTCAGAAATCATCAACACCACCTCAAGTTATACGCCATTGTTGTTGGTTTTTATTCCCTTCTTCCTGTGTTTTTTTCTCTTTTTCTTGAGAGAGTCTCACAGTAAGACACTGCCATTGATTAGCTAAAGGGCTGTATTCAGATATCTTGTAATTATAAAGTACTCAAACACATTTAGGGCATTATCTACTCTGTGAAGGAAACAAAATTTCAAGTGACTTGCAGAAAGAAAAAAAAATGGGCATAGCTTGAGAAACATTGAAACAGGGTGTTAAATACATCAGAACATAGAGAGTCAGGCAGCAATCAGCCCTTTGGCTCTTCATGTGTTAATGCTTTACAAGTGCTCTGATAGAGCATCTGTCTGGAAGGAAGGGATTAGCATCCAACTACGAACATACTCAGGAATCAAGGGTTACATTAAGACATTACTTAGAAGAATTTAGGGTGTGTGTGGGGGGTGGTTAATATTTTGTTGATTTGTATTATTGGTTTTGTTTGCTTTTTTAACATATTACCACATTACCGACATCAGGTATTTCAGCTACCTATATTTATTCCCCTTTCCTTTAAAATGTTTTTTCAAGGACTTAAGCAAATGGATGCTCACTCAACAAAATACACAGTGACACTGACAACACACACGTTGCTGCTAACTCTGAACATGTAAATAAGTTTGCTTAATCTTTTATAAGAACCATACTTTATGCTTCCAGCAGCAAGAACAAGCATGCTTAAAATAAAGGGGCACTCAGGAAATTAGAGAATCCAAGCCAATTTCAGATAATTTGAATTCTTGTTCACCTCTGGAATATTTGAGACTATCTCAAAAGTGACACCACAGCCAGGAATTGAACTTCGGTGAGACATTCTTCGGAGGAAGCTCTGTGCAAAGCCCTGTGGGGAGACAGAAAGGAAATACTTCTTGCTTAAAGGAAAAAAAGTTTTATCATACTCAAGTGAGTACAAGTTGACAAAGAAAGAAGCCGAAACCCAAGAGACTAACCAACAAATACTTAAGATTCAAAGATTTTGACTTGGAGACAAATCATTTGCTCATCTGCATTTAAGATACAGAAAAAGAATTACCTTCCTTCACTGCAAGGTGACTGTTAAACCAGCACGCAATACATCTGCTAGTTCTAGATATTTTTTTGTGGAGCCCTAGGTGACTTGTCTTGAATATTGACAAGTACAGGCATTAAATTCTTGACCAAAGAGATCGTTATGAAGGATGATTTAAGGGGGCATGGTCATTGTTTATGCTGACTTGGCGCCTCGCAGGGTTAAGAACTGGACTGTTGAATTAATGCAGAGATGAGTCATTCAAAGATGCTGCTGAGACAAACGCCCGGGAAAGGTTATCGATGAGGATTTTTTAGAAAGCTAGCAAGAAAGTTAGCCAGAAAGCTAGCAAGAAAGATTCGGTATCGGATAACAGTAAGGAAAAATAATTGACAGAATCTGCAGAAAACAGAATTGATGAAGACTTAACACAGTTATAACTATTGGCAGGCTCAACCTACTGAGCAAACTCCCCCCATTGTGTATTATTTAAAAATCCCTGATCCCTTTCTGAGAAACAGCTGTTGCCTGAGAGCTGTAGTTCTTATATTCTTAACCATAAAAGTAGTTGACAGTGGCCAACAGGGTTCCTGGGTGTGACCACACCTCTTCTGCTCTTGCTCCAGATTTTAACTACAGAAGTGCAAATAGAATAACAATTCATGCTCCTTGCTTTGTCATCATCATTGCTAAGGAAAGTTGGATTCTGAGGCAATGCTGAACAAAATCTTCTTCCTCACCATGTTAAGAATAAGATATTTGTCACAACGTGTTGCCACAAATGGAATAACAACTTCTGCATTCCACTTAGGAAGCATCCTACTCTCAACTACACAGCATCAGAAATACAACACAACTGGAAAACACATTAGACCAAGAGTGATTAACTGAGATATTACACAAAGGGATCTCTGCTCCGGCTACTGCTTGCTTACCTCTAACATGCACAGAAATAGCACTAAAGTGTGAATATACTACAGAAGTAGGGAAACACACAAGTTTCTTTGGATGCAGTTTTTTGTAAAATAGGAACTCCTCCACTTTGCTCAATGAATGGGGATAAATCAGTTACTCAGTAGCTAACAAAGACAATACTGAGTCTCCCATATACTAAGTTGCCATTAAGCCTTTAAAAAAAGCTGTATTATCATCCACAATGTAAAAAATGCTATGAAAACCACATGGCAGCCTAAATCCTCCCGCAAGCTGCTAATACGATGCTTCCATTCTGGTATAAATGAAAGAGAACAGTCACAGCAGAGTCCTGTTGCACAAACCACAGCCTTCCCTTCCTGAGGCAGTGATAAGCACAGGGCAGAGTGAACACATGAAGGATTACAGAAGATATACCTGTCTGCCATAAACACTGACGCAGATGCGTTTGCGCAGCACCAACTGCATTTCTGCAGGATGGCTGAGCTGCACAGTGGCTCTCACAATAAGGTAAACTCTTTCATCTGCTGCTGTTCCTTTACTGAGCTGGATGCAGTCGTGGACTGTGGAGTCCCAGGAGGCTTCTACTTTCACCTGCAAAGGAAAAAAAAAATGAATCCTCTAATAAGCATAATTAGGTGTATAATTAACTGTAATTAATTAAGCATAATTAAGAAAAATACATAATACATAAATTTTGAGAGTCAGCTTCTCCATTTCAGTCCCTATGAAGAAAAATCCCTGCACTTTAGAAGAGGCCATTTAAGAAATCAAGATCAGTTTGCCAAATGAAGATGCTGGGATTAAAAATGCCAACTTGCTCTGGAACATTTCCTCTCGATAAAAAGACCTTTGAATACCCAAGATCACTGCAAATAAATTTTAAAATATGCAAAACTGCAGGGCCATTTGGTCTTATTTATTAAGATAAACCAGACAGCAACTGAGATTGCAATGAAAATCTTCCATCTCACTACACAATCTCTGCACTCAGTATTTGAGATCTCATATATTCGGAATATAGAGTTGAAACACTTTGTTGAAACACTTCTATCAGTACAGCAAAAGCTGGAATTTCTCGTCTTGACTGTTAAAATATAAATCATTAGAATCATAGATTGGAAAAGACCACAAAGAACAAGTCCAACCACCAACTCATCACTATTATGCCCACTAAACCACATCCCTAAATGATTACTTAATAATTTCATAATTATTATTACTGAAGTTTTAAATGCTTTTTTGTTGAAATCAAAAGAAAAATATTTTGGCATTTATCCCTCCAGGCTTTTAAAACAAAGGAGAACAACAACAGACAACAAAGCCAATCAAAATCAACAGGAATAATAAACATAAAAGAATGTAGAAGACTAAAGTAAAAACCCATATCCAATTATTCTAAACCTTGTAGGAGAAATTATCCACCATGAGTTGTGAAGATGTAAAACGATGAGCTATGTAGTAAAGTGAGAACATAATGCACGTAACAATGCACAGCTAAACATGTTAACCATAACCTTAGTTAAGATTGCTTGCTTTTTCAGCTGAAGGCTTTCATATTTTAATTGGCTGAGATTCAGATGAAGGAAGATTCTTGAATTTTATTTTTCAAACTGTGGTACAGCTCCTAGCAAATATCCCTTGCAAACAAAAACTGCGTCTACAAAAAGTACCTCTCCTATGAAGAAAGGGAATTGGGCTTGTTTAGCTTGGAGAAGAGAAGGCTCCGGGGAGACCTCATTGTGGCCTTCCAATATTTGAAGGGAGCGTATAAACAGCTGTTTATGAGGGTGGATAGTGATAGGACAAGGGGGAATGGTTTCAAACTGAGACAGGGGAGGTTTAGGTTGGATACTAGGAGGAAGTTTTTCACCCAGAGGGTGGTGAGGCACTGGAACAGGTTGCCCAAGGAGGTTGTGGATGCCCCATCCC
>JAOWBP010001760.1:88492064-88503843 GCA_028571105.1 Tragopan temminckii
CGGGAATAAAAAAAAGCTTACTAATGGTGCACCTCGACACTGATATCCACTGGAGGCTGCATTTTGAGTGCATCAGCTGAAAATGGCCACTAGATGTCAGCAATCACGTATTTTTGGGAATAAAAACTAACGGTGAATTTTAGAAATACACCAAATTATTTAAGTTACTTTTAACGGAGAGATGCAGCAAAAGTTATAATTTAAGAATATAAGACAAATCATATACTTCTACCGAAGTGAGCTCCCTTATTCTGCCAGTCCCTTCTTTGAAGATATTTTTGTCCTTATGTTGGAAATAACATTAAAACAGCCCTGACAACACGAAAGTAAGGCACGTTCCCCCGCCCATTCCCTTTTTTAATTAACAAATAAAACTACAATTTTTGGATACATCTGTTCTAAACAAAACCATCGCATCAACCACATTTCATGTAATTTACTTCTATTTAATATCTATTTACCTCTTTGTCTTATTAAGGTCAAATAAGTCAGTCTCCCTCCACTGCTTTTTGCTTCCCTTATTTACTTCTGTGAAGCTTGGCCTAAGTTGCATTTTACTATCACAGAGAATTCCCAGTAGATCCTCCTTGCTCACATGCTTTTTATTATTAATAAACAAAACACATCGGTATATATTTCACAAAATATTCAGTATTTAAGCGAGAGAAGAATGGAGAGAATGATTCACAGAGCAAAGGAAGCTTATCAGATTCCTTGACTGCTTTTGAATTAGATATTACAGCTCCAGTCCCTGCACACAAATCTTCCGTGTTTTCTAAGAATACAATAAAACTGTCTGGGATAAGATTGTATGCACTTGTATATAAATACCTTTTAATGAATACCTTGCAGACTTCAAAAAATCACGGAGACTGAAGGGAACAAAGACCATGAAAACAAATACAGCCGAAGCACTGAACTCTGTACATACCACACAGCTAAATGGCTGTCACTTCTTTTTTCATCCTGAAACATCAGTGCCGTTTCATATTATTTATCAACAAGCTTAGAGTCAGAACTCTCTCTGTGTAGTTGAATACTGGAAATGAATGTTACACGCAAGGTTTCACAGAGATATCTAATGTCCAGAAGCCAGTGCACCTGGGATTTTGTTATTTTAAAATGGGATGAAAAGAGAGGTTACTCACGAGGTTAGGGTATATCTGGAACTCACCCTGCAGACAAGTTTTCTCTCCTGAGTGTCATTTTCATTGGAATAATCAGGACTATCCTCACCACCAACCAACCTGTCATCTATCTCTCCGCTCACTCGAACAACTTCAACATGGAGACGACCAGATACCTGATGAAAAAGGAGTACAAATGATACGTAAGCCAGAGAGCAGTGACAAATCCACCCCTTTTCAGAGAACTATGACTGATGTCTCCAGCCTGCCAGCAGACATTTTCTTCCTTTCCGTTGTCTTGTAACGCTCGTTTGTAGCACCAGAGAAAGAAAGCTTGGAGCAAAGACTGCTGCTGTAAAGGATTTTTCTTTTTTAAAAATCATCAGGCACTAGAGGGACTTTGGGAACAGTATGCTGCAATCTCACTCACCATCCCATCAGTCTCTGGAGAGTCTGCAAAGTGCATATGCAAGGCACAGAGTGCACACAGAATGTTTGCTCTAGCTGTCTTTGAGGATTTTCTGTTGTATTATATTTAACAGCCTTTTATGAACAGCAGTCAGTGAAAGGCAGTAGACCTATAGCTTATACTGGTTCTAATAAGTATTTTGGGCTGCTTCACTTTGAAGGGTACACACAAAGCTTTTGTCTTTCACAGTCACTGTGCTTGGATCTGAAGCCTCAACAACTCGAATATGGGACTTGCACAATCCCAAATCGTTAGCAGAGATCTGGTGCACAAGAAACTGGAAAATATCTACCATATACTGGTATTAACATCCACAGGCTGTGAATAAGCAGTAGAGTGAGGATAGGTTATGGAAAAAAAGACCAACCTCTCCCTTCTGATTGATGATCGGCACAGCATATTGTAGCTTCACATCATAGAACAGGCACTCAAGAAAGACATTGGCTACTCCGATAAGGCTGTGGTTCTCCTGCTCATCATAGAACGGATCAGCTCGTCTGAAGTAAGCTCTCATCACCTTTAACCAAATGCACAAAAGAAAACAAACTTTTCACGACAGTTTTCCAAGTGTTACAAAACTAGTCTAATAGGAAAAAGGGACACAAGCAAGAGGCCAGATCACGACACAAGAAGAATGGAAATACGATTTTAACTTTGGACAGAGTATTAAAGCCTGTCCTCAACAAGTTCTCCAACACTGTCTGATTCAGAGAAGTCAGCCTGAGCCCCAGCTCTGATAGTGTTTCCTTACTGAATTGAGCTATGCGTGCAAACAAGCATCAAAGTGACAAGATAAGGGCTAATGAAATGCTGAAGATTACTTCAGTACTAGCAAAATAAAGGTTAAGAGAAGGTGTTACCTCTGCCTTTTCCCTCCCTCCCTCCACACCATTCCTCCAGAACTAGAAGATTTTCTTACATCTACTTAACCAAAAAAATGAATAAGAAAATAATTCTAGTGGTACAGTACTGGAGTCATTTTTACTTACAGGGTTGTCTTCCTCACAGTCTTTCCACTCCTGGTAAAGATCCCTCATGTCTACTAATCGATTCTCCAGCTTTTCCAGTGACCAAATCTGTTTGCCTTTCCCTTTCCTTCTCACCTGAATAGCAGGCTCGCTGAGAATTGCACCTCTCTGAGAAACAATTAAAGAGAGATTAATGCAGATTCTATGTCACAGCAATGAAAAATAGTTTACAAACGACAAAAAAACTGAGAACACCTCTGCAAAGTTTGGACCATTTTTTTTAATACAGCTTAATGATTTGAGTTCAAGCATGACAGCTTGAATTTGGCTGTCACAGCACATTCACGTTCAGTCTAACTGCCATGTCTCATCCCACCCACAGGCAGTAGTTTCTGTGGATGTTCACCTTAGATAAGTGTTACAAATAGGAATATTCAGGCATTTCACAAATATCCCCAAGTTACAGCAGCCTAAAGTTCTAGCCAAGGCAAATTTCAACTCCTGAAAACACCTTATGGAGGGGAAATGCATCAGAAGGCTTTACTAATGTCCTGTTTCTGGACATTCCAGAACACTGCAAGAAAAACAAGCAAATGAGAGAAATTTCTAAAGCAACTCAGAACAATTCTAATCTTGGATTAAAATACATCTACTGTACTGATGATGACGGCTTTACTATCACTAAAATTTTAAGCTGATCTCAAGAGTAGAAAGGATAAGAAAGCTTAGGTAGCCAGCCTGCAACAGAGAACTCTGGGTTTGGTTCCCTCCTTTCAAAATGTTTAAGATATCCGGAAGGAATCATCCAAATCCTCTCAGCTCCAGCTCCTCCCTGTACAGCGGGGATGTCAGCAATTTCTCACCTCACCACCACGATGCAAAGGCAAATGCCTATAAGGTGACAGCAAACACATTTAGTAGATGGATTCTACATGGATTTTATCACCATGATGGATTTTATCACCTAATCTACACAAACTTTGTCACTCCGAAACAGAAGGAAATGTGAACTTCAACATCAATGCAAACTATCTAGACCATTAGTCAGAATAAGATGAATACAAATTCCAAGGGACAAACTACATGAACAATGTTTTAATTCCATTATGGCTACATTACCTTACTGTTGGCATTAAGGCTTGAAGCTGGGATCTGGAGGGTGACTTTATACTCTGTCCTCTTGTCCAATTCTTCTCCAATAAAATTGGCTTCTCTCACATACAAATTGGCTTTAACAATTTGCTCTCGCAGCTTTCGCAGGCTGTGGGTCAACATTTCTTCTCTAGAAGGCAATTTGTTGAAGGGAAAGACAGAAGAAAATGGCATTTAGATATTGAAACTGACTGCAAAGCACAGGATCACTTGACGTGGAAAAAGTCAACACTCAGCTTTTTAACACAAAAATTAGGCAAATTAAATGGCATTTCCTCTTGGAAGGTTGTCTGTATGAATTTAGTAGTGTGGACATCAGCATACTGCCAGCTTTGGAGACTTCTCCATGTATCTGCTGAATAGTCAGTACTTACATGGCTTATTCCAGAGCTTTCCCAGCACAGATGTGGATGTTCCATTTCACAGAGGGACATTTGTTCAGACATCATGACCCACTTGCTCACTGGCCTCCCTGGCAAACGTATCAGAGCACCAACTGTGTAGTGCAGGAATCCAGCACCACAAAATATTCTTGACAGACAGCTAGCACCTTGTTGGACTGGCTCAGGTACTTTGCATTTCAAAAGATGCTCCTTAAATTAGATTTGTGTTTCCTCATTACATCTTTTACCATACTTATTGTTTTAGGGAAAGTTTCATGTTCCTTCTGCAGCTGCTCCTTTTGTCAGTAATGCTGGCAAAGACTATTCAGAGGAAGAAGATAATATACTCAGCGCAACTGTCTATGAGGAGGTAGAGGCCTGTGGCTCCTCTGTGATTGTTACACAGCTCTTGCAATTCTCTGGATCTAAATTCTTTGTATCACCCTCTTACTCCCTTTTCTTTCCGCAATCTTATGGCTGCCAGAACCTGCCCAGGTCAGACAGTTGGATACAAGTTAGGAGGAAGAACAACCTTCCAGCAGCTGTCACGAATTTACAAAAGAAGAGACTCATATTTAATGCTGGTACAGTTTCTCCTTAACAACAAAGCAAGCATTCTTACTTTAAAATCTTTCTAGCATTAGTGATCTGATTGTGCTTCGAGTAATATTTTCACTCTGTCCCCCCCCAGTCATCTGCAGGAGTCTTCTCAGAAAGCTGACAGAGGTGTGCAACACAATTTAAACCTTGCAAAATTCACTGGCACCAAGGAACTCGAAATGAACAATCCTGCTGGTCAGATTTTATCACCCACCTCTCCTCTGCCCATTGCCGTAAACGCTGTTGGGCACTGGGAGAATGAAAGGAGAACCTGTCCATGCTGCGGAAATGCTGCTTCTCTGGTGACAATCGCCTTCGTAACTGCTCCAGTTCATGCTCATACATAAGTCTCTGTCGTTCAAGTGCAGATCTCTTCTCCTCTTCATGCTGCTGCTCCAGGCTTTGCAAGATGGACTGCATAGGATCTAGGTAGACATTGAAAAATAAAGAAGCTAGAACTTCTGGGGCCGAATATCTAGTAAGCATGAAGTTAAACTGAGGGAGTCAAGTAATGAATATGTGGCAGAGTGAGGACTTGGAAATATGAGCTCTGTCCCAGGTTCTGTACAGATGTTCTGCACTGCCTTGGGCAAGGCACAAATTACTATGCCTTCATACTTCGCTTCATAAAGACCTGCAGATATCCATGCCAGCGGCTGCAGTGGCATGTGAGATCAACTGTGAAGAATGTTTACTAGACAGTAAACATAGTACTATATCACATAAAAGGAGGAAGAGATTGCATTTGTTTGTAAGGCATATTTTAAAAATGCTGCTGAACTGTGGAGCAGCATAAAGACCCACAGAACAGAGTGGGTGAATGATTTAAGAGAGTTTGGAAAAGATCAGTCTTAAAAAAAACTACTTCTGTCCCAAAATAATGCCAATCTGGGGCAGCTATGTAAGACCACAAGAACTAAAGAACATAATTGCAGAGACAGAAATCACTACAGTTAATGCCGGAGTGAGACATAACACACGAAAAATAAACAGCAAAGCAAAAACATTTCAATTTGAGGCTGCAGTTCCACCAGCATTCCAGTTTCAGCTTTTTCCTCAACAAGAGCAGCCAAACAAAATATTTTGTGGTGGTGTTTTTCCCCTCCAGTGCAAAAATGGCTACAATGAGTCATTCACAAGAAAAATTTTCCAGTAGGACGCTACAAGGGAATAAGTTGGTGCTAAACATTCCCTGAAAATATAACCTCATATTCACAGAATCATAGAATGGCTTGAGTTGGAAGGAACCTCAAAGATCATCTAATTCCAACCTCCCTGCAACAGGCAGGGTTGCCAACTACTCAATCAGGCACCTGAGGTTGCTCAGGGCCCCATCCAATCTGAAACACCTCTAGGAATGGGGCATCCATCCCCGTGCATATTTCTAATAACTTCTGTTGCTTCTTACCATTACTACCAAGTGCCTTCATAGTGACTTCCATCTGGGCATATTCATAGCTGAAGTTAATCTCACTGGACACTTCACTGGAATTGTCTCCATCTACATCCAGCTGCTCCACACTGTTACTGCACTTCATAGAGTTGTCTCGCTCCTCATCCTCATGATCAGATTTCTTTTTCTTCTTTGGCAAATTCAGCCTTTAGGAATAGGGAGAAAATCCTAAACTAATACATGGTCATCTTTGAGACAAAGGGTTGCTTAAAAAACACATTTAAATTAAGCAGGTTATCCGAATCAGTAGATTTTTCCCTTTTGAAATCTGTTGATCTTGTCTGTTGATTGCAAGCATAGTTTTCCTCAGAGTAAATAAGGGACTTCAAGGAAAACTAATTTACATTATACTCTGATAGTGCAGAGTACCTGAAACCACTAATCACATAGCTTATATAACTACTATTTTTTCCCGCACCAAAATAATTTACAGGAAACAAAGAATAGAGATAAATATTTTTAAATACATATTACTCTTAACATATTCTTGAGTATTACAGAATATGAAATATGAAAAACAAATAAAAATATATAAAAATATAAAAAACAAATATATAAATAAAATAGAGGAAAGTATAAAAGAAAACAATTATGTTTCAGGTGGTCATTTAAATGCCCTGATTTTTAAGGTAATTCAGACCAGCCACAGAGGGTCTCACACATAGAGTCCTACACATAAAACTTCTGCCACAGGAAGGTCTGAGGTATGGCTAGAGCTGGAATTCCAGGGAACAGAGAACACAGTGACCTTGTAAGACTGAGATCACTGTATAACACAGGCCTGAAATTGATGCAAAATCCAAAGGGCAAACTATTCAAATCAAACATTGGGTGCGATACCTTCCTCTGTAGCCAGCATGCTCCATTCATATTTTTACTTATACCGTGAAGTGAAAAAGTAAGCTGGTTCAAACTTGCAATTTATTTAATTTCTTTTGTACCTGAAAAAGTGGTTGTTTCCCCATAGTATTCTGTCTCCATGATGTAGCTGGATAGGACCCGTAACAGCAGAACCATTCACAAATGTCCTGTGAAAAGATGAAAGGCTAAAGTAAAACCATGATAAAACCACAATAGGAAGCATTTTCTTATTATGTAACTGCTTGCTTTAATGTAGCTTGTTAAAGCAAGAAAACAGTTTCGTGGATTACAACCTACTACAGTCCTATGGCAGGGACACCTCCCACCAGCCTAGGTTGCCCAAAGCCCTGTCCAGCCTGGCCTTGGACACTGCCAGGGATGGGGCAGGCACACATTCTCTGGACAGCCTGTGCCAAGGCCTCACAACCCTAAAAGCAAAGAATTTCTTTCTTATATTTAAAGAAACTTCACTCATCTACCCTGTGTCTTCTTTTGATTGTTTAAACTCTACAGAATTCACTGCATTTGGATAGATATTACAACATCTATGTCTGGAGATATGGCCTTAAAAATGAGAAAGCAGGAAATAAATGTCACTGGAAATAAATACTTCTCTCACTGCTTTGAAATACTGACATATCTTTGAATAAGCCTTTGGAGAACTTTGGTACATAAACAGTTTAAAGACAATAAGCAAATTAGAGAAACTACCTCTATTTCAGTCAGATTAAACCCAAAAATAGGATCTCTCAAAATAGGATAACAAATTTGAAGGGAATCTCAGGATGTCACCTCGTGCCATCTCACAGCAGGATCAAATACGAACCAGGATAGAAGTGAAATTCTTGAATTTTGTGACTCTCGCAACAAATTACTGGAGGTGCTGACACTGCATGTCATTTTGTGATCAGTTTGAATATACCACCTGCTTTTCAAGTACTGCTACTTAATCAAATAAAGCAACAAATGCTTCAGCTGCTCTCTGCATATCAACAGATTTCCTAGAAAATTAATTCAAATTTTGATAGAGTTAAATCTACACAGCTGCAAATCAGTGTGTATCTACTTGCTGAAAGCACAAGCAATTCACACATCCTCTCTTTGAAAACTTAGATTATAAATGCCATCACTGAAAGAAATCTCTTCAGAATGAAATATGTGAGCTGACAGAAGAGTAGATAACAATTCAAACAAAACCTCAAGCGAAATACAAGAGACAGAATTTTCTTACTTCCTACCCGCTGGCTTTTCAGTTATCTTTTTGCCCACTAATCACCAAGTACTAGATAAAACTACAATTCTTACACAGCTAGATCTGTGCCTTTACCTAGTGTTTTTTTGAGGTGTTAACATAACCTGTCCTTCTGGGGTGATGTCTATAATGCAGTGTTCAGGAAGAATTCCCATTCCACATAGCTGGATATCTTGAGAGTTGTCTGATCCTATTAACGTGTGCTCCTGGGAAAATTAATTTAGATGTTAGCAATGGGTTGCAAAGTTTCATTAGTGCTAACACAGCCATTTTCCTTCTGGCTATAACTTCAAAATTAACTTCCAAAATCTGAAAGCTGTTCAATACTTCCTGCGAAGGGAAAAAGGGGAGCGAAACATTGCACACAAATCCTCACTATTTCTTATAGCAACAAGTAGGGAGCACACAGGAAATTTCACGGCTAACAGTTACATCCAAAGATGAAGAAGTTTCTATAATTAAACCGTAGAATTCAGTGCCTCAGGATGTTGTGGAAGCCAAAAGAATAACGGAGTTCAAAGACGAATTAAGGCAGGTTCACAGTGGTTAGACCCAGGGCTATTACACAGGTTCCATTTAGATCATCCTCTGGCTTAGTAAATCCCTGAAGTACTCGAGGGACAAGGAACTTGGCAGAGGAAGGAGCACTCCACATGTGCTCCAGTTCATCTATTTCTTTTTGAGGCATCTCTAAGCATCTGTAAGCAATTGCTGAGGAGTAGACACGATAGATAAGTGAGGTGAAGCTCTTATTTGGAGCTTTTATAAGAAAGAACACATCAAAGAGAATGTGGGTAAGATACCTAAGAAGTCTTCAGTGAGTTCTTGTTATGTGTCAACAAACACCACAGAGGTTGGTTCTGCAGCCTGAGTCACACTCTGGACACCTACAGGCAAAGCACCTTAAGTTTTTTCTCCCAAAATCTCAACTCAGCTGCTTTGTCTTTTTTTTTTTTTAAGCAGAGAACACAATGAAAAGGTTTTCCTTTGCTCTCACTGAGATACCACAGAGCAACGATAAGATGACTGATAGAAAAGAGGATCACAGACAGACTGAAACAAAACCATCTTCCAACCCTATTGCTAATGTGTGGCTGCTTTGAGAGTTACACACACCACTTCAAAGAGAATGATTTAATGTGAAGCTTAAACTGCCAGAGTTTTTGTGCTGTCAGATTTTTAGAATTTGTATTCTAATTGTGACTTTAAAAGAGCTGCCTCTCATTTCACCTCCTGCCTCCAGATCACATCTACGTGGTTAGTTAAAGTAGAACAAACTGCTCAGTTGTCATAGTGCAGAGTCCAAAAGCCACGTTATACATTTCCTGATTGACATCAGTAACGGGCACTGCACATCAGTGCACAGAAGTGCAAAGGCAGAACAGAACCTGATTTTCACTCCTGGTGAGCTGCATGAAAAGGAATAAAAACACATTTGATAAGCTGAAATCAGTACTCAGAATATTGATTACACATGTGATAGCAAGCTGATTACTGATATGGCCAATCTTTATACAAATCACTTCTCTGGGTAAAATTTTGTGACATTTGAAAAATGCAAGATAATTTAGAAAAGAGAAAACCTCAAAATTTCTTTAAATATACAAATATTTCCAGAGTTGGACTGAATGATCCACGTGATTCCCTTCCAACTCGGGACATTCTATGATTCTACGAATACATATATACAAATCCCAAACCCTCCTCTGTGACAGAGAACTACATTTGAAGTAAAAAGGTCAGATTCATACTACTTTAAATGAAGCAGTGAATAGCACGGATTTGCTTCAGATATGCATTATAATAATACGCTTGTACATCTGTGTCAATGGCATTAGAGTACTACTTCTGTTAAAAAAAAATAATACATCAATATTTATTTTTACCTTTAAATAGTATACCAGGAGTTCATTGAGAGCTGGGTCTGCATTCAAATTAACCAGGAAGCACTTATTATCCCCAACTTTTATTCCAGAAGATTGAAGCGATATGCCAAGGCTTTCCAACTGTTTCTGACGTTCCTGTAAGAGAGTTGCCATAAAAAAATCAAGCTGATTGATGTCCAGTCCCTAGGAAACACATTCCTACCTACCAAAAATGACAAGGCAAAGCGAAGGGCAGCTCCTCCTGAAAAAGGCAGCTCTTTCTTCCGCGATAGATGAGACGTAAAAGCCTGAGTTGTATCAAAGCTTACAGCAATTTCTCTGGTCCTTCTACCTCTGGACTTGGAGTGCTACGTGCTGTGGTCTCACACAGTTGCATCCTCTCAGTGCAAAATGACAACAACTGAAGGCAGCACACTGCACTACTGTAGGAGCTTCTCCGTGACCTCATTGAACAGCAAGCACTACCACAAAGCCATCTCTTCAGCCCTTTATTTTCTTCTTCGAGCTAAAAGGCTCAAAGTTAAGTCAACACCCTGCCAAATCAAGTTCCATGTCTATCTTTTATTCCTTAGAAATCAAAACGACCAAAACCTGACAACCTTCTATTTAAGCAATGCAAATAACACTTCCTGCTGAACAAGAATAGTACCATTTTGGATGATGTTTTGTTCTTGTCAATGGACTTCATAGAATTCCACAACAAAGCATTACTGTGCAAAAAAGTACATCTTTCAAAGGGAAGTGGTAGGGTGAAGACTAAAGCAGGGAAATAGGAACATTAAGCATTTCTGTCTTAAAGAGAAAACAAAACAGAAAGGGATTCTTCTACAGAAAAGAAAAAGAGATGAATACTGAGAATTGATCCAAGGATCATATAGAAACTGAAAGTGAAATGAAACTCCCTATCCACAACAGCAAACAAAATAAAAAAAATAAAAACACGGGAGGCCCCTCAGGGAATTACTAAGTGGAATCAAAAACGGAAGAATAAAACAAATAAGTAAAAAATCTGAGAGATTCACAACAGCTTTATCTGTGCCACTGAGGCTTGATAAAAAATATTCAGAAGAGATTATATAGGAATAATGGAGGGAAGTTCATTATGACTCTGAACTTTACTCATGGGTTTGCACTGCATTAAAAAACTTGCCATGTTTTTGCCATGTATCGAGTATAATCCTCTGTTCAACATCAGAGCTTTATCTGCTCTAACCAAGATTAAAATTGCAAAGAATGGCAAGCACAATTCCCTCTTCATTTTCTCTATCCTGTCTTCCCACACATTATGAAATTAACAGCGTCCTTGAAAGGAAAATTCATGTGTGTTTGTGAGAGAGAGCAAAACAAAGAACAGAGGAAAACTGCAATGTGATGTCAAAGCTTTCTCTTCTATCACCAGTGCCAGGCTCTGATGTTTACATCATCCCGTATCATCTACAGTCACAGATAAAGAAAGGAGACCTTGCCAATGGTCTAAAACTCAAAGGGTTCACATAAAGAAAATGAGCCAGTTTCCATTAACTTTTGATCAATACCTACTGTTGAGTAATTGAAGAATATAAAATACATCAGAAATATGTCAAATACTCTGTGAAGACGTGAAAAAATTGCCTTGTCTTTAAGGCTTT
>JAOWBP010001760.1:88514924-88526365 GCA_028571105.1 Tragopan temminckii
GAGTTACTGAATAGTATAGAGTGAAAAAAAGTTTCTGCTATTGACTCTGTTTTCCCCAGTGATTACAGTACAACAGTTGTACAGCTCTCTTGCTCTAAAATCCACATTTCTGCCATGGCAATTAAGAGTAGGTTAATAATTTTGCTTAAGGGACAGTACCCTAGTGTACAGGATGCCAACACAAGCCTTTCATAAAACTGATCCTTACCTTGTAACTAGCAACAGCTAGTTTGGATAGCCCATCTACGTAAGGACCATAAACACTGTGTTCTCTAACTTTTAATGACTGTCGGCTTCTGGTTGGAAAAAAAAAAGTTATTTATAAGCACATGCCTGATGTAAGACAACATTTACAGACAATCAGCTTCTCAATGGTAGATCTCAAACATGATGGCCTTACAGTTACCAAAATGAAGCACAGAACAAGGACTGTAAAGCAAACTAAGAAGCCTTATGTCTACACGTACAATGCTGACACACACATATTTTTATCACTTCATAGAAGCCGGCATTAGACTGAATTTACACCAAGCTTTTAGTCTCACTGATTCATTTTTATTTAAAATAAAAAGACACTGACATGAGGAGAAAGAGAAAATCATCCAGCCCAAATGCCTTAGAGGGGGTCCGTTATGGCAATTCCTAAATGCACCCAAGGCCAGGCTAGACATGGTTCTGGGTAGCCACAGCAGGGGGTTGAAATCAGATGATCATTGTGGTCCTTTTCAACCCAGGCCATTCTATGACTCTATGGTATGTTGAAAGAAAGAGTGTACGGCAACATACTACAGTGTTTACACACACATTACCTACCCTTTCGGGTCGAGAAGATCTCTGACTTTCTCATTGTATATCTCCATGTAGGATACTTCCACTTTAAAACTCTGCTCTTCATTTTCCTCCTTCTGTGCTCTTTCAAAGAGACCACTGCAAAGTCTAGGGATTAATCCAGGTTGGTCAGCAGTACCCATCATTGTGTATGATTTTCCAGATCCTGTGTGATTGAATTTATAATTAGTGAACGTGCAATACAGTGGTTTTTGCTGTGAGGAAGGGAAATGTGGAGAAGAGGCAGACAAAAAAATTAATATTATAAACCTGGCACTTTAGTGAAAGACATTTGCGCAGTTTTCTATTTTAAAGCAACCAGAACATCATCAGTTAAAAACAATAAAATTAAAAATAAAAGAAAAACAAGTAATTTAGTTCAAAAGTTCAAACAGAGAACACTTTCAGACAGATAGTTCTGCTGTAGAGGACAACTCACTAATACCCACATGCATGTCACAACGAAAAAAATCAGTTGGACAAGCATATTCATTTTTGCATATTACATTTAAAATGATGATTATTAAAATTATTCTGACTGCAGAGGCAGAAAATAAGGGTGATGCACTGAACTCAAGGACGGTCACGATCAAAGATAACAATCCAAAGTGTGAAAAATAAGGGTAGCCAGCAACAGATGCAAGCATTTCTCATCCTGTCCACCTCATATCTAACGTTAGAAAAGAGAAGAAACATTTTCTGATGTTTGCAGAACATAAAAATGCCTACGTTGTAAAGCATTTCTCCTGAAATAATGTCACTATAGCCATGGAAAGTCTCCACTCAGAACATTAACTTGTGTGTCAGTGTTTTGCGTACATTTTGAAGGGACTTACCAGTTTGCCCATAGGCAAAGATGCAAGCGTTATAGCCTTCAAAGGCATTCTGAAGAATGTTCTCTCCAAGGCACTTGAAAACAACATCTTGACCTAAGAAATAAAACACACATGCTAGCACTGTAACAAGGTGGGAGAGTGTTTTTTTCTTGTTTTGAATTCTTCAATAATTATTTGTTTGTAAAAACAAAGAGCATTATTTTGGTTGTTCTTGTGTAAATAAATTATTTAGCATTCAGTATTTACTCCCTTAACAGTAGCACAGACATCAGCTGGTAGATATGCTCCAGATGTGTACTACTACAAAACTCAGAATCTATGATTATTGTGCATATATGTGTATGTGCTTACAACAGCACGCTAGCAATCTTCATGCTCAGGAGTTTTATCAACAGAAAATCTACTACCAGCTGCATGAATTCACCCACTGGTGAATGACAGCACCTCAATATATCCTCAACCCACACATTTTAACAATTGCCAAAAGTGATTTTGCAGAGAAGAAATCACCTCTACATGGGAGATAATACAGACCAAGATGAATGCATTAGCAAAACGTGGGGTTATCACTTCTTGAAGAACTGATGGGACAGGTTGCCCAGAGATGTGGTTGATGCCCCATCTCTGCAAATTCTCAAGGCCAGGCTGGACCAGGTCCTGGGCAACCTGATCTAGCTGTGGTGTCCCTGTTCACTGCAGGGGAGTTAGACTAGGTGGACTTTAAAGGTCCCTTCCAACTCTAAGGAATCTATGATTCTATGAATTTCATATACTGAAAAAAATCCTTTTTCTGATACATGAACACTGCTTTTCCTTTCCCCCATTAAGTCCATAACTTTACACTCAAGCCAACTCAAGACTTGATGCATGCAAACTCTTCCATCAGAACTACGAATAGCTGTGCCTATCTAAATGGTTTGGGTCAAATACACCCGATGTATATCACATTCAATTCCTCACTGAACTACTACTCATTAGGGAAATTACAAACGTTGGGATCCTTTATTTATTTGTTTTTAAATCCATGGAAACAAGCTAAACTAAATACAATTTTTAAATTTTAAACAAGTATGAAAAAAGGAAAAGATCACCAACTGTTAAGTCCTAACATATTTCAGATCTTACCAAATCTGTTTGCCAAAATACGCCAATAATATTCCAAAATCTCTTAATTAAATACTCCTATATTAAATTAGGCTCTTTTAATACTCCAATTATTAAGTTCTAATAAGATGCTCTCAACAGAACTGGAAAACAAACAGGTATATGATAGCAATATTCCTCATATCCTGGAAAGAAGCTGATTTGATGCTTTTAAAATGATGCACTTAGAACAGTATTCAAAATATAAATGTAAATATGAGTAACCCATTATTGTGATGGATTTCTCAATTTCCTGCACTGCAGATGGGTAGCAATGCCTTTTGCTATCCTAATCATCATCTTTAGAAAAGAAAAACAGGAATGATTTAAGATTTTCCTTTTTCTTTTGACAACAAGCAGTCATACTGGTGAAAGCTATTCCATGCCATATGGTCTGTGCCCTTTAGCAAATACTGCATTATAATTAGACCATTTGTTCTCGGAGACAACACGCGCAAAGCTACAGCAAATATTACCTGCATATTTTTCTTTGACAGATTCATCCATAGACCAAAAGCAGTGATCGTAAGCAAACACCTGTAGAAAAACAACCAGGAGGGTACTTTATAGAAACCACTGCCAAATCAAACACGTTATCCCAGTTTTGATAGTGCTGTATTATGTTGGCTAACATCGTGCTACCCATTCTGAACACAATATGCACTCCTGAGGAATTATTTATTTCCTATGAATTCAGCAACTGAAAACAAACCCTTCACCTTCCTACATGAAGGCCCGTTCCTTGGTTGTATTTTTTCCTTGCTTTTATTTCTTCTTTTCTGCTATGTGAATCCTCGTTGATGTTCTCCAACAGCTCTCCATGAGGCAACCAAGTAGACGTCAAGGAGCTCTCCTCATCTTGCTTCAATCCCATCCTTACAATTCATTTCTCACAAGACCTGCTATTCTGCAAACCGACAGATGTCCCCTGGCTGCTTCTGCCTACCACCGCCCAGTTCTTCTTGTCTGCATAAATTAACAACAAGCCTTAGGGCAGGAACCCTTCTGTACACAAGCAGTGTGTATTTATATACTGCTGACAAACAGAAGCAGCCATCACCAAAGTCCACGAGCAAATGAGCTGTATCACTAGAAGAATAGTGCTGACACCTTTTCAAATGGAAAAGTTTCAGTTTTGCACTAAACCCACTTAAAGGCATCTTTCACAGTGACAGCTGACCCCCAATAGGGCAGTGCCTGCTCCAGGATCCCGTGCTGCAAAAATAGATGTTTGCAAACCAATGCCTCTGGCTATGCATTTGTAAGCAAAAAAAAAAAAAAATTAAAAAAACAGGATAGGAGCTGGTCTACTTTCAAACAGGCAAAATCCATTCTGTAGGATATAGGGAAAAGGAAAGTGCCACGGGTTGCACTTTGCTTACTCTTCATCTTAGTTTAATTAAGGCTGCTCTTTTCCCTTTAGACATCCGTTATGGCTACAGAGCTGGTGTCTGCAGCACTTCAGATCACGTTAGCAGAGCAAGTGCACTCTGACAACACCTCAAATTCACCTTCTGAACGCCAGTTTGATTACTTCTGAAACTCTGCTAAAACATTTCCCTGTTCAGGTTCACTGAATTCTACGGTCTATGCTAAAGGCACCAACCATGCAGCAGTGTATACACAGATAAACCACTCTAATATTTTTCATTTAGTAAAGATTGTAGGAACAAAATATGTTGCATCATACCTACATTAATAATAGAAAAACCCTCTAGAAAAACATTGATCCTGTAGTGACTGGTCTCAGTTATACCATTCCCTAATGAATCACATCATGGTATCTGAAGAAATCACTTAAGGATTCACAAAGCAGGAAAGAGAATCTTTCTCAAGTGTTTATGCTAATTAAAATAAGTTAGAAAAATTATACAAGTGTTGAAAATCTGGACTACCAACATATCCAGCACCACTTACATCTGTGAAAATGCTTAGTGCAGCAAAATCCTTCAGATCTAAACAACTTATCTTCAAAAATGCATTCCTTTTTTGACACCCTCCCCCTTTTTTATCAAGTACAGCAATGTTGCAGCATCGTGTAAAACAAAATAGTTTATTTTGTAGCCTCTAAATAAACGAACTGCTGTTTCCCTGATTGAAATTACGTGGTTTTATTTGGTTCTTTGAATTTATTAAACAATTACACACACTACTATAACATCCCAAGGCATCATTGGATATATGACCCCAGCAATGAAGCTGAATTCCAATGTGCCAGGATAGATATCAGCATGTCAAGTACAAAGTCATGGGACCATAAGCTGTACCAACTAAATGAGTTTGCTACAACACAAATAGCAGAAAATGCTTTAAAAAACCCACAGACAACAAGCAGTCTCCCATTCACAGCCTGTAATGCTGAGCATGTATGTTCTCATTTGTTCCCGTGACTCATCTTTTGGCAGAGGCTACGCAGTGCTCTTCTGCAGCAAGGAAATGCTTCGAGTTTCCTACTCAACAGCTGACCAGCTGCAGGGCTGTTTTTCTGAAATGCTTTCAATATTTGGCTAACACAACCGACTGAGCAACAAGCAAAAAGCAGTAAGGGTCCTTACCTTTGGCTGGGTCCTGCTGTTCCCAGAAGCAGCAGCAGCAGCAATGATACGGTGCAGCACGTGGGGCAAGAAAAAGACAAAAGAAAAAGATCGTTAGCTAAAGGGACTTCAGCTTAATTGCTCTACTGTTAATATCTCATTTTGGAGCACTGTATTTAAAAAGTTTGTTTCTTTCCTCCCATCTCTCCTCAAATGAGAGGAGAATAGCAATTCCTTTACTTTGTCATGTGCACAACTGAAAACTTTCTGACAGAACACAGTGAGCACCAGAGCGGTCTGTAAGACAACAGCACAGCAACAGTCAGTGCACCAATGATTCAGACACTGGGACCAGGTTTTCTCAATTTCTCATGCAGAAGGCTGGAAAAACCCTGCAAACACAGCCACGAGGAAGTGATGCTCTCTTTGCCCTGGGCCTTGCAAATGGCATCGGTAAGCTCTTGCCATCAGCAAAGCCTTGCAGCAAGCATCACTGATTTCTTTCTTTTGACAGAGCAGGAGCTGTGTACCATCACTTCATGCTGCTCACACGGGTTGAGAAGTGAGCTGAAGAATCGTAATGTCAGCACGGTCTCTCAAAAATTGTTATTTACAAATCAAGTCCATCATTTCTTTTTACTTAGGCTTGAATTTGATATGAATATAACTCAGCTACCAGGGCTGAGTAGCGCTTTGGCTAGCAGTGACAGGACAGTTATTTCAGCCAATGTTACCCTGCAGCAGCCACGTCACAGGGTCATTCAAGTGAGCAGGGTGGCTCCTGTTGGTGAGGAAGGTTTATTCCTATTCCTACAGGAAGATCACTCTTCCTACAGAGCAAGGCAAACACGGAGCCTGGGCTCAGTGCGTGAGTTCAGCACACAGAGATGCTGCCCTGCCCTTGATTCAGACCAGCAGCTCTGCTCTGTCCCAGCCCAATTCCCAGCAGGATTATCCTGTGACAGCACACTTGACCTTTCCAGCCCTCGGTACAGCACATATTACTGAGCATCTGGATTAAAGCAGCAATAAGGACATAATCTGAAAAGTCCTATCACATACTTTAAGAGGATGGATTACACTAGGCTATGTATCAGGCTTAGTTTAGACTGAAGGTCTTAAAACGAGTATCTCGTTTTCTAAAGATATGCACATACACATGAAACCACGTTTCACTGCCACACTTAATGCAAGCGCACACAAAAGGAAACCTTACATCAAAGGACATCAGTATTTAGGATACAGATAGCTGTCCTATGGTCTTGGACTAAAAAAAAGCAAATCTGACAAATGTTTCCCAAAGGAAAGGATGGATGGTGCACACTGCACCACACAGAAGCATGCTGTGCACAACCTGACTCATCATCCCACAGCTGGGCCCAGCAAGCTATGAAATGATTATCAGCCCAACTGGAAACCCCATGGGAAATAAACAGATGGGAGGAAGCAGCACCCAGACTGCTGAGTGTTCCCAGGAGGCTTCCTGCCCCACTGCAGTGCACTGTGTCCAATGGCAGACAGGGCATCCTACACAAAGCACCGCCAGCCACGAGATACGCAACCAACGCTGCCTATTATTAAGGCTGAGGCAAGCAACAAAATCCCAGAGCATCCCAATAGCTCTTATGTTACACTAGCTGCAGGACCAAGACACACTGACAAGACACAAATATAATTCCCCCCCCCACTAATTTAGTGGGGAAAACAACACAAGAAATGAGGAGAGATGAAGGAGGACTGGGGAAAGGCAAGGACAACTCAGACCTTATCTTTCTGTGTTGCTTAAAGATAGCAGTCAGCTGACAAGTCAGCACATGCTCTGCATCAGTCATAGCACACCCTGCTTCTTGCTGCAATCAGAACTGGGTGAGCAGGAGAACAAAACTGGGGGACAGCAAGTCAGAAAGCAGGGGGAAGAGGTATGGAGGCTGTATGATGAGCCAGGAGTATTTTATTTTATTTTTTCTTCTGAAAAAGAACATTTCCAATAGCAGTAGCAATATTCAAACTATAAACTTGGATGAGGGTGATTTTTTGAGGGTGGTGAGGCACTGGAACAGGTTGCCCAAGGAGGCTGTGGATGCCCCATCCCTGGAGGCATTCAAGGCCAGGCTGGATGTGGCTCTGGGCAGCCTGGTCTGCTGGTTGACGACCCTGCACATAGCAGGGGGTTGGAACCAGATGAGCATTGTGGTCCTTTTCAACCCAGGCCATTCTATGATTCTATGATACTGCCCCTAGCACAAGGCTGTGGTTGTTTTCATGGAATGAATATGTAATATTCAAATATTTTCAGAAGATTCTGGAAAAAGAATGCATAGTAAAAAGTTTCAATTTAAAGTAAAAAAAAGAAAAAAAGGGAGAGGAAACAACTTCAACAATAACTATGAATTGGGGAAGTCCTAGAAAACCCCCCAGAAATGTTTTCTGCTTTCCACTTTCAATCTCCCATAACGACTGCAACAGTAAGCACATCAGATTCCAGTACAATCGGAGCCATATTGTGCCTTTCAGCAGGAGCTGCTCCACAGAAACTCCAGAAAGAAGTTGAAAACCCAAGCAGAAAAACAAACTGATGAGAAAAATCTACATGGACTTCACAGCAGAAAGCTCTTGGCATCTCCCAGCAACACCACACCTTCAGCTTTGCTCCCGAGGAGCTGTCAAGGCAGCCAAGCTTGTTTGCCTTAGATCAATTTGTATTCGTCCATGCTTTATTATAAGTAAAGCTGGCATCACGTGTCACGGTAATTTATCCTTTGGATGCAAGAACAACTCCATTTAGCAGATATTTTGTTCTTTTTAAAGTTTGTGTGGATATAATCCAAACCATTCCATTCTTGAGACTTCTGAAGCTTACCATTAGCTAATTTGTTAATGTCCCTGAATTACAGACCCTGTTATACCATGATGACATGGACTCCATGCTCCTAGACAAATCTGAAAGAGAAATGCTGTTGTAACTCTGCCTTCACTCCTGCTCAGCACATGTGGGAATCTCAGCTCAGCAGGACAGGCAGCCCCAGTGCTGGTCTCAGGATCAGCTCAAGGTGAAGAAACTTGAGCGCAGCACCTACAGGACAAATACCAGGTGATCTGTACAGGTCCCTTCCAACCTCCGCCCTTCTGGGATCGTATGAGTAATCTGTAAATTAAAGCAGTACAGTAACTATGTTGAATTCCGACTCATTTGCATCACATCTCAGCTGGTCCCCAGAACAAGTGACTAATGCTATGCTGGGCAGAATTATTTGTCCCCATGGCTCTGAACAGAGCTTCCCCACTCCAACTCATACCATCACTTCTGGAAAAACAACAAGAACAACAAAAACACAGCGGGGGAAAGATGCTAGAACATCTAAGAAATTCAAATCTCACATTCACAGAATCTTCCCATATGGCCACAATAAGCCAATGCGGGCTCTGTTTGAAGGGCAATGGGTTTAAAGTTAATGGCTTCGTGGGCTGAAGGGTTTTTCAAAAATTTCATCCTTCAAACAAGACTTCTGGGTGTGAGCCATACCTCTGACGGTAAATACTGGATGCAGATGAAGCTGAATACCAAAAGGACCTCTGCATTGCTCATGTTGTCTCAGCATTAAATCTCTGTCTGGTAGAGATGCAGGATTTAACACCAATTTTTGCAGTCTTGTATTCTGGAATAGCCAAGCTTATGATTTTCAAGTTTACCATCTCCACGAAGAAGCAAATAAATCCTCTGCTGTACTGCAAGAGCCTCCTAGCATGAAGAAGCTGATAAGGTGAAGGCGTTATTGAAGAGCTCTGGCATCAGCAAGCCACAAGGCAGACAACTTCACGTTCAAAGCCTGGGAGCTTGCCTATCTTTCTCAAGCAGATTCCTGAACTGGAAGCATATTTCTAACTGATTCAGAATGAGGTTTTCTGACATTGAAATGTTATGACTTTTGCTCTCTAAATTTCAGCTCCAGAATCTCTTTCCTAAAGCTAGTTAATGGCAAAACTACATTTAGTAACGCAAAGTCAAACAGAGACATAACTGAAATACAGCAGTATGGCAACAGATAAGAAAATGTTGAATACGCTGAGAAGCTGTTTCCTCTTCTTCCACATATCACACGAATACAATTACAAAGCTTTTTTTTTTTTCACATACAATGAGAGGAAATGTCTACTAAATCAGGTTTTGGTCACTTCAGGCTCCTTTATCTCACAATACCTAGAAATAAACTTTCCAGAATATATCAGAAGACAAACTGCTAAGGTTGTTGTGCTTATGTCTATAGAAACTCTTTCCCCGTTTCTTAACATAGACCAAGTACTATTAAAATGCTGTGCCCCACAAGATTGCTCTAATTTCTAGATGATAACCAATCGATACAGCTCTTACAGAGTTTCAGTTTTCCTTCCCCACCAATACCAGCCTCTGGCAGAAAACCATGCTGCCCTATTTGAGAAAAAAGAACCTGCAAGCAGATGTACTCCCTTTAAAACAAAGTCCCCAAATATGTCAAAGAAAATGTAAAAGAGCATAGACGGCTCAGAGCTCAGATTTGTGCAGCTAACAGGAACAAAAGTGATCACTGTTCCTTAGAAAATTCCTCTGGTGCTGCAGGCATTCCAAGCATAGTTGGCGGTTACTTAGTTTCTACTGACAAAACTCATTTTTGCCAGCTCACTCAAAAAAAAAAAAAAAAAAAAGGCCTGAAAAACAAGAATTTGGGCAGCTCAGGAGCTCTGTGGGTTTCGGGTATTTTCTTGTCAAAGCTAAATTTCCCATATTGTTCATCTCCTCGCATTCAAATGGCGCACGTATCCCATAAGGTCACAGTATGACAAGGGGATTACAACTTCATCCTTTTGTTTGTATACACTTAGATGTTGGGATGCTATTGTGCTCTAAGAGAATGTTTGGTGAGCATCCAGTACCCAGACTTTCAATTACTATTGTGCATTGAAATACTTTTCAATAAAGCCTGATGCCTGATCCAGTATTAAATGGGGAGGTTGGTGGCCCTGTCTGTGGCAGTGGGGTTGGAGATTCATGATCCCTGAGGTCCCTTCCAACCCTGGCCATTCTGTGATTCAGTGTAATATTTTCTAACCATTGGAGAAGGTAGCAGGAGAAACATCTTACAGTTTGGCAGCCTTTCAACTCCACAGAGAGATCTCCAGATGGACACACTAAGGTTCCAGCCTGGGACATGGCAGTAAAAACCTTCTGCCTCTGGGACAGCCACACAATGGCTTGGCTTCAATCCCAAGCAATCAGCCCAGGAGTGGTGTGATGAGCTCCTGGAGAGGCAGAGAGCTCAGGGTGTGCATACATACATGTACAGTGCGTGGAAACACTGCTCACATGGCAATCTTGTTCAACTGCGTGACAGCATCAGTGCAAGCGTAAGGATCACATTCAGCACAACCTTAAGCTGAAGGCAAAGGGCAAAAAAGCTAAGTCAGTGATTTACGTGGTTAATCCTAAAATAAGATATGGCATGCTATGCAAAGTAAGCAGGTTAGACTAAAAAAAACATCATTAAAATGTCCATGCAAGCCACAGACATAAAGGATACATTTCAGTTGGATGCACTGAAAAAAGAGCAGTACCACAGACTAACAAATTAGAGGAAAAACTCTACTTCCAATAGACTCACTAGGGGGATATTTGTGTAGAAAAGCTTTCCTGATGTGGACATAATTACATGTTGTAAAGATACTTCAATAACAGTATTTTACGGGAAGGGGGAAGGCCAGTCTGAATTTTCACAAGGCTTCTTCAATGGCACAACAGAGCCTGCACAAACAGCAGTTGTAGGAGGGTAACACTGCCATTAGAATTACCTCATCCCACTGCAAACAGGAGGAAAAAACAAACAAAACCCAACCCTGTGACTGTCTGACTGCTACTGGAATCCTTCAGGAGTTTCATAAGAACTGCCTGAAATGCTGCAGCACCCAAATAGACTATTTCCTGAAGGCATACATATGCAGAATTTCTCATTCAACTATCAAGGTGCTTTTTGTTCCTTTTAAAAATCATTTTATTTCTCCTTTCCTTTCCTTTCCTTTCCTTTCCTTTCCTTTCCTTTCCTTTCCTTTCCTTTCCTTTCCTTTCCTTTCC
>JAOWBP010001760.1:88539621-88553609 GCA_028571105.1 Tragopan temminckii
GAAAAACTTCCTCCTAATATCTAACCTAAACCTCCCCTGTCTCAGTTTAAAACCATTCTCCCTTGTCCTATCACTATTCACTCTCGTGAACAGTCATTCACAGGAACCACAGGAACAGTCAAAATCAGAATGCTAGAGGATTGCTGAGATGCTGGGAGAGACAAAACGTCACTAAGGCATTCTTCCCAGTCCTTCCTTCCCACAGCAGCCATTCCCCCCAGTACCATTCTGAAGAGCTTAGAAGACCATTTAATATTTAAAAATTTGGACAATATATACAATCCTCCTAAACAGCCTCATACATCAGCATATTACAACTACCATACAGCATTCAACAACAGACTGTAAGCCATAAACATAGCAAACTTAGCTTCTCTCACAGAAAACTCATCTTCCAGACAAGGACACTGCTTCAGCAGAAATGAGAACTGCGCTCCCCACAATACTTACAGGGAAAGATGACTGCAGACTTAGAGATGCAGCAGTGCAGAACATATCCTGCTAAGTATCTGGGATATTTGAATCTAGACCAATACACAGTACTTTATCTTATTTTTAAGGGAGGAAATTAAAAGCAGTTATTTTCCTGCTTTTTCACAGATCAAGAAATGACATATTATCCTTGTGTAATTTATACACATGGGAATTAATTCTGCTGAGACTTGTTCCTGAAGGAACAAAAGTGTCCAAAAAATGGGCAATAACATGAAGTCAGTGCTTCTCTTTCACTTTTACCTTCCATAAGCTTTACCTTTCCTTTGGTAAGAGCAATCATAAGAAAACGATTTAAAAGAATTTACTCCTTTTCCAGCCATTCCTTCCTTTTGCTCGATAGGGAAAAGCAATCCAAGCATTTATTTTTGTTATGCAGTACACACTACTGGACTAAGTACTTTCAAAACAAAATAAAACAAAACATAGAAGGTTATAAACCATTTGGGAAACAACCACTCTGCACAGAATAGAATCATAGAGTCATCAAGGTTGGAAAAGACCTCCAAGATCCCCAAGTCCAACCCCAGCCCACCCCACCATGCCCACTGTGTCCCTCAGTGCCACATCCCTACAGCTATTGAAAACCTCCCGGGACGGTGATCCCACCACCTCCCTGGGCAGCTGTGCCACTGCATCACACGTGTACCTGCTCCACCACTGCCTTAAGCCTACTGAAAATACGTTCTGCACATATGACATCAGTGGTACAAAACAGAAGTGGTATTAAAACAACTAGCACTGTCTGGTGGCCCTTCCACCAATTCCCGTGCCTTCAGAAGGATGAATACCTTGGATTTATGTACCAACAGCGAAAAGAAATACCTCTTCCACTGATGAAGCCAACAGTTTGCTTTCTCATGTTTGCACAACAAGCCACCTGGATGAAAGGAAACATGATGACTGGGCAGAGGAAAAGGAAGAGGCAAGTCCTGAACCAGACTCTGCATTGCACATGCAGAATGCATTTAAAAATGGGTACTGTTTCATCCTCAGTGATGACTATAAGCCTTCTGTCTGTACAGAACACACAGCAACAAGTAATTCTGGCAGGTTTGCTTTACACTGAGAGCATCTCAGACAATGACAACACCATGGCAAAAGAACACAGTCAGTTTAAGGTGAGGTTCTGAGGATATTTTGGGGTCTCTTCCCATCAAACACATCAAACAGGGAGAAAAGCCTCCTTCTCCAGCATTCACGTGCAGCACTGCTATGATTCTTGCTATGTTTAGCATACAGCATGAGAAAAAGGCTGTGAAGCAAAGGAGAAGCTATAATTTGAATATATTCACTTGATTTAGCAATGAAATGATTCTCTACAAGCATCAGTGGCAAGAGAATCACATAAGAACAGGCTACAGCAGTTGGGAATTCAAAGAATTAAACAGAGGTCTCCTTTTAAAGCAGTATTCAAAGGAATCTGAATTTCAAAACAAATTTTAGGTCTTTGAATGGTATGCTCTGAATCACAATTAAAGTATATTTAGCAGCTGCTTCAGTGTATGATTTCTGGTCCTTTCCCAGTTTGTATAAATAGATTATTTTTGAGCCCAAACACAAATTCATTATATTTCGTTATATTCCTCTGCAAACGCACTGATTAAAAAACATGCTCAAAACCTTCAGTCATAATCTAAATCATAACCACTTGCAAAACAGCAATGAGGTTTAAGTTACGGCCACTTTATTAATTTCAGTGGATTTATTTCTAAACTACTGTATACATACAGGGAAGACAGCAAGAGACTGTTGTGCTGTAATTAGTTTCCTGTTAGCCTGGAGGTGTCAGGACAAACTAAGCTGTCAAGTTAGTTTCTTTTGTGGTAAAAATTAACTTCTTTTTTCTGCAAGGATGGGTTTCCTCAATACATCTCCCTGAAGAACCAAGCTCTTTCTAAGCATTAATTCTGACCAAAAAAAAAAAAAACCAACAAGGATTAATGACTTCTGTGCAACAATTTTGAAATTGTCAATGAAGTCTTCTGAACAAAATCTGCTGAAATTCATAAGGCCCAGATCTAACCTGCTGTGTTAACAACACATTCAAACTATAGCTTCTCTTTTCCAGGCATCAGTACAATAACTAAGCATCTTTGTCTCTGGATATTGTGAGCTGCACCTGCTATGGGGCAGGCTGCTCTTTTAGTTTTAAGATGCAGCTCCTGCAATAAACACTGTGATACAGTAAGAAGTGTAAAATCCTGGATAAAACCTCTGTTCATACAGGAAGCTGTTCCAGCCTTTAACAGGGTGGGTGATGCATTTGTTACTTACACAGGACCTAAAAGAAGCTTCACTAACATCTGCCACACTGCCAAGGTTCAATGATGCAGGCAGCAGCTAATGTTCAAAACTCAAAGAGAAAATATCCATGATTTAATTGGGCTTGTATCTTCAAGTCTCCCTCCTATTTACCACTGTTTTGGAGATGGACAGGTTTGGAATTCTGGACTGACCTATTTGACTACCCAAAACACGGAGATTCATATTACTGCAAAAAATATTCCACTATAATCTGGAGCGCATGGCAAATTTTGCTAGAGGCTGAAGTTCTAGAATTCTGTATTTAAAAAACAGGATGTTTTGTGAAGCTTCCCCAGCTGAGTTTGCAGAACACTGAAATGCTAGATCTTTGCCACACAAGAAATTGGTCATAAGGTACACAATTGAAATACCAAAGGATGTCCTATCTCCAGTGCTGAGGGAGGCTGAAACCTTTGCCTTCCTTCAAAACTTGTCCGTGTGGGAGTCAATGCAATCACAGCTATGAGACAAGAAACAAACATAAGGGAAAAGCATTCAGCTTGGAATTTTTTCAGGTCCCATTCCAGATGGATGCATCAACTAAGTTTTAAATTAAAAACAAAACACAACAATGTCAACATTTCAAAATTATGACTTGCTTTTCAGTCTCTGGATAGATGTTCTACTAAATATAGTTTATCAAAAGGTTAAGACCTCCATCTTTATAATAACCTCTAACAAATTATGTTACAATTACCTGCTGACATCACTACAGCCATGAAAATGAACCTGTCTCAGTTTCCACATAACTACGGATACAATTATACAGTGACAGCAGGTATTTATATAGAGCACTGTCGGTTCAGTTACCACGTCTCAGTCAGGTAGGCATTTTCCAGTGTCTACCACTCTGAATAAGCTCAAACATACACAAACAACTAATGGTGGTGGGGTTTTTTTTTAGTTTTTTATGTACAGAGCAACACAAATTACACTTGAGAGCTTCAAAAGCCACATGGACATGGCCCTGGGCAACCAGCTCTAGGAGACCCTGCCTCAGTAAGGCAGTTGGAACAGGAGACTTCAAAGGTCTCTGCCACCCTCAACCAATTGCAAGCAGTAACCTTCATCTTCTGGAAGGGAGTTGGTGGCATGACCTTACCTGGAAGAGCACCACCCTAGAAATCTCAATAGAGATTAGAAGCACAGAGAAGGAAAGTAAAGGTATGAGGAAATGACTGATCACAAAGCATACAATATATTTTATTTCAAGAGCTCTCATGTTTAACCCCATGGCAGAAATAGGTTCCCCAGGGAAGAGGCCATGGCACCAAGCTTGTCAGAGTTCAAGAAGTGCCTGGACAATAGTCTCAGACATACGGTCTGATTTTTGTGTGGTACTGCATGGAGTCAGGAGATGGACTTGAAGATCCTTACGGGTTTCTTCCAACTTGAGATGTCCTATGATTATATGGTTTTGGCTAGGATAGAGTTAAAATTTCTTCCGAAGGGCTCATGAGATGATGCATTTAGATTTCTGATGAGAAGAATGTCGATAACACATCAATGTTTTAGTTATTGCTCAGCAGGGATTATGCAGAGCAAAGGACTTCTACTCATGCTGGCTGACCAGCAAGAAGCCTGGAGGTGTACAAGGAGCTGGCAGGGGACACTGCCAGGACAGTTGATCCCAGCTGATCAAAGGGCTACTTTATACCATATGACATTGTACTTAACAACGAAACCTGAAATGAGAGGGGGAGGATGTTGGGAGTGATGGCATTTGTCTTCCCAAAGAACTATGACACGATGAACCTGCTTTCCTGGCAGTGGCAGAACATCTTCACACCAACGGGAAGCAGTGAATGAGTTTCTTGTTCTGCTTTCCTTGTTATCTTAACCCATGGAGTTCTTGCACTTTTACCTTTCTGATCCTGTCTTCACAGGTATGCCTCACTACACAAGCACAAGGCTGTTTGTCATCACCAGAGACTGGGTCTACTCCCAAAACAATGACAAAGTGCTGCAGCAATGATTAAGCATGCAGAAACACACTTACCTTGGATCGCTCATACTACTGTAGCCATGACTGCCATCCCAGAGTTGGGCATGCTGCTAAGTGCTGTTTCTGCCGTTAAACTCTTAGCAGCAGCAAAGAAAGTATTTTAGTACTGTATGCAATAACTTTGCAGGGGCAAAGCAAGGATGTAAGGTTGCAGCATGAAATTACTGCATGACTTACTCGCTCTTGTGGGCTGTATAGTTTGGAGGCGGTAAGGATGCTTGTAAGTCTCAGCTGGCATCAAAGTGGTTTCAGCAGATTAGCAAATCAACCAGATAACTGCTTCCTCATAGAACCATCCCTATTTCTCTCTCTGCCACAAAATTTGCTTGTGCTTATTCTTTTTTTTTTTCTCCACACCTACAAAGTGTTTCATCTTTCTGCTCTGCACACTATATATAATCTTCCTTCCTGTGGCACCACGGTTGCAAAGTCTGCAAAGTCATCTCTCACTGAATCTTCACAGAGAAACCAGCACTGTGCGAGCTATCAGATGGAGCCTTGCTGGAGAAATGCCAAAGAATTCAAAAAAGCAGAAAGCCTTCACATTAGGAAAGGACCAGGCAGCGGAATAAGACAACCAATACATTACTTTTTAATCAGTTATTCATATTAAAGTTGTTGACTTTTAAAGTACATTTTTAGCAAGTATAAATAAAATTCATGTTATAAATGTGTTTAACTAACTCTTAAAAAAAAAATCAAAGCTGAAACTGTTCATTCCTGAAGGGCTATTCAGATAAAAGCTGGGTGGATATCCTGTTTCTTCATTTCACTAATCTGACCAGCACAGTAGAGCTACTGCTGAAGAACAGAACAAAATGCTGGCACAAGTTTATGAACCCTGAGGAGAAAGAAAGAAAATGTATTATGCTTTGCAAAAGGCTAAAAATGAAAGTAAGTGGAACTTCCCTACTACAGGGTTTCTTTTAGTCACTCCAACAATACAGAGGCCCCAAGTTCTGGCCCAACTGTGCTATGTGACCTAATTTAAACCTTCTTATATTAGATATCAGGAAAAAAAAAATAATACTGGATTCAAGAGGCTGCAAATGGAGAAAGAAAGAAAAAAAAAAAAACAAACAGAACTCTATGGTGACTTTCCTTCAGCCAAGTAAGAAGTGTATAGCAGAGCTGAGACAAACCCCAAATCCCCCCAGCAGCCACTGGCCTTACCAGAAGCCCATTCCTTTTCTCCCCAGACATATAAAAGTGTCAGCTCTTTTCCTTTGCATTCACTTAGCTAAAAACATCACTACTTAACCTGATTGCTTCTCTCCTCAAAGGAATGCTCACTGGACAACTATGCTGTGCATTTTTGTAACATGGTATATGCTTATCAAAGCTGTCAGAGTTAAATGCACTGACTGAAATTATATTATTTGATATCACATATTCCATGGGTGTTCAACCTTTTGGTTTGCCTCGGCCACAGAGTGAGGAGGCATTGTCTTGGGCCACATCCACATAGGTCACACTGAAAGTAGTGCCTCCTTCCTACAACTGATACAAATGATAACACTGTTTGACAGAGCAAATCCTCACACAATTTTTTAACATATTCATCACCATTAGCTCTGCATTTTCTTCAGCAATGAACAAGAGCCTGCATGCTGTGCTCATAAAAACCTGAACCAGTGGAAGTGACCCACTATCACTGTCACCACTGCTGAAACGCACCACCCACTGCCTCACTGCGCTCACACCCGCAGTTTGGTCCCCATCAAAGCTCAGCAAGTGTTGATGAATGTCAGTGGATGCCATTTTTTTCTGCATGGAGGAATTCAGTGACACACCTTTGCTTCATCTGCACTTCCATGTCAGATGCCATTCTGTCTGAATGCCCCTCTGCTGTCATCTGTCACACAGCATCAAAACACGATGAGCTATTGGTGGGATGCCTCAACCTCTACAGCCATACTACCAACATTGGCCTCTGATATCACTGGTCAACATCACAAAATAGGACGTACTACCTTCAGAGCAGCCCTCAAAAAATATATAATATAATATATGTAATATAGTATATATGGTTCAACTGCAGTGGTTGCAATTTCTATTGAGTTCTCAAGGTGTTCATCAGGGGATTTTGATGAAATTCTACTCTTCCTGTGCTTCATCATTGAGAAAAGTTGTTCACAAATGTATGTACTGTCAGAAAGTGGTGACATGAATAAGTTCAGACTATGGAGGGAGGGATACTTCTCACTGCTATGACATGGCTTATAAAAGTCCAATAGAGAGACATGATCAGATTTTTGAGTTGAATATCTGATTGCAACTCTATACGTTCCATTCGACAATTTGAAGGTCATGTATTTATGCACTCTGAAAACGGAGCCTCAAACATACAAAAAAAATGATAATTATTTGGCAATCATGAAACCTGTTCTTAAATTCCTTTACCAAAACAGAACACAAGGCTGCATATTTTTATCTGTTCACAGAGTGTGTTTAGCCCATGTACCAAAATGCATACAATTACTTGCCATAACTTGAGTTAACCCTGTACCTCCTCATGCTCTGGCTTCAGCCCAGGTGGGATTAATAGCACACTGATGTCTGATCAATGCTGAGTGATGGCTGCACTGAATGCTGAATTCATACCATAACAGCACAAGAGAAACGAGCTTTCTCCTGCCCCAAGCGTCCAAAAGAATGGACAAGTTATTTTAAGGTAAATTAGAACCAGAGGAGGATAGTTTAGTATCTCTTAAACAAATAAAAATGCAGCAACAACAAACACTTAGAGTGCCTCTAGGAGGAAGCCACAAAAGCCATACCGCTGTAGCGTTTCCAGGAAGAACAGCCGTTCCAACCCAGAGGGAAGGGTGCTGCCCATGCACCAGCAGCAGGTGCTGCATTCCTGCAGGCCTAGTTCATGGAAAACAAAAACAATACCTACAAGATGTTGATTGTTGATTTTTCCTCACGGGAGGAGGTGAGAAAACTGCCTCTCTGTCTTTACCATCTGAAATTTAAATAGGTAAGAGAGTATTAAATAGTAAAGCAAATCTTGAGGTCCTAAGGTAACTGCAGCTTTCCCTTCTCTTACTTAAAAACTTAAAAATGAAGATAAAGAGGAATTATCCTCTCTGAATTCAGTAGCATTAATTCCAGTTTTACAGCATTGTAAGATGCTGACAGAGCCAGGCTAAGTGCTTTAAAGGTAACTGACTGTCAACTGTGTCATCTTTTGAACTTCCAGTTCTAAAATTGCCACCCTGACAACAAAGGGAATAATAAGAAGTAACCTCAAACTGATGCAAACAACTCCAAATACTTGATCAAAGTCCTTTAGGTTCATGGCAATAACACAGTAAAAGGTACAAGGTCTCTCCTTTTGTTTGCTTCCCATAACAAGACAATAAATAGTTTAAAAAGCAAAGCCTGGAGGTTTTTATATTCTATTTTCCAAACTTAAGGTGTTGGGGAAATCACAGAATAGCATGGGTTGGAAGGGACCTCAAGGATCATGAAGCTCCAACCCTCCCACCACAGGCAGGGCCACCAACTTCCACATTTAATACTAGACCAGGCTGCCCAGGGTCCCATCCAACCTGGCCTTGAACACCTCCAGGGATGTGGCATCCACAGCCTCTCTGGGCAGAAAGTATATATGATACTGCCTACCTGTGCAGGACACGTAAAAGCTTTGCTTTTACACCTTCCACAGAACCCAGCAGCTCCAGCCACCAAAACAATCCCGCAGCCTGCAGGGGCATGATTCTGACCACTAAACCCATTTTATAGTATTACCTCATGAAGAGCTGAGAATTAAGATGGAATCATTCCACAGAAGTGCTCACAGGCACACCATTCATTCACAGCTCTCAGGGCAGGCCTTGGGTTTGCTCTCCTACCCTTGTTCACGTCTCAAAGCAGTTTGCAGCCACTGGGCCATGTTCCTATCTTTCTTGAATCTATTTGTTTTAAACAGGAAATACACTTTGGCACCTTTAAGTCTTGTGTTCAGCTATCAGATCAACATAAAAAATAAGTATTTCAAACTTAGAACTCAGTTTTCATTACCTATCCTGTGTTTTGTTCTGCCTGTGCTATCAGAACACAATTTGCTAGTGTCACTTCCTTATTTTCATACATTCAGGCAGTTTTCACTGCATTTCTACCACTCTAAATTATTACAACCAAATCAAATGTTAGGTACTCCCAAATTAAATTTCATGAGAGAGAAAAACTTGCACTGCAGCAAACAAACAAACAAAAAAAACCCAAACAACAAAAAACCAATACAACTATTGGGGTAAACTGAAAAGCACTGGGTCAAATTTCAGGCAGGCTGTTAGGAAAAAGTTCTACTCAGAAGGAGTGGCAATGCAGTGGCACAGCTGCCCAGGGAGGTGGTGGGGTCACCTGGAGGTGTTCCAGAACTCTGGGGATGTGGCACTGAGGGATGTGGGCAGTGGGCATGGTGGGGATGGGCAGGGGTTGGACTGGCTGACCGTAGAGTCACCCAACCTTTCCAGGTCCTTTCCAACCTGAACAGCTCCATGATTCAAATTCTAGTTGCACTGAAACTGAAGTTTTGAAGAAGACCGACTCCAACCAACTCTTCTCAAAGCCAAAAGATTTGTCTGCTTTAACTTATGGCATGATAGCCTAAGCTTCAGATACAGTCAGGCTTTAAAAGCAAACCTGTATGCAGTTCTCTCAAAACTGCTTTTCTTTTTAAATCTCCATTCCATCAAAATATTTAACACAACCATTCTAGTAGTCTCTATATGCCACAATATGCCATGTTTATTTGCTTATTTATTTTTAAATCAAGGAACTGGCCCTTACTGCTGGTAGAAAGTTGCAATGGGAAGGACCTGCTAATTGGTTTCTATTTGCAGCAGAAGTCTGCTCCTTAGATAACTCACAGCCAGGAGCCTTTGCCAACTCCAGAGAAGTTTGTGTGAAGGACAAGCTGCTTAGCAACTATCAGCATCCACTTCCAAACACTGTCAGCAGGTAGGTTAACACTGCTAAGGCTACTCCAGAACCTGCTCTTCGACTAGAAGGTCTTCTAGTTTAGTAAAGAATTAAGGCTACAGGTACTTTACAGACGTATTAAGTTCTTAGAAAAAGAGCAAGAAGTTAGGAAGCCAAGAAACAGAAGGTGAAGGCTACACCTCAGTGTTGTCACATGGCATATGATTCAAATTAGTTCTTCAGCTGTTATCTTAAGTCTTCAGTGTATTGGTTGTTAACAATTTTGCCAGATCTGCAACAACTGGCTAAAGCTTCTCTCATATAAGCAGTCTAAGGTCAATTTAAGGGACGACTCCTAGCAGTGCTGTGGTTGCCTAATTCTCCCCTCAAGACGACGCAGCTCAGGTTAAAAGCAGCTTTCACTTACAGCATGAGCACAGAGTTTATAAACAACAGATAATACTAATTTGCTATGGCTATACTGGCCATAAAGCAGTAGAAATAAGTAACCATGATCCAACTGGAGGGCAAGGAACTGTCTTTAAAACAACTGTAAACAAAGTCTCACTGTTTAATTTCCTTGAACAATATAAAACAGGATCACGTTCTTTTTTAAGCACAGAGACACACACACACACGCTAGAAGAACAGTTAATAGAGCTTAACAATTCTGTTCACACTGAGAATTTGTGGATGGTTTCCACCTTGCATTTTGCAATTCAATATAGATGGCAGCTGAATGTAGCCCAACTTTAAACTATATGAAGAGGAATGTGCTCCGTAATCTAGTTTTATATGACATCCTACACAATAAACTGATAATGCACTGAAAAAGTAATGGTTTTACCTGAATTCTTTCAACAATTTAAGGCCCTCACTCGCCAGTTCTTTTCAATAACCTGCAGCAACACTGACTTGAGGTAGATTACCACAAAAAAATCATCATTTTAAAGAATAACGCCGTGCATGAAGCGAAAGTTGCACGCATAGACGCAACTGAACTGCACGGAGTCAGCAATATAGGAAAATCTCAGCACTGCTTTTGCAAACGTGCATTTCCTCCGAGCTGTCATGCACTCACAAACCACCACTATGGGTGTTGGGAAAGGCAGGCTTCCCTTTCTTCTGGATGTCAGCTATCAGTCTGGGGAGTACAAACACACTCCCTCCCTCCCCCACGACTTCCTGGAACATTTCTGCATTATGAAACATCGCAGAGATCTGTTCTCTGTGAGACAAAGCTGAACTAACATCTAACCCCAAAATTTCAGTCTCAATTATCATAGAATCATAAAGGGATCTTTAAAGGTCATCTAGTCCAACCCCCTGTGATGAAGAGGAATATTTAGATATTAATACAAGCCTGTAGCTGCACGGCGAGCAACTCTTCCTTAGCTTAAGGGGGTAACACAGCCAACTCTGCCACTAATGTAGCCTCCACACACTCACATCCCAAGCTGATTTGTTCCAATTCCAAGCAGTTTAACACAGCAGGAATTAACACAATGCCAGGAATGATGCAGAGAGGCCAAGGAGCACGCAGCGCAATTAGCTGTCACCCATCTTCAAATGCAATAATGTTTCTTCATTTAAATTGCCTTGCTGTCAAACAGCAATCACACCACATCGTGCAAATGCTCCACCAAGCTCAATATTCAATTTCTGGTTACATCCAACAGCTGATCCTTCTAAGTACAGTGTGTGAACAGCTGTGGACCCTTACATAAAACACTGCCTAAGATGAGGCAGCTCTTCAAGTGGTTCCAACCTACCATCAGGCACGGTTCTGGTGTGTTTTCAGAAACGTGTGCATTTTTCCACTGATGCATACCAATAATTGCCTCTCACTGCTTTTGTATGGGTAAGGAGTTTCGCAGATTCACTCCGTGTACAGCACTGCACTCATACATTTTCCTCATTTACTGATTATGCATATCCTTTCCAAAGGCAGAACAACTGAAGCGTGCATCCCTATGCACTCCTGTTACCACAGATTATTTTTAAAAGCCAAAGTGTTTCCATTCCTTCTAGCGGTCAGCTTTTCCAGGCTGTATTTATAAATAAATACAAGAACACATATATAATCATGCCAGCATTTTCTCCCTGGGCACCTTGAGTATCTCCCTGCTGTTCCAGAGGTTACAAAGAGAAACAATTATTGCACCAACACAATCAAATACTACAGCCTAGACAAAAAGGATCGCTGTATTTTCAACTTTTGCTAAACTTTCTTTTAATTGCAGTTCTTGCCTTCCATTCCACGTATATCAAATACTTAAGTGAATTGTGCAAGTGACACATATGCTTCTTCACAAAGAAAATGTAAACAAATAACACAAGTATTTTTTACCGACTACTGGTTTCTCCAGCCAACACACTGCTCATTTCTAGATGTTTGGACAAGAACTACATACACGCCAGGGGAGGTTCAGGCTGGGTATTAGGAAGAGCTTCTCAGAAGGAGTGGTGCTGCAGTGGCACAGCTGCCCCGGGAGGTGGTGGGGTCACCGTCCCTGGAGGTGGTCCAGAAACGCAGAGATGTGGCACCGAGGCTCACGGATTAGTGGGCACAGGGGGCAGGGTTGATGGTTGGACTTGATGAACTTAAGAGGTCTTTTTCAACCTTAATGATTCTATGATTCTGTGTGCAAGCTTCGCCACATCACTATCCAGGCATTTCCCACATAACTAGCCAAATTAAGATTAGCATCTTCCATAATTACCAAGAGAGCACACAATCAGAAATTTTCCACACATCAAATCAGGTAAGTTGCAGTCACACAGCACATCACAGCCAGATGAAAGCTGGCTTCACCTGCACTGCCCATGGCCCAGGAGCTGTGTAAGTGCTCAGGCAACGCTGGCAGGAGCTCATCCTGCCTCTTGGAACACTCGTTGCTGCCTAGCAGTAAGGCAGGGTAATCAAACCAGGCTGACTGCAGCACAGGGACCTGCAAATGCCATCCTCTGCCTTCTAGCAGCTGAGCAAAGAATAGGTGAAAGCACACTCTGATAAGATCTTGTTTAATTCTAAATAAACTTTCTGAGCTTGGCAAAAGCTCTATGTCATTATTTAGCATTGAATGTAGGGATTTTATAAACTTTCCAGTTAGATTACAATGCAAAGCTTGGCTCAACAGATGTATTTTAATTTCCACAGCAGGACCACAGCAGTAGTGTTTGACAACTGGTAAGCCCTTGCAATCCTTCTATTATTTATTTTTTTTAATTTAGAGGTTGCATACATTTACAGCCATTCATCCAAGTGCATGCTTGATGCTTCAAAACGAGTGACCGGATGGCACTTGGTCTTTGAGACTCCCTGATTCTTGTATTCCAGTTCCCATTTTTCAGCTTCTAGGTCTTCGACAGAATTTTCACTTGGTCCTAATCTTCACTTCTTCAAAAGGCTTAAAGGGCTCTTCAGCTTTAAAGGGGAAAAAACTCTTCAGTCCAAAGCTGACCTACTGAAAGATACAACATGCTGAACTGTTTATTTCAACCCAAATGCTGCCTCAATTCTGGAATTGCTCTATTGTGTAGAAGTAAAGCATCTACAGTAAAAAGTAGAGCATCTGCAAACCACAAATTAAGACAAGAGTACACAGAAGTCAGCATTCCTTTAATCTTTTTTATAGCATATTCACTTAATAAAAAGGCTCAAAGATGGTTTCTTGGGAAGATTAATGCTTTGTTTTACAGATAGCACAACTCATGCACAGGCACGTGGCAGACTGATACACAATCAATTACAGAGCATTTATCAATTATACACCAATTACAGCTACACTTGCTGTATAATAAAGTCCTTTTTCTCATTCCACAAAATAACTTTTTTTTTTTTTTTTTTTTTTTAAGTCTTTTTAATAGGTCTTTTTTGGGAAAGGTAACGATCACAGCACAAGCAAATGGATACTAAATAATTAAAAGAAAGGTAAATTGAAGAACCTAAAGAAATGTTTTTCAAAAGGATTTTTACAGGCATTCCAATCGTTGTAGGACTTTCCTCTTCTTTTCAATCTGAATGAGTTCACACTCTCTTTCAAGCCCTAGTCACTAAGTAATAATATTCTGAGCAATCTTTGCAGTGCACAGTAAATCCTGTGTTGATGATCTTTAACCCTGACATTTGCAACAGAGAGAAAAGACAACTACACAAGGCAAAAAAAAGAAGTGGTCAAGTCATGCTGATGGTGCTGCTCATTTATACCGACTCCCTGGAGGTTCATATATCCTTGGAAGAGGAGATTTT
>JAOWBP010001760.1:88605945-88618104 GCA_028571105.1 Tragopan temminckii
CAATCTGTGCCAGCACCTCATCACCCTTACTGCAAAATATTTCTTCCTTAAATCCAATCTAAATCTCCCCTCCTTTAGTCTGAAGCCATTTACAGTTGCCCCATCACGACAGGCTTATCCAGGAATTGATGGAATTAATGTCTTGGGTCTATCCATGGGCATGTTAACAAAGGTGGGATGTGGTTTTGGAGATGTGGTTAAATGGGCATGGTGGAGATGGATTGACTGTTGGATTACATGATCATAGAGGTCTTTTCCAACCTTAGTAATTCTATGATTCTGGGAAGTGCCTGGAAAGATGCCTGCTCAGGGATGGCAAAATGTTCCCTGGCCTAGGTCTTCCCAGAGCTTCTTAAAAAATGTCAATTAAGATTCACACACTGAGTAAAGGATGGAGAATTAACCCTATTTTGTATACGGAGAATTGAGCTGTAGGGAGGAGAGGGACCTTAATGAGAGAGAGTCCTGCCATAACTGAGCCACGTCTTCAAAGTCTGGGCCCTCATCTTTGACCATCTCCATCTGTTATCCTTAAGCAATTCGCCAGTGAGCCTATTTAGTTCATTAGCAAAACACATAGGAAATATTCATTGCAAATGTTCATAACAAATATTATAGACTGGAAGAACAAATGGCACCTTTTCCAGAATTCAGAAGATGTGCTAACCTCTGCGATTGATGTAGGAGTGAAGAGATGAGCAGACCACCAGTCTGCCATGGGAGGTCTGACAAAGGAAACAATTATATCCGAGGAAAAGTCTTCCTTCTTTTCTCAAGGCCTGGTAGGTTTTTCCTTATTGAGTCTAGGGCACTTTTTGGGTGCAGACACCAGGGAGGACCCTACTGGACATGGACCATATCCACTGCTGAGAGAAGAGAAACCCCTATCTAGGCCATCCAGTCTGGCTCTGTTCATTAAAAAGAAGAAAAAAGATGCTTCAGCCCTTTGATAGGTGGGAAAAACAAGGTTAAACACTTGCCAAGTGCCCCTGCTCACAGCTGAGTGGGATTTGTCTCTCCAGACTTGAGCTACTGATTGTCCAGTGCTGAGATCTGCCCCAGGAGGGCTTCGAAGATGGCAGCTCTCTGGGGTCACCAAAGAAAGGCTCTGACTGCACGCATATGCCATGGTCACAGCCACCTCACCCAAAAGACATGGCCTCACAGATGAGGAAAAAGGCTCTGGAACAGGCTTATTTATTAATAAATACATGATCAATCACCAAGGACCTCCACATCTGCTCTGGGCCTAGCTAGGGTGAATGAGAGGTGGGAAATAGAGTGATCCAACAATTTGGGTTGGGGATGGATTTCTGGTTCATCAGCCTGTGTTGCTCTAGCAGCTCAGTTTGATTCTTTATTCTATAACAGTTCCCTATGCTCTGTTTAAATGGCTTTTCTAAGGTGGTCAACACAGCTAGGGTCTTGCATCCCCAAGATACCACTAAGGTGGGTGCATGTCCAAGGTCTCCCTGGACTTTGCCTAATGGCAGCTACACACCTCCAAAGGGATGGCTGACCTTGGGAAGTAAGGGGAGACCACTTTACCTTGGCAAAAAGCCTTCATCTGTAGCCGTGGCTGCTCTGGAGGGCAGCTGAGTTCATCCAGCACGCTGCTGTTTGATTAGAGATCTCTCCTCATTCTCACCCAATGCAAAAGCACTTCACCACTGAATTTCTGAAGCTGTTACAAGTCCAGTCCCAGTCCCCGGTTGCCTTTCAGGGCCATCAGCAAGTCCTGGAGTGAGAGCATAAATGCACTTGTTCTGCCTGCCTGAGTGCAGGGAAACTGTCTCAACAAAGAAGATGAAATATTTCTCATGGTTTTCTATAAATGAAGGAAGAGAAAGCAGGGCAGACAGCAGCTACTTGAACCTCTCCACCCGGCCATTTGTGGCCTACAAGAGCTTTTCAGGACTACTAGGACAAGACTTTGCTTCTGTGGATGAACCCACTTCTTTAGCATTTCTCCCCAGATTCCCCTTTCTTCTCTTTCATCTCCTGGTTTTGCAATAAATAGCAGTCGGGGCTGTGCAGGACAGCAAGAGCAGCCCTCAGTGCTGCTCTTCATAATACCCCCAAATCCTCATCCCTCTCTTCAATGGTTTCCTCCGATGCCTGCAGCAGCAGAGTGCAGCAGGGTTGTGAGGGTCACCAGTGCTAACCTCAAACATTGGTAACTGTGTTATTGGGGTTTCCTCCAATCCCACTTTCGGTACGGTGAAGACCTGGACATGGCAAACTGACACCCAGCCCAAAGAACCTCTCTCAGACTCCCTCCCTGCACCTGTAATGGAGGTCAAGGCAAAGTCCCAATCGCCCTCATATCGTCTGAAATTGCTGCTGTAATTTTTTCCCTTCGAACAACCAGCACCAACTCTCACCCTGTGCTTTATTCATGGTCAGCAAGAGGCAGTGCTTTGATAACAACGCAGGAGCACATCCAATTATACTGGCAAACAATATTACATTTTCCTATTGCTTCACGGAGAACATCCTTACCGGTAGAGAGAAGCCCAGAGGTCATAGAAATTTTAAGGATTTCTTTTTCAAACTCTTCCACGGTTGAATCTGTGATCTCAAATTGGGCCATCCCATACCTGCTGCTGGGCTGTTTGTTGCTAGGTGCCACTGGCCGTGGTGCTGCCAGAAAGGCCCGGCCACAATACATTCAAAGGAATGTGAGGTCAAGGGCAATAATGTTTAAAATATAATCTCTTCTTCCTTGAAGATATTTTTACACACGTGTATCCCAAAAAGAAAACTCAGAAGAATAATGTTTTCGAATGCAACCTGAAGAAAGTCACAGGGAAAAAGGCAGTGTGTTTTGTAATGAATTCGTTTAAGCAACTCAGGTGATACTGTTGATTTGCTGCTCCCTGGACTGTAATTTATTAGAAATTGCTTCTGATGTTTACAGGGTGCAAAAAGAGAAATTCAATGTAAATAAGGTGCTGCTGTATGTTTAAATGTCCCTTCTGGTGAATTAAATAACTTCGCGAAAAGACTTCTTGCATACATTTATTCCACTTCCCACTTGAATGTCATCTTGGCTCAGCTAACTGGAGGAGAAAAACCAGACCGTGCATGAATATTTTCCCATTCCTGACAGCCCCACACTCTGATATAACCTAGAAAGCTCCAAATCACTCTGTGCCCACCTCTCAGCCTCTTGCTCCAGGGACTGAGTGCAGTATTCTGGTGGGGATGGATGCCATGGTGTGCAGCAGGAACAAAGGCCATCAGTCCCACTCCCTGCACTGAACAGGGACACCCACAGCTCCATCAGTGCTCAGAGCCCCATCCAGCCTGACCTTGGCTGTCTGCAGGGATGGTGCATCCATCTCTAGGCAATCATTTGCCTCACCACCCTTATCATAATAAGCTTTTTCTTTATATCCAATCTGAATCTTTCCTGTTCTAGTTTGAAACTGTTCCCCCTTGTCCTGTCAGAACAGACCCTGCAAAAGAGCCTGTCCTCTTGTTTCTTCTAGCTCCCCTTTCCACTTATATAGATCTCCTATTTATCAGACAAAGTTTGTGTAGTAGAGGCTAATCAGAAGGTGTTGCAATGCAGATTCCTTAAAGCATCCTAAAACTAACATTAGGATCTATCCCTAAGGTATATTTTTTTATTGGAAGTTATGCAGACATAACTCAGCTGGTTTGAACACTCTAACCTCAGATTTACATGTTTGGAAATGCTTTCCTTTCCCGTAGTCTATTATTGAGGCACAAGGCAGAGCTCTGAAATGTCCAGCCTTGGCGTGAGGGATATCTGTATGTTCTAATGGCATGATCCCTCTGCCATTTGTTTGTTGAGCAGGACTTCATTTTACACTCCTTGCAGACAAACTCAGCTGATTTCACTGATTTACAGCCAAACTTTAAATAGCCATTTTAACCTGGAGAAGAGAAAGCTCTGGGGAGACCTTATGGCAGCTTTGCAGTACCTTTTGGCTTTTCAGTACCTAAAGGGGGGCCGTGAGAAAGAAGAGGACAGATCCTTTAGCGTGGCCTCTTCTGATAGGACAATGGGAAATGGTTTCAAACTCAAAGAGGGGACATTTAGATTGGACATAAGGAAGAAGTGTTTTACAATAAGGGCGGTGAGGCACTGGCACAGGCTGAGAGAGAGGCAGTGGTGCCCCGTCCCTGCAGACAGCCAAGGTCAGGCTGGATGGGCTCTGAGCACTGATGGAGCTGTGGGTGTCCCTGCTCAGTGCAGGGAGTGGGACTGATGGCCTTGAAGGGTTCCTTCCAACTCAAAGGATTGTATGGCTCTATGACCTAAATGGGGCCTACAGGGCTATACCTGCTCTGCTGTGTATGGTGACGCCCACAGTACCTTCTTCTCAGCCCAAGGCTCAGCCTTATAGCCCATCTGATCTTCAGGACATAGATTTGTGTAGGTGGCACGTTTTGCTTCTCCATGGGACTAGATTTGGTGCTTGCTAAGGAGACCATTAAGCCCCTCTGGTTTGTGGCTCTGGGTGCTACTTGGTGGTGCTGGTGAGTCTCCCAGTACAGGCTGACCTTGGAACATTTGGGTTTTAAAAATAAGCACTTGTACCTCACTTTGAGTGCTGGGTAGGCAGAGCCGTGCTGCTTCATCTCCCCACTCACAGAAGTGCATGACATAGCTGCGGGCTCTGCAGGCTTTCTTGCAAGACTTTCGTATATTTCTGAAGCCACAGCTTCTTGTCCTAGCAGCTTTCTGTCTGAGCAGGGCGGTGATGTGGGAGCAGCTGGTCGGAGTGGAGCATCGTGTGCAGAGCACTGTGGCAAAGCAAATGTTCCTTAGCTCCAGGCTTCTATGCATGATGAGAGAAAACACAATCATTTCCTCCCTGTTAGCAGTTGCAGCCAAAGCAGATTTTGTTCTGATCTGTCCTCACAAAGGCATTACAGAGGAGCTGCATGGATGCAATGGGGGGTTTATCACCGGGGTCCTGTAAGTTCAGGTTTGAGGGTCTGAATGCAAAACAGCCTCCCCAGTCAGTGCTTGGGAGTTTGCTTTGGATTCAATAATGATGTAAAGTGGTTGAATGCAGTAAAAAAAGCTCCAAAATCCATCCTACTTATGCAGTTAAATCTTTCTTTGGTATCTCAGCTTCCTTGCTGAGAAGGGCAGTGAAGCTGCGAGGGGTCTGGAGCACAAGTGCTATGGGGAGCAGCTGGGGGGGCTGGTATGGGTCAGTTTGGAGCAGAGGAGCTCAGGGGAGACCTCATCACTCTCTGTAACTCCTGAAAGATGGTTGTGGTGAGGTGGCTTTGTCTTCCAGGTAGTAGAATGTCAATAAAGCTGTGTGTGCCCTGTGCAGGGGTTGACACATTTGTGGGTGATATGCTTTGAGTTTGCTTTGGATTTGTCTTGGGCTCACAACAGGTAAAGAGCAGGTGGATGAGCATTTCTCCCTGCTCCATCAGTTGGGTGCATTCACTGCACTGGGGAAGATTGATTGTGTCACCATTTAAAATGATGCTAAAAAGACATCTTGGGGTTTCCAGGTGATTCACCTGTGTAATGAGCTGAATTTCATGCAGCCTCCTTAGAGCTGGAAATCTTTAAACTTCAGGTCATCTGAAAATCAAAATCTCTTTCTGCCTCTTCCATCCTCTGTGGTCATACTCTGGGTTTGGCTCTCAGAATCCAATTGTGGGTGACGATATCTAAAGCAGAAGATAACGGGTTACTCCCCACTTTGTATCTATATATACGGATGTTTGTGCTACAAGCTGAGTTAGAATCATTTATCCATGTTTTCATTACTCCAAGCAGAACTGTAGTGTCACTTAGGTTCAACTTTGCATCGTTTGGTGGTCAGATTGGCCTGGGTTCTTGAAGAAGCCATGGATGGTAACCAGTAGCATGTGGGTACTACTGGATTGGACTGGATGGTCTTAGAGGTTTTTCCAAACCTTAATGATTCTATGATTCTGGGAGACATTCCCAGTACGTATATACAGTCTGGGATATACACGATCTATCACTAACGTGAAGCCAGTTGTTCTGGTGCATGTGCTGGCTCAAAACATGAGCAGGGGTTGCCTCCAACCAAGGAATAATCACGCTCATGAGCAACATTGTGCTTGTGGAAGAGGGAATGCCAAAGTCGATCATGTGTGATGTGAAGAAAGAGGAAGGATGGCACTTGCCACTGTTGATGCTAATGAGCTTACACAACCTCATTCATCTGAAATTAGTGCTCTTTTGTGACTCTGTAAATGATCTGCACTGACACAGAAAGGAAGAGCGGTGCTATCCCAGCAGGACGGGGAGCTGCTTTTGGACCTTGTTTATCCAGATCCTCATCCTCTGTGTGCAGCACTTCTGCTAATGAAGAGATGTTTAATGGCACGTGGCAACCTTTTTTTTTTTTTTGGCAGCTCACATGCCTGTAGGTTTGGCTTTTCTGGGTTCTCTGGTGGGACAGGAGAGCAGAAAGCAGCAAGGAGATTAGGGAGGGAAGGAGCTCATTAGCAGACAGAGTGTTCTTGCTCTCTCTCTTCTAAATCCTGATGAATGCCACAGATTGGAGAAGAAAATCAGGAATTGGATCTCAGAGAGCTGTTAGTAGCACGGCATTACCTGCCTACCCTGCATCCCACAGATGAATGGTGGCACCACGGAGCGTGGACCTGCACACGGAGGCTCCCCTCTACGCTGCATTGGTTCAGTTGAGTTTAATCTGCCAGCAGGCAGCATGAGATTTTAATATTTATAGCATGTTTTGACCAGTAATATATTCAGCCTATTTTTAAGCTATATGGCTCTGCACGGAGGGACATTTCACACCTCTGAGTCCTACAGAAGGGCTTTGCTTTTGGTGTCTGCACCTGGAGAAGGTTTTCAGCCTTGCTTTGGTTTTCCAGCAGCTGGGAGAGGAACCAGGGCCGGGCTGGGGTGTTGCATGGTATGGCCAAATAAATATCAAATCGAGGTCTTACAGCCGGGAATTATTTTCCAGCAGAGACAAACTGGTTAAACTCTGGGTTCTAAAGAGAGGCCAGAAGGAAAATTTATAACAAGAGGAGATGGACCCAATCTTGTTTGGATTATGTGATTAGAAGTTCTACTATTTTCAGTGCTGCTAATCTGAAAACGTAAGCAATGTCAGCAGAAAATTAGTCAATGTGGGAAGAAAGTTTGCTGGGTATTCCGGGTTTTATTTCCCTCACTGGAAATCAGTTGTTAGTTGAAAAACAGACAAGGAAATTCAAGCAGTTTGTGTTTCGCTTCTTCAGTTGCAGGCAGAACCCAAGCGGCTTTTTGGAAGGGAATTTGAGTGGGACATGGACTCAGTCCCTTTCACACAAATCCCAACCTGTCCAGGAGCAGGCTCCTGAGTGAATGTGTTGAGCAGAGTCTAAAGCAGAGCCTGGAGATTTAGGCTTTATCTTAGGAATAATATTTGAGTGCATCACCCCAAATGAACCTGAGCTGGAAACACCAGCAAGGCAGCAAACTTCAGGGACAGGTGAAAGACTGGGCAGAGCTTGGAGCATCGGTCAGCTTGAGTTTTAAAATAGCAGTGCTTGTAATTGGATTAAAGAGCACCCACCAATACGGGAAAAGGCCTGAAGAGATTACATCAGGCATGAGAGAGGAAGGATTAGTGGGAGATACAACAAAAATGGAAGCCAGGAGAGAGCACTCAGAGCTAAGGGCAAGCTGTGCCACATGCTTAGGTTTAACCTCTCCACCTTCAGTCCTTTTGCCACACAAACATGAGGCTGTGCTATGTGGCTTCAGGCCTTATCAAGCATTGCTTGTTTCCTTCCGAAGATGAGGATTTGTGCTGCTGGAAAATACATGGCAGGAATCAAGGGATTCTTTCAAACTTAGAGACCAGATTGGCTGGCCTCCCATGATGGGGGACTCCTGTCCATGTCTCTGAAGATGCCTCTCCAGCATCCCTGGGTCTGTCAGGGCAGCCTGACTGCACCTTCTGCACTCACTGTGCACCTGATCCTCTCAAATATGTGCTGGTAATATTTCCCTTTACTGATCTAAATCCATACTCCATACACTGGGATTTTACTGGTGACAAGACTGGCACGATGATGGCCAACTCTTGACATGCAAAATGATGAGTGCATGCATTGAAATACCTCTCTTTGTTAATAGTACCAGCATCAAAGTGCTTTACGTGAGAAAATTCTAACGACTGATGGATGAACGTTCTGTAACACAGGGTCTTGGTCCTGATCTGTATTCACCAAAGAGGGATCCTATGCTGAGACATGCATTCATATGTGCAAATGTTTTTATAGATCTGTTGTATCTCTAGGTCCCTGCTGTGACTGCCCTTTGATGTTTTCCCTTTATAGCCACTTCCAGTGGAAAATGGAATGGCTACATTTGCAAGGGACCTTGGTGTGGATGAAGATACAGTGGTAATTTACGTGGAATAGTTTCCCCTTTTTTGGAATCCATGAGGCCACTTGGCAAACCTAGAAAAACCCTATGTGTGCTGTGCAGAGTGCCATGGGCATTGAAAGTACACCCAAGGGATCCTGAGGACTATTCACTGGCCAAGACGTGCTTGAGCTGATGGGCTCCAATCATGAAGGGAGCTGCACCTTTAGCTCCTTTTACTAAATCCATGATCTCTCATGCTATTCCTGTGCAGGCAGCCTACATGCTGCACCAAGGGCAGCTTTATGGATCTGCTGAGGTTGTGGCTGAGCATCCTGAGTAATCTTCTGATGCACTGAGTGATGGAGAAGTGCTTGCAACTCTTTGTACACTGCTGCAAGGACCGATTACCATTGCTTAAGGAGTAGATCTGAATATAAAACCTCCCCTTGACGTGCAACTAAGCAAGACTGAGTCAGCCAAAGTGCTATCACTAAGATTGCACTTAGTGTATGAATACATGAGATTAATGATCTAAGGCAAATATCTGTGGAAAATATTTATTTTGTTAAAAAACAACAATCCTATTCTTCAAAGAAGAGATTGGGGGAAAAGGGAAAGAGAAACTGTCTACGAAGAAATGAAATAAATCCATGTTTTTGTTTTTGTTACTATTAATAAAGCCTTGAATATCCAATGAAATGAGTGGTTTAAAATTACGTGGTTTTTTTTTTAAACTATTATTTGTTTCCAATTAAAATATCTTTGGAAATATGCCTTTGAGCATCTCTGCTAAGCTCTGAAATTTCACATATCCAACTAAAGCTAAAGTAGGTCATCTGTAGAGGTATGGGATACGACAGGATTCCTCAGCCCAGATCCAATTTTTTCATTTTTTTTTTTCAGCTAATACAATGAGATTCCTGTGGTGACCCATTAATAGAATTTGTGAGTTCCAGTCTGGTTCTGAATAGGAGCTGAATATCACTGCAAGAAGCAGAGATTGTCCTCCCATTACAGTCACAACAACTCATATTCCTCCTAACACATTTTTAACATCTCGTGGAAAGTAACTTACTCAAACTGTTTTCTGCCAACCCACTCCTCCCTCTGAATCCAGTCAGGAGTCACAAGATGATGTACTCAAATCTCAGGTAGACACGTAATGCTGATGAGCTGTGGGAGGTGATGATAAAGTGGAATGGTACCCATAGGAGGTGCACGGAAAAGATGGGTGCTGGGTCTGGCTGGTTGCTCCTCAAGGCCTCTTCTGCTCTGCCACTTTAGGGGATAAAAGGCCCTTATGAAGGAAAGAGTTCTATAGGTGAACATTGATTTTCTTCCAAAGGATGTGTTCAAAAATATCAATTTGAGGGATAGGAAGAGGAAGCCATCTCAAGAGGACAGAATTAGCTTTTGGAAGGTCCTGTTTGGTTGAGTCCCACCCCTGGATGTCCTAGACACATTCAGTGTGGGGAGTGGGGGTTTTCTCCCTGACCTAAATGACAGCATAGCCATGGATCATATCCTGGCTGTGTTTATGGCAAGGAAATAGGGCATCTGCTCCAAGCGATCTTCAGGTTCTAGAATGGGCTGGGGACCACTGATGGTCTGCAGCTCTTATTGCTTATGACTGCGCTGAGTTTCAGAGGTTGATTTCTCCAAGCGCTTCTTGTCCATGGCTTAATTTTCCTTGCAGACTATTAGATAGGGAAAAACTGTAACAAATAATGAGACCTTAATGCAGGCTGAAGGGCAGTCACATTTCTACTGATGCTTGCTTAAATTTAATTTACTCAGTACTGCACATCCCATAAGTGAGCAGCTTATTTTTGCCCAAGTCTGGGTTTTAGACAGAGAGTTGACAAGTGGCCCTGTACGACCGGTGGGGCTGACGACTCTGGTGGAGTCCTGCCATACTGAGAGCATCCCACGGCTGCTGATGATGTGTGGGCCATTGCACGTGGTTTCAGTGAGATGCTTATCCATCCTCCTAAAGCCGGCTCTAACATAAGCTCCTTGGTATCTCGGGCCAAGGGGCATGAGACGTCACGCAACCCTACGCTGCTCCAGGAGCCTTGTCTACAAATCGGCTGAACGTGGCTGCAGCTGCTGAGCTCTGTGAGCTGTGAGTTATCTTGGGAAGCTGAGCCATGGGAAAACGCTGAGGACTTGTTCTGATTACTGAGACTATACCTTGTTGGCCTTGCCGAGTTCTGCTACAAATTACCCCCATTACGCAATGGTGTTTTCCACAGTTTCTCTCTTGCTTGAAGCCTCACAGAAGCAAGTCATCCTGCTCCATGCAGGGAGTGGTGCAGGGTTCCCATCCACATCTTAGCAGCCTGGTAGCTGTTTTCCAACAGATTTATTCACATAGCCACTCAGCACAAGAACTTTTGCACCTCTCCTGAAGATGTGCAACACAGATGATGTGTCTGGGAACCTCCTCAGAGATCAGAGCTTTGTGTAGAGCTCTACTCTCAGTCCTCAGTAACCCTGAAGCATCCCAGATCTACACTGCTGTGCAATCTAAGTTGACCGTTGAAGATTTCTGCAATGCACGTTCCATGTTGCTTCAGCCTCTCTGCACACCTCCAAAAGTTGGTATAGCAACAGGTAGAAAAAGAAAGAGCTGTGAAGGTACACGTCTCTCAATGAATGTAAAAACCTTTTTAGAGGATTGCAGTTGATTTTTTTGTATAGCATAGAGGCATCCCTTTGGGACCTACACTTGTACAAACCTATGCTGATGTGATCTAACACCTGAAATAAATCTAAAGGTGAGGTAATCCTTTCAAGCTCGATTTTATAGAGCACATAATTCCATCTCCACTTGGAATGACTGTGTTTCTTTATTCTAATTCTGGGTGCGATGGAGGATCCTACTGACCTTTTATGTATGGCTGAACACCGTGTACCCATCTTCACGCTGCTCCTGCTGTGAACTTTGAAGGTGGCTCTGACACTTTTTCATAACCTCCTACGAGAAACACAGGCTACAAGCTCTCTCTTAACAGCCTCTTCTTATAAATAAATACATTTTTCTTGCAAAATTCCCTTGAAACATGGCAAGTAAAGTACTTTCACCTGTTTAGTGAAGTGCGTATCATATTATCCATATCAACATTAGGATATAACTTACATATAGTAAAAACCTCTCAACATATATCAAGGGTTTTCTCAGCGCCTTCTGTAATAGTCAAATGAGCCTTAGCACATTTTCAAGTGGAAAGGCCTTATCAGCCTAAATGTTAATGCTTGTGTTTCTCCACAAAGCAGCCCATTTGAGTTCAGTGCCACTTGACTCTGCTCTCCCCTCGCCTGCGGGTTCGTGTGGATGTGGGGCCTCCATCTTCATCGCCTTCCACCTCAGTGACTCACAGATTGGATGCAAGACCCAAATGTCACATACCTGGGGACCAACATTTGCATCACAGGAGGGTCTGTCCAAACTAGTGAATTTAACAGGTGCTGGAACCCAGTGGTCATTGCTAGCACATCCCTGACACGATTTTGATCTGGGGCAAGTAGCGCTGACCTAAACAATCCCCAATCCGAGATAATCATAGAATCACAGAGCAACGCAGAGTCATAGAATATCCCAAATTACAAAGGATCCATACGGATCATTGAATCCAACTCCTAGCTCAATATTAGCTTTGGTTAGACATTACTCTTAATAGTTTGCCTGGATGTAATCATAGAATCATAGAATGCCTTGGGTTGAAAAGGACCACAATGCTCATCTAGTTTCAACCCCCTGCTATGTGCAGGGTCGCCAACCAGCAGACCAG
>JAOWBP010001760.1:88646659-88656769 GCA_028571105.1 Tragopan temminckii
GGGGAAGGATCTCTCCTGGAGATCTTCTCTTCTGGAGGTTCCTAGTGAGCCCAGGATATGGGTGAGCTCTTTATCTTCTCTTTGCTCTGGTTTAACAACTTAGCCAAGCTTTTTGGTATTTATAATATCTATATATCCATTGATTGTACACAACCCAAGCCATACTATGATTCCATGGTGCCCTCGCATCTTGTAAAACATATGCTTATAGAAAAAAAAAAAAAAGAAAAATTCTACCACCATTTTCTAGTGGGCTCATTCAGAAAAGATTACTCAGCAGACTGGGTCCCCCTACTAAGGCTACACCTATGCAAGGCTTGGCCTAGCCTAGCATTTTCTTTAGGGTGCTATATAGGGGAAACAGTGAGCTCAGTTCTTCCTATGGCCTTGAATGCTGCTTCCATGTGTTGGCACGTCTCTTGCCTGGTGACATGTTTCTATAGGTGAAGTAAAAGTGCTCAAGGTGGAAGCTGTTGGCAGAGAAAGAGAAAAGCTGCTGCCAGGGCCTCTGAGCCTCACGGTTCTGAAAGTTCCTGTCTTCCCCATCTGCCTTTCTAACCAGCAGAGTACTCTGCAATGTCTGTATTTAATTCTGGCAGGTTGTGAAGGGCAGAGGGGGGAGAAGCAGTGGGTTTTGCACCAGTTATCATTCTATCCAGTGGCAAGCTATACTTTACGTTGGGGAAAGATGACTAGATGCATGCTTTTGTGACATCAAGTTAGATCTTGGGATGTTGAAAATAATAGGAAAAATGCATTTCCCGTTAACTACTCTAGGAGCAGCTTGCACATTTCTGAAAGCAGATGGCATGATGTATATTAAATTATCACTTATGTCGGGGGGCTTATTTTAAGGATGGAAGTGTCGTCTCTTGGTATTTGTGCCAGAACTGCTCATCCCCAAATGAGGGTTTTTGCATGCCTCCAGCTATCCTGGAAAATACTTGAAGGAACACACCCTCCCGAAGACAGGTTAAAACTGTACCATCATCTTCTTGTTTTGCATTTTTCAGTGGAAAGGGAAAACGATTTTTAAAGCCCACTTTAAAAAAGAAGGGTCGAAACTTGCATGAACTGAAACAAAAGCAAATTGCAGATTTCATTGTAAATCTCCTCCACGTAGCGAAAGGTTTGCATTGGCAAAAATAACATGAGTAAGTGGCGCAAAGATGCCTTATAAAGAAGTCTAAAGCAAATGTTGAGCCATCAACAATATTTATAACCTCTCACACTCAGAATAGAAGATACCAAGGGACTGCAATTACAGAGATATGACAAATGCTGAATTTTTAATGACTCCAGCTGTAGGACCCTTCATCGTTTGAGAACATTGCGGCTGGGAGTCACAACCTCAGTTTTATCCATATACATTGGTCCTATCTTATGCACTGTCCAGTTTCTCCATAAGAAATATTGCTATTGACCACTTACAGAGTTATAATCAGTTTTGCAAATATCTAAGTTCCATTTTTCACCTTGTTTTGCTCCTCTCCGTCGTCTAGGCTCATAATAGACTACTCTTCTGTCTCACTTGCAATGCTTTGCACTAATTCTGATGCCTTATGCCACACAATTGTAGAAACACACTCTTCTGTGAATGAACTGTACTTTAATCCTCTTCACACCACTATTTCTGAATTAGTCTAGTAATTCTATCCCATCACCATCCAAAAATCAGCTCCTGCACAGGGCTCACTACAGGTTTGAGATACTCTGTCTCATTTGGAATATAAGCCCCTGGGGGCAGAAGAGGTGACCATGTCCCACTGATTGCCCTAGGACTGAAATATGTAGAGAACCTACAGAATTTCAGTGCCTCAGTATGTTTGAAGATCTGGACCTGTGCCTTCCTGCATGTGCTGCAAAGCAATATGATGCATAGCAATTCCAGTAACAAATGGAACGTAAAAGTCAGTACTTGGTGTATAATAGTTTAGTATGTGGTCTGATCTATTCTACATATGCTGTTAACTTCTCTCCCTCCAAATATACTAGTACCTAGTACTTAATTTCTCTTTCAAGAGACCAGGTGCTCTCAGAAAATGTCTTGGTATTTCGGATGCATTTGAGATGTGTCTTAACCCATTTTATTATGATTTCTCCAATCCGAAACATAGGACATCTCCCCTTCTCAGCACCTGAGCACAGTTTGCCAAGCAATGACAGGCGCTGCTGTGCATCTATTCCCAGAAGAACCTTCCATGTTGCAATTCAATAATCACTGTTATTCCTGGATGGTGAAGCAAAATAAGATACCTGTGGCCAAAACAGTGAAAACTTCTCATCACCTTTAATGAAGCACCGGTTTAATGTTACTTTCACATGCTTTGCCTATGCAAGTCGATGAGAAAGCAGCTCACGTTCCTGACCTGCTGCAGTGGAGGCAGGAGCCCAGCAGAGGGCTCAGAAGGCAGCCACCAGCCCTGGGAAGCATCAGCATCCCTGGAAAGGTTCTGGACAGGCGAGGCAGGGCCCGAGGGAAGAGCTCATCTGTTCAATCATATTCACCGTGCTCCTTAAAACATCTCATACGGCACTAGCAGATAAACAAGCAGTCCAGACAACATCAGCTTTTATTACTGTGGATAGTGTCATACATGTATTTTTAATCTTTGCCTGGGTATTTCTTACAAACTTTATTAATAAGAGGGAATGCTGCTGCACAGTAATATATGATTGCACTTAAAGCTTATGAAGCTCCCCTTTGGTTTTATAGTATCAGCACAGCAGGCTGTACTGAGCACCACATGAACGCATTTATAAAAAGCTTATTACAGCATATAGCACGAGAGTCCCTTTTTAAAGCCCTGTATGGGAAACCAGCACTATCAAATGTGATTATTTCCTTTAGCAAGGCCCTGTAAACAACTCTGTCATTTGTTTTTATAAAGTCATCAGTGCCACTGCATACAATCCAGCACCAGCTGACAAAGCCAAGGAATCTACGAGACACTGTGCAAAGCATTTACAGAACATCATCAGCCCGTGTTGATGTTGCAGAGGCCTCTGAGCATTTCCGAGGGATGGCATCTTCTGAATGTGATATCGATGCATCAGCTCCATCCTTCCACTGGCAGAATTTTCCACCTAAAAAACTTAATCGATTCCATTAGCTTTATTATTATTTTTAATTGCATGGCTTTAACTTCAGATGAAAACAACCACAAAGAGAGCCACGATATTTAGATGAAGTGTTTTTCCATGCATATAAGCAAAGCAGACTGCCAAAAACACACGCCAGTAATACATTTTCTGCTATCTAATCTATTACAAGGCATCCTGACAGGAAAAAATGCCCTTGCTTTATTGGTTAGAGAAGTGATGTTTTTACAGATTTCGGAGATACTTGATGTTATCTGCAGAATTTAAGTGAGTCTTCCTTGTATGGAAGATTACGAAGGAAATCCAGTTACACACCATTTGTCCACATCTGCAAGGCAGATCACATGGTAGCTGTTAGAGAGCAACTGCCCTACTGCAAGGTTACTCTGAAGTAGAGGGACAGTTAGCAAGTTAGCACTTCACTATGACTACTTTAAACAATCAGAAGATCTCAATACACTTTAGCCACTTGCACGGATTTACGTGAGTGGACTTAAGACTTTTCTGTGACTTGGAAGAATTTAAAAAAGACAAATAGATCAGCAAATATGAATTTGGGGTTCAGGAAGAAAATGCCTTAGGAGGGAAGAAAGTTCTGGAGAGCTAGAAGATCAACAAGGAAAATTTGCAGCGTGGAATGAAAGACAGTCATTGTGATGGGAGATATGAAGCATATTGTGCTAAAACAGTTATTTTTTTTTTTGGAATGGCAAGTCAATGCATAAAATAAGAAAAAAAATTACTGTAAAATTCTGCATTTTTTTCTAGGTAAATAAAAGGAAAAAAACATATCTAATTCTCGTTATCTGAAGATATCTGTTCCAAGCTATTCAGCAGGGCACCTTCTGCTGTGAACTAGAAGAAACAAACTTGAGTCCAGCCTATCTGCTTTCCTATGCTATTTTAAGAAGGGATGAATTATGTTCTGGAGATACTGATCTTCCTTCCTTTTGTACGGATGATGCTTAGAAGCTCAGTTTGGATGAGATGCCAGATCTAAGGTTGGGTGATATCAGACACACCCAAAGTTTTTTTTTTTCCTGTTCTCACCTGCCCCACTTTATTTCTATCCATGAAGACCATTCTGCGTAACTAGCATTCAAGGGGACAGAAACACAGAAATTCCAAAGTGAAAGATGCAGAGGATATTCATTGAAAAATGCATCAGCAATGTAATTTCACCAAGGGAAGGGCCATTATCATGATGGTTTCTGGTGAAATCCATATTGAAATCTGAACTGATGTGTGCAGCACTGGCCACTGAACGTACTGAGTAATTTGTCCTCTCAGACTAGAAACTGGAATTGACCTACAGAGTACTTTGTACCACAGCTGGAAATTATGATTAAAAAAACCCCAGGGCTGAGCCTCAGCTGCTGGTAGTTGCTTTTAAGCCTAGCACATTTATAGAGCTGAGAGAAGCCACACCACCCAAGAAGACATCTGTAAACTGGCCAGCTGCTAACTCCTGGTTATTGGGAGAGCTCTAAGGCTGATTCACGTAGAAACATTGATGGATAGACCCCAAAATGCTCGTCTGTATCACCCTGGCTTGTTTGAACATATTGGGATCAGCTGTAAAGATGCATCCTGAACCTTCACTGAAAGAGAGAACCAAGACTTATGCGCACAGATAGGAAGGAAGACTTGCAGATAGCATACTTGCCTCATTAGCTTTTTTACATAACTGCTACGGTGAAATGGAAAAAATCAAAGAACAACCTGTGTAAGCACACTGCTGGTATCCTGCATTTTTGCCTTCTCCCTGGCATGCACAGTACTCTGTTAAATTGTCTCTTGTTTTTTATGTTCTTCTGTAAATCCCAAATCACCGCACTACTCTGAGGTACAATGCTGATGGCTCTTCCACGTCAGTTCCATTTTTAGTGTAATTTATGTAGCTTAATCTGTACCCAAACTCTCATCTAGATCACAAATGGAAGGCACGTGAATGACTGATTAATCTTCCCTCCTCTCTCTAGAAACTGTTTCATGCAAATTGCTTTACTGTATTATCATCTTCACTGTCCTTCTGGGTACCAGATACAGCTGTTGATACAGGAATTCATGTTTGTTGCTTTCAAAAAGAATCGTGGTACTTAAAGTCTCTAGTTCCCTTGACTGAAAAACCTCCTGAGAAGCAGTTCATGTCTCTTTGCTAAAAGTGGGGAAGCAGCAGGTTTGTCCTGATGAAAATATGTTCATTTTCAGAGATTTCGTTACCTAACTAGTTACAAAATGTGACTGCAGTGAGGCAATCTTCACAGGGTTGGCATGTTTACAGCAGTGTCACGTAGGCATCAATTCTGAGCTCCATTATTTGACATTTCTAACAGTTATAGAGAGGAATATAGACAGTAATTTCCAACTGCTAGCAGCTGACCCAAAAACAGCAGAAGTGGTAGTAACAAATACCATTAGAAATTGGTACAAGACTATCCTATTAATTTAAAGGAGGCCAAGGAAAGACATAGAACATAGTTTCCTATATATTTGCCATAATCCATGTATTTCTATATATTGGTAATAAATTCCTGAAGAGACCTTGGCCAATAGCATACCTCCAGCGCTGTAAGGCTAATGCTGACTGCCCTTGGACATATGAACACAAAACCAAGCAGGAATCAGGAAACCATATTAGATCTGTACTTGCTTTGTTATGACCAGTACCAGAATGCTGCACTAATTATTCATATCTTCATCAGATTGGGCAATGAAATAAATAATTAAATAAGGAAATGTGTCAACTAAAAACCTGGAGAGGGTTCAAAGAAGGGCAGTGACAATACTTGCAGAATTAGAAAACAAGAAATCTCTTCATGCAAGGAAAGATAAGCTATGATTCAAAGGAAACTGAACTAAAAATAAAGTGCGTGTTTCTAACAGCAATTAAGCACTGAATAAACCACCAAAGCCTGCGGAGGATCCTCTATTGCTACATGTTTTAAAATCAAAAAACAAAAAACGAAACAGTGCTCTTCCAGAAGATACACACTGCAACAGAAACCTGGCTGTACAATCAGTGTTATTCAGAGATAGTCACAAGGGAGGTGGGGAGGTAGGGGAAGGATAGTCACAGGAGCTTTACTGGTTGCAAAACACCGCAAATTTTGCTACACTGGAAAAATAATTATCCAAAAAGGTGAGCAAATCCTGCTCTAAAGGCAAGGACTATATACAGTAAATGTCAACTGTATTTTGATCACGTTCCTAAAAATGGAATGATTGGGAATCTGTGTATAGCTCTGCCTGGAAGGACACAGGTAAGTTCACATCCCTTTTCTTCCTGTTTTCTCCTTTGCACCTTTCTTCTTCTTCACAATGATTTCCTGAAGATCTTCAGCACACACTGTAAAATGGTTGCACTAGGAATACCATGACTATTAAATGGGAATCCAAGCAACAGGCAGGCACTTCAATGTGATTTTTTTTCTGATGTACTTCTTAATTCAATTCATGTGTTGGCAGATATGAAGTCCACGTTTCAACATGAAGCGCAGTATATTATCAGTACAAAGATAATTGGGTTCTGCTGCTTGCTTGGACAGGCAAATTCTTGGTATGAAAACTTTAAAAATCTATGGCGTAATTTTTACTCTTCCATCTCAGCCTCTAGAATGAGAAAAGGGGATAATTCACACTTTCCTGAAATATAAAGGAGATTTAACAAATTAAAAAAATATTCTGTTTCCATGGAGTGAAGAAGCACTAAGCACTTCTGTAAACCAGCAGTTTTTATTTGTTAAGTGGCATCATGGCTTATTACTATTTAATACTTAGGATCCAGCTCCAAAGCAGGAACACAGTGTGTGAAGTGCCATACAAACACAGAATGAAAGACTGTTTCCTGCCCTTAATAGCTGTAATCGAAATGCTTCAGCAGCCCTGCTATCTGTCACTGCTCTAACCACTGTTTTGGAGTCTCAGTGTCAATCCTTTAGCGCCCTGCTCTGCTGCTGTCAGCTTCACAAATGAAGCAGCTGAATGCAATGGGTGACAAAGCAGTTTTTCCTGTAACAAAGAACACCCCTGATTTAAGAGACACAATTTAAATACATGCAGGCAGCATATACAGCATGGAAGGCCACTGGGAACACTGAGCAGAGGGGATGCTGGCTTTTCAGAGAGCATAAGGGCCCTGAAAGGTCTCAGCCACTTCATCTGCAGACTGAATTGCCCAAACAGAAGTCTGTTTTTCTGTCCTTCACCTCTGATTGACCTCGATTCATGAAAGGAAGATGGCAATGAAAATGGAACCACTCACAACAAGGCAGCAGGAGCACTCACAGTAAAAGATTCAGGTTGGGCATTCACAGTTTCATCAACAGACACATTAACTCTTACAGTAAAAACTGCACTGCTGTCCATCGTAACATTAACCACTGAATTTTTTTTAGATTCACGTCCTTGGCAGAGAGTGAAGTGAGTACAGAAATATATGGAGAAATGGAAAAAAATGGAGACTAACGTGGAGGAAGAGGATTATTTGCTACCAGGCCAGTGGATGTCATCATTTTTAGTGGCTTCTAAGAGTTGGCAGCCATCAGTATAGGTGATGCTATAAATAAGAGAATATGTTTTAAGTAGAATTCAGTTTTTCACCAAACATTTCCAATTCTTTGAAATGTATACCATTGAAATATCGCAGTTATCCATCATATGCATCTCTACGTTTACTTCTCTAATGGATTTCCTTTAAGCTATTGCAGATTTTTAAGATATCAGCCGAGGACCTCTCTCGTCCTATTCCTCAATGATTCTAACTGAATAGAAATATATAGAAAACTCCAAATGGACTGCAAGCACGGGACTACCTGTGCTCAAAGAGGATGCTGTTTCATGTACAGGAATTCTAGGAAACCTGCCTTAGGTTGGGCTAGATGATTTCCAGAACTCCCTTCCAACCCCTACAATTCTGTTATTCTGTGAAGAACAGTGAATCTGAAGATAGAGATGGGACAGCTCACTTCTCAGGTCCCCATCTGAGATATGAATTTTATGGGAAGCCTGGCTCCTACAACATGGATTTCCTGCTTCTCCAGATTCTTCTGGGAGCATCTAGGAATTCTCAGCATTGCTGTAAATATCCATATCCAAAATCTCTAAATTCTGTGTCTCAAGAGCATCACATTCCTGTTTGACTGGGAGGTGAATGGCACTTCATTCTTTTGACACAGTACATTTTTGAGGGAATTATCTGGCCCCCCTCTCTTAGACTAGACTGTCATTTTATCATATTCTTTTCTATTCAGGCAACAATTCAACTTCTTTACAACTCTCCATATGAATTTTGCATTGAATCACTCTCATTTCCTTCCTGTAACGTCTCTGCTTCACATTTGTGCATTATCTTTTCCCTTATTCTGAAATTCACAGTGCAAGGCATCTGTCTAGTTCACAAACTTTCTTTGCAGTCAGCAGTTTTTGTACAAACTTCCCTTCTCCTGACCATGACTTTACAAACAATTTTCTGAAAAACAAAACACCAGTGTTCCAGCTTCTGTGTCTTGCGCCTTAGAAAATGTACTGCTTGTTGTTGCATATAAAATACGCATTATGTGTATTACTCCCTAAAAGACGACGGGTATTTTCTGCAAGTTTTTATACTCCATTCACTTCTTGTTCCTGTGTTTTTATTGCAAACATACACATAGACACTGGTATTGGAAGATTTGTTACTTAGCACATATTCTATATACACACAAAAAAAAACCAACATAAAATCATGCAAGATTGGCATAGAATCATACAGACTGGAAAAGACCATAAAAATAAATTGTCCAATCGTCATAGAATCACAGAATGATTTGGGTTGGAAGGCACCACTAAGATCATCCAGTTCCAACCCCCTGCTACAGGCAGAGACACCTCCCTCTAGCCCAGGTTGCTCACAGCCCCATCCAGCCTGGCCTTGAGCGCTCCCAGGGAGGGGGCATCCACAACCTCACTGGGCAACCTGTTCCAGTGCCTCACCACCCTCACAGAAGGTGAAAAAATAATTTCTTTCTAATAGCTTCTCTAAATCTACCCTCTTCCAGTTTAAAGCCATTTCCCCTTGTCCTGTTGCGTTGGCTAAACATGACATAGCGGACTGCTGCAAAGATCACTGGAGTCTAGGGGGAAAAGAAAAAAAAAAACATTATAAAACATATTACCGTACAAAGAACATGTGTAGCACATCTTGATAAATGTTTATGCCCCTCTCAACCTTTTCATACCTAACTGGGGGCTTTGACAGAAAGCCAGAGGGCTGATGTGTCGTGTACATACCCTGAGAGGGCCATGCGGATAAAAATCCCTCTGAGCTGTACTGGTGGATGGCAAGGTGGACATGAAGCCCAGAAAGCCAATTGTATCCTGGGCAGCATTGGAAGCAGTGTGGCCAGCAGGCCAAGGGGGCCACAGCCCGGCCTGGTGGTTGGATACCCTGCACATAGCAGGGGGGTTGAAACTAGATGAGCATTGTGGTCCTTTTCAACTCAGGCCATTCTATGATTCTATAAAGAAAGGGACAGACTTGAAGTAGGGTCTCGTGTAATAGGACAAGGGGAAATGGTTCCAAACTGAAAAAAGGGAGATTTAAATTGGATTTAAGGAAGAAATTTTTTACTATAAGGATGGTGAGGCAGCGGCACAGGTTGCACAGAATGCTGCCCCATCCCTGCCAAGGTCAGGCTGGATGGGCTCTGAGCACTGATGGAGCTGTGGGTGTCCCTGTTCAGCGCAGGGAGTGGGACAGATGGCCTTGAAGGGTCCCTTCCGACTCAAACCATCCTACGGTTCTACGATAAAAAAAACAAACAACTGCGCAGGAGGGAGCAAGAAGCACGGCAGGCGGGCGCTCAGAGCTCCGAGAGACAAAATTCCGCAGGCTGAGCCGAGGGGAGGCCTGGCTTCGGGTGGAAGCGGAGCACCGCACGTACACCCACAGCGAAGGGCAGCCGCAGCGCAGGGCACGCAGGGCCGCTCGCCAGGGGGCGGGCCTCGCACCTCGCCGCCTCACGCCCT
>JAOWBP010001760.1:88662053-88678911 GCA_028571105.1 Tragopan temminckii
TCCAGCCTGGCCTTGAATGCCTCCAGGGATGGGGCATCCACAACCTCCTTGGGCAACCTGTTCCAGTGCATCACTATCCCTGCTGGAACCAGGACACTGTCCCTTGCTATTTCACAGAATCACAGAATGGTCAGGGTTGGAATGGACCTCAAGGATCATGAATGTCCAACCCCCCTGCCACATGTAGGGCCACCAACCTCCACACATCATGGCAATCTCCTTGTTTTTGTGCCCTGTTTGTGCTGCCCGGCGTTAGGGAAAAATCTGCCACCTTATGTTTATTCTGTGCCTAAATACGTACGCAGTGTTACTTTGAGAAGTTTTAAATAGATCTTCCCTGATGTTCTGACAGTTTACTGAGTTGTGTCTGACACACAAGGTTCTGCAATGGAATCGTGAACTAAAATGTAAGCGTAGTGTTTTCCAGGCTGCTTTTCAATAAAGATAAGGAAGAAAGCGAAAAACATTAGATATTATTTCCTTTCATGAATTAAAAAAGTTCATTAAGCATGGGCAGATCTGAAACCTTGTGGGCATGAATTTAATAACGCTGTACAGAAGGTGTAAAATAGAGATTGTTGAGTGAGACTGTGCCTCAGAACAGAGCTTACAAGGGAAATGCAGTTTCTCTGGAGGTTTGGGAGTAGCTTTGTTAAGCTTTGAGCACTTTACCTGATAGACTGTTTTAGATAAAGAATCAATGGGTTAGCCATTTTTATTTAAGTTTATATGGAATGTGGGTTGAAAAAATGAGGTATGACTTCAATTAAGTACAGTACAGGAGCATGTTGAATAGTAATATCATATGTGCTCTAGCATTCCTCAAATTTCAATTTACCTTTCTAATTCAGAAGGGTTAATTACTTATTCCTTCATTCTAAGAAACGATCTTTGCCTCAAATATGCTCAAGCCATCCATTTCCATAAATTATTAAATTTCATTACAATTTCACAGGGTGTGCGGAGATTTAAATCAGAAAAGACGTAAAACAGAGTATGTTTCTTTAGGGAAGCACCTCACTTCCAGAGTCTGTTTACTATCTCAGTGTCTATTTACTATTTCAAGGCCAGGCTGGATGGGGCTGTGAGCAACCAGGTCTAGAGGGAGGTGTCTCTGCTATAGCAGGTGTTGGAAATGGGTGATCTTAAAGGTCCCTTCCAACCCAAACCACTGTGACTCTGTCTGAAAGACAAGTTCTGAAGTTCGGATTTCTGCATCTTCACAGGTTGGTGTGAGATGAATTTGCTTGGAAATCCTGTCTGTAATGATATGCTATGGCTTTTACTCTTGCTCTCTCCGTTGTTTTTTTTTTAAATTTTTTTTTTTCTTTGTTGAGTATTTATATCTAACCACTAAACAGCTTGTTTGCAGGCCAAGTGTACAACTATAAATATTGTACTGTCATTTGAAAAACAGGAATTACTTTTTAACCACCGATTACATTTGCATTTTGGAAGGTGTTGCAAAGAGAAGCAAAGGTTAAGGCAGTCTAAAGGGATTTTTTTGTTGTTTGCGTGTGCCTTTTGCTCTTGACAGCTGGAAAACAACAACAAAAAGAAGTTAGTATGCACGCACGAAGCTTGATAGATTAAAAGCGTACAAGAAGTACGTATGTAGAGCTGCACATCCAGCTGTCAAACGCTGCTCCCAAGGTAAAATCGTTCCGATGAAAAAACCCAGTGCTCCCTTATCACCTCTAACTACACTGCGGCATAAAGGGCCACGTCACTCATCACTAAGCCCTCTCAAAAAGAAAAAAAAAAAGAAAAAAAAAAAAAGAAATAATAATGAAAAAATGCCTGGTTGAGTCCCTGGAGCACCTCGCTGACTACTTAGCATGCCTCTCACAGTGGGATGCGCGGCAGCACGATGCACCAAGCTGCACCCCCAGGACTGTGATAGGGCTGGCACGTGGGAAGGATCCCCGGGGTTTCTCTGGCAACAGCACAGGTTGCTGGGAAACGGAATTACCTAAATGGCAGCAACTTCACCCAACTGGCAGCCTCTTGAATGGAAATAGGGCTTGAAGGAGACTCCTCTTGCTGATACCATAATTTTCCTCTCCGGTATGGAAAATGAATCCAGAGGTTCTTTATCCAGAGGATTAGGCATGGATGCTGCTCTGAAAATTCATTCAAAGTTGCATAATAAAGAGGATAATTATTTGCAGGAAGAGGTACGCTGGGTTCAGTAGCTTCTTGTTGCTGCGGTTTTGAAAAGGGACATAATGTATAAACTTGCCAAATTTGCATTGCTAAATAAAGCGGTGGGAAGCTCAAGGCTTGTATTTACATGGGTTATTTTTTTCACTAGAGAATATTTCATATTATTTTGTGTGAAGTCTGGGATACATTGAACTCCTCTGGCTAATTATGGTCGTTCTATCTGCAGTATGGTTTCTGCATGAGCGCCGTTGACCTGACATTTAAGTTATGTTGTAATTTCTACCCAGAAAAAATGGGGGTTGTGAGAATTATCTCACTTTTCTGACATGCCTTTGTGCCACTATTTCAAACCTCATGTGCTTAGATGCTAAGCAGATATGGGGATGTTAGCATATATAGGTTTCAAATGATGGGCTGTTGCTGCTATTGACCTACAAATAGGCATTGCTAAAATAATGGCTAGTAATTCAGGTTGTGACAGGATGCGCACAGATGTGATGTGCATTGCTCAGTGCGTATCACAGGAAGGTACGTGGGATTAGGCTGCCCACTGGGGCTTCACTTACCACATCAGAGAGGAGTGAATGGTGGAAAAGCCTTTGTTTGGGCTTTATCCTGTACTGAGTACAGAGCTGGGGTGGAGCACTGGGAGGGACTGTTGGGATCATTGACTCTGGTGCAGTCTGTGTGCTTAATTTATCACATGATGAATGTCAAAAGGCATTTAAACTTGAAATGCCCCTTTCATCCATGGGCTGCAAGGGGAGCATCCAGTGATGGAGGTGTGTGTGTTAGTTACATCAGTGATGGTGTGAGCCCTGCCTGTGCTGTCTTGGACAACCAGGTGGTGTGTGGCATTCTGTGGGCCCAATGACTTGTATTTCAGTTATGTAATTCTGTTATTTTTTAAATAAAATGATTAAAGAATGACTTGGGGTGGGAGGGACCTTAAAGTCCATCCAGTTCCAGCCCCCATGCCATAGACAGGGATACCCCTCACTACATCAGGTTGCCCAGGGCTCCATCCAGCCTTGTTTTGGGCATCTCCAGAGACAGCACACAAATTACAGACACTTCTGTCCCAGTCTTCCATTTGAAAGACTTTTCCAACAATTGACTGTGTTGACTATTTAAAATGTTTTAAGTTTGAAACAATTCCTCATTGTTCTTTTTATCTCTTTAGTTGTTGTGTTTTCTAGCCATTGAGCATCTCTATGTTTTCTGTTGTTTCTTTGAGGTGAGAAAAGAGACACTGGTCACAATGCCTCCTCAACCTGTATTCTGTAAAAGAGTAAAGCTATTTTAATATCTGCCCATAAAATAGGTTGCTTTTCAGAAGATATAATCATAGTTTTGAACACAGTTGAGCTGTGTTATATATGGCATTCTTAAAGGGTAATCATGTGGACACTCATTCAAACCAGATCTGCTCATGATTTACATTATGGTTACATGAACAGATTAGCTCAGCGTAAGCCTGGTGTGGATTTATAGCATAAAAACTACTCCAGGTAACTGTCTACGAATGCCTTTGTTGTGCACTGAATGCTAAGTCATCTGTCTGGTTTCATTAAAAGGTAGGCTGTGTTACATTTACTCCAGGGTAAAAAAAGTGCAGTTAGCACAAAGAAATGTGGTAATGAGAATTTTGTTTGTGTGCATCATTTTTTTTTTTTTTTCCAGAGAACACCAGAAGCAAACTTAATTGAGGGCATAATGTCATTTAATGACCTACCTGTAGTTGGTACTCGATATAAAGCCTTAATTTTTTCTTGCCCTGAGTCAGAACTGTCTTCTCTTTCTACTCACTTCATAATGTGCCAGTTCAAAGAGTCAAGATTTTATTCCTATTTTTCTTTGGTTTTCTTGGCTAAGGTTCATATACAACATTTCCAGTAACAAAAGAATTTCCAAAGTGAGAAAACTCAGCAACAGTTCAGTTGTTCACATACGTAACTGCAGAAGTGCAGCTTTAGTTCCCTCAGAATATCATTATATGGTGATACAGTCATTGAATGTTTGACTTATAATTGTGTGATAGGTTCTGTTTCGTCTTGCATGCTAATACTCTATTTACTATGTGTAGACTTTCAGTGGCGTGGATATATTTGTATATTGCTCTCATTTTGATATTTGCACATTTTTATGATACATATGAAACCTGCATTTAAATTTGTAGTTCAATTAGAATAATACACATAAATAAGTCTTTAGTTCAAATAAGATAAAAGCCCATGCGATATATAATTATGCTTATTGCAGTTTCTTATTTATTGCTCACAGCTCCTTCTTGCTGCAGATAGGCAAAATTGTACGTAGTGGAATTTTGTCCACTTGGGTGAGCAGATTATTGAGTCTTAGTTTCAAAGATAGAATCTTGCTTACTGTTGAGGCATGTGGCCAACTGGATTATATTAAACTGGAGATTTGGTGCCTCAGACACTGGCTGTTAACCCCTGCTGGAAACCCAGTGAGAAAGTGGAAGTATCCTTCCAGCAAACGATGGTCATTCTGAGTAGACACTGGAAATGGGCATGGCAAACTGAAGATCAGCAGCAAAAGCATGCCACAACCTGCAGTTGTAATCAGAAAACATTTCCATTCAAGGATGCCAGCTATATCCTGCAGGCTGTAGTCAGCTCTGGTCCTTGGGTAGGAGAAACGCTTCTTATTGCACAGCTTGCTCTCCAAGGGAAGCATGGGTTGTTGTTTTGTTAATGACACTGCTGGCCTGTCTACTTTTACTGAACATCATGGCAAAATCTGGATTATGTTGCTGATGCTTCAAAGCCCTTTCTGTTTGACATTCCTCCTTTCAGGCTCAGAAATGCACTTTATGGTTCCTCAAACATTCAACTCCTAAAAAATTCAGCCTAGAACCTGTTTACACATCTGTAGCTACTTCAGGTTATTCACTCCACTCCCAAAGAGGAGTAGGTCCCCAAAATGATGATCAGTATTTTGGCATGCACCACTGCACAGCCTCACATCAAGCACTGGGTGCAGAAGGACATAAAACTATAGGAGAGACTCCAAAGGAGGACTGCAGAGATAGGGGAGGTCATGGAGTCAAGATGTGTGAGGAATGCTGAGGTTCTTTGGTTACAGAAGCTTAGAGAAGAGACTGAGAAGGGGCCTTGTGACTGTGTGTTTCTCCTCTTCCCCCAATTTCCTCTGTAGCCTTACACATTTTGCCTAAGACCTGATAACAATCAAGCTCTCACTAAGACTTATAACCACCACTAATCTGTTTGAAACTGGGGGTTGAAAGAGTTGATAGCAGACACCTGGGTCAGCAGCTGAAGGGCAATTGGGTGTGCAGTGCAGCTGTGACTGAGCCAGCCCTCTTCTCCCTTAAGTTGTGAGTGGCCCAAAGGCCCCTGAAATACTTTGTATAGTAGTTGGCTGTATGATAGGATCTCTCTTTGAGCAGGGGTATTTCTTGGGGTTAGCTGTATTGCAGAGATCTCTCACGTCTTGATGTCAAGATGCTTCTTGCTAGTACGCGTTCTTGGTAAGTGACTACTAGGTTGTTCAAACTTTATTTGTGAGTGTACAGTTAACCTCTCAGATATAAACGTTGATCTGGTCTGGGTCTGAGAGTGACTTCATCTGCGCGTTCGTGTCTACTTTGAAATGGAGCATTTTGCTTGTGAAAAGTGCCTTTTGGTATTGTCAGCAACTGCATGTGGCGTCTGAAAGTGTTGAGCAGTGTAAGGATTTGGGGTAGTACTCTGTACCTTGTTTCTCACTACTGAGTGGGTTAGCAAATGTGTTTTCTTATCGGATTGCCTACGTTTCCTGCTGTGTGATTTAATTTGGTCCCCTGTGCTGTACTTTGTCATCAAATTGCTTTTCAAAGTACTTGAAGGATGTTCTCTCTCAGCGGCTAGGATTCCATCCCACTCAGATAAGTCAGATTCAAACTCTGAGTACAAATCACAGGCGTTGCAAGCTATTTCTATACCAAGAAATTAAGCAGTATCTGTAGGTACCTATGCCTGCCTTTTTTGTAGTGTTCCAGTATGGCTGGGCTGCTGGGAGAGATTTGGAAGGCATCACCTGTAGTCATGAAATGCCCAACAGTAGGATACAGGAGTCCCCATTCCTTGTGAAGTGCAGACTTTCTGCAGTCTTTTTGCAATGAAATAATGAAGTTTCTGCTTTAGTCATCACTAAGAAATCATCTTTGTGTGGAGCATTTCATATGCCAATTAAAACCTACTCAGTTCTTAATTTAATTTGCAATAATTATAAGCAAGCTTTTTGAATGGGGGAGGGGGAACAGCAAATACATATTTTACATGTGTGGATGTACGTGTACAGACATTCTTACATACTGCTGTTGTACAATGCAAATTTAGAAGTGGAAAATGAGTAAAAATGACTCTCTCAGGCTGATTATTGGATGCAGGTCATGATGCTAATCTCTGTAGAGCTGTTTAAAACATGTAGTTTGTGGAAAATGTTGAGAAGAATATTGAGTACAGAGCCCTTTGTACTTGAATTTTACAACAAAGCTCTTTCTCAGTGCATAACAAAGAATACGATCTTATTCCTTAAGCAGAGACTGATTATATGAGGGTAACTTGACCATATTTTAGGAAGATTTCCTTATTAATTTGATTTTGTTTCAGAGCATCCTTTTCCATAATCACTGCAGTTACTGAGACTTTCTATCCACTTCATTGTGAGTCTATTTTCAGTATATCCAAGTTACCTATAAGTGGATACCATTATGACTAACTGCTTCTACCTGCAGTGCTATGCATATATTTTTCATGTTGTGTGCTATAATCGCTTTTCTAAATGACAGTCAGAAATGCCTGTGAAGCTGAGTTCCTAACATTTTGATTTTTGTAAGTATCTGTTTTTTCTCCTGAGGAAACACATTTCTGATAGGAATTTTAAGCAGTTAAGGGTACGAGCGATGTTTGAAGATCCCTGTAGAACGTTATAGATACAGTGTGTGCATCTAAAAGGTTCTGAGTGGCACTGGACAAAGGAAATGGGAAAGCAAAATTCTTGTTTGATTTTTCTCATGAAGAAGGCTGGCTATGGGGCTGGAGAGGAGCATGTCTAATGAAGGCTGACCTGTGCGTTTTGTACGTTCTGATTGGGATGTCATGCCAGCAGGTGAGTTTGTTGAAGTATATTCCCACACTGAAATATTTAGGATGTTGTTGATCACTTCCTGTAGTTGTTTTCATTTAATTTTTTCAACCATGCATCTCTTGCTGCTCCTCTTTTTTTTTTTTTTATATTGCTTGCTGTTATAGCTATATTCACTTACTTGTGGATTCTTAGAGCTCCACCAGTGTTGGGCTAATTAACAATGAATGAAAACCAAGAGCAAAGAGAGTCATTAGACAATTCATTGTTATCATCTCTCCATAAGAATGGCCCAGGTAGAAACAGACTTTTTCCTGTCATGGAATGTACTTTCACCATTTGATAATAAATCAAGAAAGTATCTGACTCCAGGATCAAATGCCTAAAGAACTTGTGGTTTGTTCTCAAGGGAATTGGTTTTACTTATCAGTTGCAGGCGTTCCCATTAACGATAACAGGGACATGATAGCAGAAATTCCAAAAGAGGTAGCCCTGACATGACCAATTTAAGAATGTATTTATTCCTAAGAGTCACACACATGCTGCTCATGAGCAGTGTTTTCATACCAGGTGTTCAGAACGATGTGTTACTTGTCTTTCATTGATCCGCAGCACAGAGGTGTTCTGCCAAGGAGGGCAAAAAGGGAAATTATAAATATACCCAACATTGAAGCGTTAAAAAGCACTTCACAGTTTTCCAATGGATAGATGTATTTTAATGTGTACGCATACTTGTTAGCATTTGTAGTTTATATTATCTGTGTTTAGGCATGCATTTCCTGTGTTTCATGTGAAAGTGAAAGCTTATAAGTGTGTTTGGCTTTTGTAAATAATTCCTTCACATTAATTCTTCTCATAAAACTTGGTAGTTAGCATGGTATGCTTGCATTTATTTTCTTCACTTGTAATGAATTCATTCACTTCCATGTATAACGTCTTAAGAAATGAGTTTCTTCTTCCATGCCCGTATGTATATACTAGTATAGGTAGCTGGGTGTCTTGTTTTTGTGAGACATGGGTGCACTTGAGCAGAAGAGTGCATGGATGAAGGAATTTTGAGAAAATGTAGACTAAGGAAACATCAGGAGGCTTCTGGAAGCAGAATTTTAAATGAACTAATTGCTATGAGAGAAAGTGAGAACAGAGTAAATAATTTGAATTGAATGATGACCAAGACCCAGATAAATATTTTTTTTTTTTTTCCCCAGTTCATGGAATAAAATAATCATTGGGTAGGTAAGATACTGTGAAGGAATAAAGGTATGGATTTTTCTTTGAGCATGGTGGTGTAGGGGATGTGAAGGTCCAAGCTATGTGTTGTTCTGCTGTCATAAGCCTGACAACATGATGATGGCCAGGTCTGCACTAGAGATGGAGCACTGAATATTTCTAAAGAAAGATTAGTAAAGTCAGATGGAGCAGTTTGATCAAGTGTTTGGTAAGGACAGCCAGCCAGTATATCACAGCAGTGGAGTTGGAACTGGATAATCTTTGAAATCCCTTCAAATCCAAGCCATTCTATTCAGTGATATTATGAATTTAGCTTTCTCTGTATTTCGTGCATTGCAAGAGAATGGCATCAAAGAAATGTGAGGATAACTGGAGGTAGGAGAATGACTTCTTTAAATTCAAGTTACAGAGAAGTTGAAAATGTTCCCCAAATACAAGTTGTGGTGAAAGTTTTGTAGCTTCTTATCTATTAGATTAGCTGGAACACTAGATTGATTTGGGTTGGAAGCTTATTTATGGAAAGGAAGAAGGATTGTGTCAAAAGATTTTGACAGCTGAGAGGAGGAAGATGCACCACGCTCAGTAACACCTTTCAAGTTGCAAGCAGTGCTGGTGGCGTGGAGCAGAAATGTAATTGCAGAGTATTTAAGAGATAAGAGAGAACTAAGAGAGTTACAGTAAACTACACATTTGAAAACATGCTGTAAGACAGAAAGAGGGTAGTCACTGCTGTAAATGAGATCCATTGTGTTTGAAGCAGTGTGTACTGAGAGATAAAATGAGGCTCTTCATCATATTAGTAAGGCTGTCCTTTTCTGTAAAGCATTTGGCTACTGGGGAATACATTTATGCTCCAGCCCTCTGATCATCTTCGTGGTTCTCCTCTGGATCCTCTCCAACAGCTCCCTGTCTTTCTTGTACTGGGGTCCCTAGACCTGGACCCAGCACTGTAGATGGGGCCTCACAAGAGCAGAGAAGAGGGGAACAATCACCTCCTTGTCCCTGCTGGCCACCCCTCTTCTGATGGAGCCCGGGATGCCATTTGCTTTCTGAGCTGCAAGAGCACACTGCTGGCTCGTGTTCAGTTTTTCATACAATCTCTTGTATGTTGTTCTGCTTAGAAAAGTAGTGTGTTTTTTCTTTGTTTCCAGGCTTTAAGTAGATATTTGTTTTAGTTTAACTTGTTTGGAGGGAGAATGCTTTTCTCCTTTCTGAGCTAAGTGAGCTTCTGCCCTGAGTCAAACCCTAGGGATCGCTGGGTCATGAATGACACAGAGCTGCAGAACAGCAGAGACTCTATCCTGAACCCTTAACAAACAGATCACTAGTATCCATAAACGTATAAAACATGCATGGCTAGGGAAGTAGTGTATTTTCTGCATAATTTGTTGTGCTCATTAATGTAAATGCATATATTTAAAATTTGGCATTTTGCCTTGGCAAATAGCTTATAGATAAAAGAAAGTTTATCCCTATAATTTTCTATTTATGCATTTTAGCCATTTCAAATATATTGAATGAAGTTCCAAAGTTTTGGGTGAAAACGTCCTCAAGACATTCCAAGTTAGCTGTTATGGCTGAACGGTTCCTCTTTTGAATGCTACCAGAACTTGTGCTTTTTGAATTAAATGGTGACATCATTGGCATCTGAAGATGCCAAAGCTCTTTACTGTGAGAATGGTGAGGTTCTGAAACAGCTGCCTGGAGAGATGGTGAATGGCCCATCCCTGGAGGTGTTCAAGGCCAGGTTGGATGGGGCCCTGGGCAACCTGGTCTAGTATTAAATGTGGAGGTTGGTGGCCCTGCATTTGGTGGAGGGGGTTGGAGTTTCATGATCCTTGAGATCCCTTCCAACCCAAACCATTCTGTGATTCTGTGGGCAGTTTGCTAAGCACTTGCTATGTTTTCTGGATAGGGTGAGCTTTAGTATCAGTTTTCAGCTGATTCTTAATATTCTTGGAATTTAGAAGAACAGTTGGTTTTCAGGCTGGAGTTTAGAAAGTTAAACACGTGCATGACTTTGGAATGTGATCTTAATTCAAATCTATACATCTCCTACTCCTGGCACCTTCCCATGATTCTCCGGAGGAGAGCAAGAAAACATACTATTTTAAGGAGTATTTGGTACTTATTGGAATTAACAATACAGCCGCCTTCCCAAGAATTTTGATTTACTGCAGGTTGTTCCTGTGTCGCATGCGGACATTTTTAGAGAACAGATTTCTTATCGCTGTGAGCACTGAATGGCTTCCAGAGCTCCACGATCAGGGAGCAAAAACCTTACATCCCTCATAAAAGGTAGGAAACCATGCGATCTATAAGCCGATTTGGCAGAGGCAGCGGCTGTTGGTGCCAAGATTTGGTTCCTGACCCGCAGCTTCCTGTTTTTAAATCTATTAATTGATTTGCAAAGAGCATCTTTTGGAAACAAGGACTCCGACAGCCTGGCACAGGCTGGAGCTCCGCCAAGACTGCTTGGGAAGCTTGCCATGCGGGGAGCGAGCGAGCGCGGGAGCGAGCGAGCCGAGGGAAGAAAAAAAGGCAAGACTTGGCACGGCGCAGTCAAATCAGCTTCTTTTGTCTGCTTCCTCGGCTTGAGCTTCAGGAAAGAAAACCGTCCTGGGGTACAGAGAAACTCACAACTTTTTTTTTTTTTTTGGTTTTCAAACTTAGCTGGCTTTTTAAGTATCTTGGGTTGTCCGAAAGTGGTGGCACATAAAATGATGCTCGGTTGGCAGTGGTGAGAGAAATAAGACTTCTTTAATGAAGCCTCCACGATGTCAGATTACACGTGTGAAATACGATATTTGATTTTTTTTCCTTTTTTGTATGTGTGTGTGCGCGTGTCTGAGTGAACTGTAAGGGAGCCAAGTAACTTGGAAGAATACAGAGGCAATGCCGAAATCGGGAGGGAGAATTTCTGTTTTTTTTTCCTTTTTGCGGCAACGAAAAAGTTTTCGTCGACACAAATGTGCTTTAAAACCAAATCTGACCTCTGCCGGAATGTGTTCAGAATGGGAATTTCAACGTTTCTCTCAGACGTGCTGCAGATGCTAACTTTTAACGGAACGTCCTTAAAGCTTCCATCTGACTCAGCGCTGGAGTAAGAGTAGAGAGAAAGTTGGGACGTCTTAATGCAAAAGTGAGTATGTGCTTAAAGCAGTGCTGTTTGTTTTGCTGCTCCGTGCTGCCCCGGCTCCATCTCACAGCTATCAGTGCCAGCACTGAAGACCAGCAGGGCAAGAAGACACCCAGACTGCGCCTGAAGGGCTGTAAGAGAAATGAGAGCCCGGCTGTTTTGTTACTGCTCTCAGATATCTCTTCCAGTGCATCTTAGGAGACAGCGTGTGAAACTGCCGAATTTTCTTCTGCTGGAGGAAATCAGAGGTGGGGAAATATTGACTTTTGCCAAGGGAGGGATGTTCGGAGATGACGGAGCTGGGTTTGAACTGATGACGCTGGATATAGGAACTTCGGTTTGTAGTAACAGTACTTGTTTGCTGTAAATTGTGGAAAAATCTGCTTATTCTTTTTTTTTCCATACATGGATTAAAAAGATCTGTGACGACTGAAACGTGGATGTCTTTTGATTTCAATAAAATTAAGGACCTGAAAATCCATTGTTGGTTTTCTCCAAGGGTGCCTGGATTTTCAGTGAGACAGGTACCTTATTTCTGATTTCCTAGGAACAAATGCTGGTATCCTGCCTATTAGGCCTGGATGTGGTTGGATTATACTCCTCCTGCTCTGACAGTACAGAGTAACTGTAAGGCATAGCTTGTTATGGATCGTCTTCACTTATAGTAAGTAACACGCTATCCTTAAAGAATTAGATTGTTCAGCCTGTAAGATGTACTTCTGCAGCATGTCAGAAATCACACATTTCCTTGATTCTTCTTGTGTGCTCAGGGGAAGTAAGAAACAACATGACTGAAAAGCACGTTAACAGATGTGTTTTCCTTTTAACTGCACATCGTGGGGTTTTGATTACTAGTCTACTAGAAATAACTGGCCTTTTTGATTATGGGAAGGAACTTGGCTTCCTTAATATTAAATTGGTTTTATAACAGGATGTGTCAGATTTTTCCTACATCAGTGAGCCTTGTGAAAGATACTCTAGTTATAAATAGTGGTTAAGCTGCTGTTGTGATTACCCTGCGATTCACTGAAGCCTTTCAGTATGGTTTGTTAGTGAGGTTTTGAAGAAAGTGTCTCCATTAAATGACCTGTTTGGCTTGCAGAAATATCAATCGTGTCTTTCTAAATGGTTTAAAAAAAAGTTGTATTCCACAGATAATTGCTAAACTGGGTATCCCAATATAGATGCAAATTAATTCTGCAGTTGGTGAGAGTTCAGATTTGCTTTCTGTGGGGCTAGATTGCATGTTGTCCATTCCTACACAACAGTAACGTGTGATGTGATGGGGGAAATGGAGCTGTGATGGGTGCAAGTCTGCACTCAGCATAATATAGTAAGTTTGTCTGTGTACCTACTCTGAAATAAGTTTTCTATATGTATATATATTTTAGAAATAGCATATGCTTCAAGACTACATACAGTGTTCAGAGCAACTACGTTTGAGGGAAAAAATTGTAATAGACGTCCTTATTAAAAGTCAGGAAAGAAAAGAAAACATCACGGTGCTGCTAAGTGAAAACTAAGTCTGAATATTAGAAGAACCGTATTTGTCTCCTGTGTACTTCTATGCATTTCTTAAGTAATTTCTCAGGTCTTTAACCTGATCAACACGTGGGTCTTAGCAGTGTGTTTAGAACTGTATTTGTGTGAGTACTTGAGTGTACACTGACACTGAAGTTATTTTGAAAGCAGATACTACAATTTTGAAGATGTTATTTATCTTTGAAACGTGCAGTGATACATCCTGCTTTCCTACACTGTGTATTTCATTTTGGCCTACATAACGAGGGAAGTGTTTTTTCTATCTGCTAAGCCCTTTCCTTTTAAAAAAAGTACATCTAAATATTATTTTGGTGAAATATTACAGATTGACAGATTTAAGTCAGAATCTGAATTACAGTCATGTTGCTGGTTTTAGAGTGTTGACTGCATGAAGATTTACTTTGCGAGTGTAATTTGATGCGATTTGTCATATTTGTGTGTCTTATTTAGGAATGATCGTATCTTGAAGTTTTCTGAATATTTAATTAGCTTACTCATTATCACTGTTCATTTATGATCCTTAATTATTGGTTAAGCTTAGTAACTTGACAAATTTTTAATGATTCATTAATAAATATTTACTGATGAGTTGTACAACTAGAAGCACAAAAGTAAGAAATTAAAATGCCTTCAGGTGACGTGTTTAAGTGTGAAGGTGAGGATTAGGGTGTAGGGTTTAATTTGATTCCTCTTAAGTTATGAAGGCATAATATTATTTCACAAGGCAGGATTGTGCTTGATGCTGTAAGGGGCCTGCATCTAATAAGGCAGATTAGACACAGGCCCTTATGTATTATTGATGTACACAAATCAAAGTTTACTTCTTTTTTTTTTTTTTTACTACTTTCAAACAGAATTCCCATCAGTGGGACAGTAGTTTTTGTGTATATTTCTCAGCTATTTTTAACACATTGGACACATTTGTAAGAGGCTTTAATTGAGCGCCTGCTGTGAACCTGTGTGCTTATAGGACAGGGAAGGGGGGCAGTTGCCCAATGTGACTGCAGATCTTCCCTAAATATGCTGTAGGGGAACAATGCCAGTGTTAAAGAACATATACACATGCAGTAATGCCTAGGTCCATGGAGAATGGTGAGGATTGCCTCAATGTTTGGTAGGACTCCAAATTCTGCTGTTGATGCAGTGCTCTTACATTCTGCGCCCGGTATTCTTGAACAGATCTGTGTGTATTTTAGGATTCTTTCCATTTACTGTTACTCCTGAATAATTGCATATTTAGTACTACAGTACATAACAAGGTGTTTTCTCTCTTTATGGCCAGGAGTCATCATTCTAATTACCACACGTGTCTGTAGCATGTCTTCCTTCAGATCTCAGTTAATCCACAGCCATGTAGATAAAACCAGGAGTGCGTTCCTTATATTTTATCTGGAAGTCCAAGAGTGTCCAAGATGGAAGACTGTCCGAGAAACAGCAAGAAGGCTGTAGTTTTCTCTTGTTTCTTATCATCTATATCTGACTATAACTTCATGTAAAGCTCTAGTTCATGAAAGTAAATAGTTTTTTCATTTTAATTATATTATTTGTCCAGCACTGTACGTGCATGAGCTGGGTGTGTTCTCAAGACCCAAACTGGTATAGCAGTATCAACTGGTAGAATCCCACTCCTTTATTCAGCTGAAGGTATAGGCCACAGGCTTTATCTCTACAACAGATATTTTGAGTGAAATAGATCTTCTGTCCTGTGTAACTGTTAAATAAACATGTGAGTTAAGTCCCTGTTATACCCAATGGGAAGAAATCAGCTCTAGGTGATACAGAAAGCTCTCGAATAGGTAGTGTGACTCACTGATTGACCAGGAGAGCAAAGTTAGGCAACTAGTTCTTACTAAGGTATCTGAAGTATAGATGTTTAACTTTTAGTGAGGTCAAATACTTACTAAGACAGCTTACTTTATTTCAAGCCTTCCTTTTACACGTCAGCAATTACACAGCCGTTTGCTCCCCCACAATGCATTATTTTGCACGCCCAATTTCAAGGTTAAGAATAGAAGAAACAAGGACAATAAATTAGGAGACCGAAGTACTAGTTCTTATCATTATATATATATATATATATATATATATTTTTTTTTTTTTTGTCTGTTATTCTCACATTGGTTGTATAGATGTGTCGTAATCCACAACTCTAAGGCCTGATTGATCCTGATAATCTTGTGGAAATCATCTCCAGACTGTGGAGATGATGGAAGCTTTTCTCCTTGCCAGTTGTAGACATCGGTGTTTTGCCGGTTGTTTTCCTATGGCTAAATTATCCTTGGTCTGTGCCCGTTTGTAGAAGTTGTCACAGCACTTTTTCCATATTCAGCTGATGCTATGGAACTGTAAAATGTCTGCATCAAAGGAGATGCAAACAGGGACTCTTCACTCACTGTAGCTGAAAGCTGTGGTGGTCTTTGCTTTTTCTAGAGTATTCCGTGTCCTCTTATGTTCATGGAGATGCCATTTGTTGCAGCTAGGAAAATATAATGAAAGTGAATCGTCCTCTGTGCATTTTCTCTTGAAAGTAATGGAGATATTGGGTTTTAAATGTAGATCCAGTTTGGATGTTCTTTCCATTACAAGGGAATTAGAGATCTTGAAAGAAGTTCACTTGCTCAGCTTTGCTAAGTCACCCAATCCTTTCTGTAAGTTGGCCAAGACCAAGCAGAACTCGCCTTGTTTCCTGCAAGACTATGATTTCTTTTAACTAGGTTCTTTTTCTCTTAGTATAAGTAAGGTTAACTTTTCCTTTCTGGTTCTGCTTTGATTTTAAACCTTGTGAAGACATAAAGAGGCTTAAATCTTGTTGAATGTTTGATACAGGAGAGGAACTTCCTGCTATGCCAGGGCAAAACCTGTTCTATTAAAGGGAGAATGTGAGTGATATTTAGAGATCAGATGGCTTTCCTTTGCCTATAGATTGATATGTCAAATTTTTTGCAGTGTGGGCATCTAGTAATGTGACAGTACTGCTGCCTTTACGCTGCAAGCTCTGATGTCTGCTGAGGTTGAGATATACCCTTGAAAGGAAAGTAAAAGAAGCCATTCCCTTCTTTTTAGCATTTTTTTTTCCAGTAAGTGTGAAAAATATGTTTGAAGATGTTTGTTAATGCTTCTTATGCTTTCCTAAATATCTTGAAATGGATTAATTTGTTATTCTATTTCTTTCTCTTCCCAAGTATACGTGAATGGGATACTTCGCATTCATGGCCATTTCTCCTCTATCCCAGGTTCTTTTTTAAAAATTTGATTTTCTTTTGTTAGTATTTGATTGTCTTAGTAGTGTTAAATTCAGGCACGAGATAGCTTCTTTGGAGAAGAATTTGGTGAACTTCTTCCCTTGGCATTTCGGGCTGTCTTCTGAAGTCTGTGGGTCCTGCTTAGTTAATGTAGTCCTGTGGGTAAGTCCAAGTGTGGTTATGTATGTGAAGTAGGGCTGTGTTTAAAGCTCTTCTAGAGGCTGAAGGAGCTATTACCTCTTCCTGTAATATGTATACAACCTTATTTCCCAATACTGTTGGTAGCATTTGGTGTTACAGATATAAAGGTGACACTGCAAAGAGAAATGATAAAACTCTTTTTCAAGGAGAGTCTGTGCATTTCCTCTTCACAAGGTAAGATAGCAGCTTACCAGAAGCTTATATCAATGCTGCCTTTGTTCTTATT
>JAOWBP010001760.1:88735319-88762916 GCA_028571105.1 Tragopan temminckii
TTTCCCCTTGTCCTATCACTATTCACCCAAACCTGGTGTGGCCATACTGGCAGAGTAGCCGGAGGATATCTGCTTAAATGTGCGCCAACTCTTTATAAACCTAATTATTGTTCTTTATTGCTCATTGGAATAGTACACAGGAGTCAAAGTTTTGAAAGATCTTACAATATAAAGTGCTGAGCTCTTAGGAAAATCAGCCGTCGTTTCAATGGGAGCCGCTGAATCCTTTTGAAAGTCTGCCCTTCATTATGTAGTACCTTAAGATGCAGCTGGTCATGTTACATACGACAAGAAAAAAAAAGTACCAAATTGGAGACACATTTGCAATGCTATTTCAGCATTATAAAGATAAAAATACTGTAGAACTGTTGCAGGTTTCTGCAAACTATGCATTATAAACTCAGGATGCTTGATGTTATATTTACTTCTTATAGATAAAGACACATAGAAGTACTAAAACCGTGATTATGTTTTGTCATTTTATGAAGGGAAAAATGTTAAAAATCCCACATCCATTTTATCTGCCAAAAATATGCTTTGTCTACCATGAAATCTCAAACATTAGCTGGTATTGCTTGTAAAATTGTATAAGGCAGGATTTCCCAGCAGTTCTCTTCTGTTTGCTGGTTTATCCGAGGAAGGAATACTGTGGCCAGCCACTGTAGTTGAAGATACACAGACGTGAGATGTTACAGAGGCAATGAGAACTTAGTGAACTCATCCAGGGCTGAAGGGATTGAAATACAGCAGTGTTCCCATATCCCTCATTCATTACAACCCATAAAATTGTTACACGCAAGTGAGTTGTTAAAGAATGATGGTAGTTTGCTGAGTTGTATGTCGTACCATAGCTGTGCTGAACAAGCCTAGCCTGAGCCATGAAGGAGAGCTTTGGGTAGTTTACCTACAACATGGAAAACCATAATGGGTAAATCCATTACACCCCAGTTTTTTCAATTACATTGTAAGCTCAATATTTCAGTTAATTTCAATACGTAATAGAGTTGATTCAAATTCTTTTGTGAAGATGTTGTAGAGCTTAAGAATACCATAGAGAATGCAAAATTTCTAAAAGGATGCAGTTTATTAGTTAGAGTAAGTGTAGTTTGTTATTAAAGGAATGTGTTATGTATTTGGAGAATATAATTTATCTTTCCTTACTGGAGGAAGACTTCAATTCCTGTTGTGTAAAGAGGGTGGATTTTACTGTTAATTATGGTAATAGGGTAGATATTGTGATGCAGCTAATGCTGTTGTAAGAACACAGCCCCTTTACTATGCTGCATTTATTTTATTCCTCATGGGAATGACATTCTTTAGAAATGCAAGATTCATTGGAAAATTACATTAAAATCAGATTCCAGCAGCAGCAATGACAAATCACTGCTCTGCAAATAGTAAAAAACTGTTAGATTCATTTGGCCAAATTCCAGATGTGCTCAGTCTTGAGTTGCTGAGTCTGTAACAGTCAAAGGGGAGATAAGCATTATCAAGGTAGGGTATTTCAGATGAGTGCAGTAGAACGCGATGAATTGTGTTAGAATTACCAGCCTATACATGCTTTGTTTACCTACATCTCATGCTAATATAAGTTGAAAGGTCCATTTTGATAGTTTTCAAAACAAATTCTAGCTTTAAGATGAAATTTGTTGCAATTTGTAAGGCTATTCACAGAAATGAACTTCAGTGCAGTGTAGCTGACTTGAGGGTAAAGAAGCTAACTTCAGTGTTAAGGAACTAAAATCTCCTGTGTTTCTCCTTCCAGTGGAGAGAAAGAGTGGGAGGCAAACACCTTCAGAATGGAATCCAGAGGTTATGTTTCACAGGTTGTCCGAATTGTTCTTTGTAATGCCATATCCCCCTGTTGGTCATACAGAAGAATTTACAGTGTTTAACCTTGGGGAATATACCACTTAGAGCTGCCAAAATAAATTCCTGAGTCAGTTTCCATCTTTCCAGAAGGAGAATTCTAGAATTTGGGAATGGCTGCAAGTTCTGGCAGGGGAGATTCAGGTTGTATGTTAGGAGAAATGTCTTCTCCAGAAGAGTGGTCAGGCTCTGGAATGGGCAGCCCAGGCAGGCGGTGGAGTCACTGTCCCTGGGGGTATTCAAGAAATGTTTGGATGTTGTACTAAAAGATATGCTTTAGTGGGGAAGTATTGATGGTATGTGGACTGTTGCACTGGATGATCTTGGAGATCTTTTCCAGCCTTGGTGGTTCCATGATTCTATGTCAAAGACAAGGTTGAGCTTGCTGTGCCCGGCAGTGAGGCTGGGAGTACCTGTGCTCCTTCTTTGTGTATCCTTTGCAGTTCTGCTGGAGCACCCGTGACATAACCTTTGCTATTCTGTCTCTGGATTTCCTCTAATCTTTCAGTATCAATTGTATCTAGCTCTTCTGGATTTGATAGTACTTTAATGCTCTTAAAAGCCAGACAAAAATGTTTTCACTCATCATAGCAGCTGTCTTCACTCTCAAATGGTATTTTAGTAAAGTGCTGTGTATTAATTGCTTTTAAGATTTTTGTAAACACCGAAGAGCCATATTTAATTTACCATCTACATCGACTGTAGGTTCTTGATCTAGTCAGTCAGTGCAATACTTTCCATGGATTTGCTTTGGACCAGGAATGATGGCTGAAGACCCACAAGAGGTACCTATTCTTTTCCATTACCTGAGCAATTCAGTACTATAAACATAGATATTCTTGATGTGAAGCATTACGAGTCGACCAGAATGCCTAGCTTAGTGTTTTACAGGTAAATAAAAACAGACAACTCCCAGTTGCGTGCTAGGTTCATGAAGTCACTGAAGTCTTACCTACAGTGAATTAAATCCCTATTGTGTCAAGGAAGATCTCACCACTCAGAGAACATCTATGTGTTCTACTCTTCTATTGTTGTCCTGGGTTTTTTCCCCCAAGCAACAATGCTGGGCTACCCACGTGTGAGTCCTTTTCAGTTTCATCCTGAATCACGTATGCACTTTGGAGAAGAAGTCAGTTGTGGAGCATCATGGATCCTTCAAATGTAGATGCTGTTTTGCAGCAGCCAGTGCTTAGCTTTGTGATCAGTGTACACAAGCTTCAGTAAAGAAACATAGTTTGAACCTAAAATGCTGGGCTAATATATTTGACTTTAGATAGAAGTGAAAACAGTAATTCTGTTAAGTACAAAATACTTTCCAGTGTATTTCTAGTTGCTAAGAAAGAGGAGTATTAGCCTTGAAATACAGTCTCTGCTCAAGATGAAGTTGCGTCCCCGCTGGATGCAACAAGAGAAGCTATGCCATGTTGTTTCACAAGGACAGCAGTGCTTTGGTTAAACCATGTTTAAGGCTGAGGTGTGTTTCTGCAGATTTGAATTAGATATTTATGTGGGGGCAGCTGAGTGGTGCCTGCACTCTTTTCTGACACCGTTCTCATCTTTATTTTTTTACTATTATGAGCTTCTTCAAGGAGCAAAGCCGCAATTCCCCTTTCTGAGCCAGGAAAGCCCGTAGGCTGCACCTTTGCATTGGGGAGATGCAACAAGGAGGCTGAGTTTGCCTGGAACAGATTGCGAGGGGAGGCCTGGGCCCGTCAGGCTCTGCTGAGCACCGGGCCCGGTCATCCATCACTGTCAAGAGCAAAGGGAATGAAGCACTGGACCGTTCCTGCTCATCTGCTGACTGACAGCTGACGGAGGCCTAATGCCACCTCCGGGCAGATAATCTGCCATCAAGGGGGAACGTGGATGAGGGAGATACTATATCACAGTCTGCACGCTGCTCCGTGCTCAGAGCTGCTGACATCTTCACAAGGAAAGAAAGAAATGTCAGCTGTGCTTTAAGGGGCCGCGGTGTATTGTAATGCTTTGCTGAGGCCGCGCGGTTCCTCATTTCCATCATTTCTTGTAGATCTGTTTTAAAAAAAAAAAACAACCCAACAGATTAATGGCTTTGTGGGGCCGCGCAGTCAGGCACAGAATGATAACGGGAGGGCAGTGTTCCTTATGAGCAGAAGCGCTGTTTGTTTCACCTATCCTTCTAATTCATGGGACTGCAGACATGCTGCAAAGCAGTGTCATTATTTAAAAATAGCAAAGCCCCCTCTCTCAAATACAGGCTTCTGCGTAAGCCTGCATAGTTAAGGAGTGTGAAAAATGTCTTGTGATGGAAAACTGCAATTAAAACAAGAAAAACCTAGTAAGTAAGGATTAATGCTATTTCCTGCAGTGTTTTGTGCAGCAAATACTTCCTGTGGATGCTAATTTAGAGCAGTGCTCTACAGATAGGCTCCAAACCCATATGAAAATATTCCATTTTCAGAAATTCTTGTTCTACCACCTAAGGAAGAATTCTGCATCTTTAATTTTGTCGGTCTTATGCTCAAGGTTTTATTGTTTTTTTATTTGCTATTATTTTTATTAACGGCATCTAATTTTGCTATTCATTACAAATCATATGCATTAGCTTAACTGGGGAACATTTTAATTGAGCACTGCTGGAGATTTTCCAATAAATTCACATTACATACTTTTAGCAGATGTCTGAATTAGACATTGTTATTAGACATTGTAATTAATAGAAGTATTACTCAAATTAAAATCTCAGGGCCTTAGAAAAATTGAATTGTAGGTGACTGAGTGATGTTAACCCATGAATAGAAAGGAACTGTTGAACTCCCTCCATTGGGTTTCATTAGGCCAATCAATGCACTTTAAGTTATCTGGAGAGGGAGTTAGCCAAGATCTTTGGCATAAGCAATCAAGACATGTTTTATCAGTGACATTGTGAACTTTGTGAAGTCATTTGACCCGTCATTCTGTTAGTGGTATAATGAACATAACAGATTTCTGGGAAACACAGTATATGTTTGTTAGATTACTTTTAGATAAAAAATCAGATAAACATGGGTTGTCCATGTTCTTGGGTCTGGAAAATTACCTTTTCCACTTTCAAGGAGAACAATGCAAAACTGATTAGAAAGAAGTATATTTGTGGCTCCTGAAGGTACAGTGTCAATGGACAGACAGAGATAAGCAAGAGGATGGCTTTCTGGGAGGGACTGCTTCTCAGTGAAGTGAAAGTAGTCATTCTGGTTGGAATTGCTTTGGTCAGACATAGAAGTCTTCATCTGAGCTAACCACCATTGGCCCTATCAATCAATGGGGGAAATGTAGTCACCTGTAGATAACATTCATTTCTTCTATTTGTGAATGCCTATGAAAGCAATGAGTTGCCCTGTGCTGCATATTTCTCATCATTAGCCCAGGTGCTGTAGATAAGAGAAACCTTTCCTGAATCAAGCTCTTCCATGCTGTATTTTAGGAAAAACAAGGGATTTAGTGTGATCTTGTTAGTACCAATGACATATTTTGTTTCAGTATTACTCAAATAAGTGTGTACAAATAAGTGGAGAAGCAATGTTTCTCTGAGATTCCCTCTTCAGGAAAAAAATGTTTGAGTTACGCCTCTATGCATGTAATTAAAAAGTTGAAAAACAACTGCACTGCTATTTATCTACAAATTCATGGCCAGCAAGGAATTTCAAAGGGATTCTTCCACTTTGAATGTGTTATGTGAATGTCCGGCAGAAATATCTCTAGACTAATTTTGAGAAGCTCTGAACAAAAAGAGTCAGTAACAGCTTGTTGGTGTTAAGAAAGCCAGTATTAACTGGCATAAGACCTAACTACTCTCAGGCTGAACCCTCAAAAAGGGGCGTCCTCTTAAATCAAAAGTCACATTTGGAAGATTGTTTATGTAAATATGAATTTGCAAAAGGAAATAAGATAGAAAGCAATGCATTTAAGCAATCTGGGGACTTTACCATTGCACTGCGCTGTTTTGTGAAGCTGGTTTTCTTTATCACTAGCTAGGCAAGGATCTGGCATCTACGCTGATGATTCACAAGTAAGGAGATGCTGAGCCAAGAAGTGCCAGGAAGCATACTAACTGGGACTGCATCCCCAGCAGCAGCAGTCTTTTTAAGAGAAGCTGAGGACACATGGGTTTCCAAGGTCTGGCCATTATAAGACCTTATTTATCCTGTGAATCTTCTGTCCTTTCCTCAGGCTCTGGTTCCTGTTCTTTTAGATGGTTTTTTCCTCCAGAAAGACTGGGACACGAGCTCTTTCTCCATAATAAGCAAACCATGCTATTCCTGGAGCTACTTTGCATCTCTCTGTGCTTCACTGCAGAATTTCTGCCTAGAGCTTTGTGCTGGTTTTCATTTTTCATGGTGCACACACGATGTCCCAGTTGAGTATCCAGTGCATGTTTAATTCATGTGCTTTTCACCCCGTCTTTGAGATCATTAATAAAGCTGCTAAATAAACCCAGGCTTAACAGTCCTCCTTGCCACACCCCACTGGACATCTCCTCCCAACTCTGTGCTTATCATCAGCCTTTGTTTGGATCTTTCTGTCTGATCGTACTCTTATCCAAGCTGGTTTAGATAAGGGTTTCAAGTAGGGCTTGGAAAGGCATTGTCTGGAGCTCTGCAATAAAGTCCAGTTGTATTTTATCAGCTCTGTTCAATTCCTGCACTGACAACCAGATGCTGCTGGTGGTGCCTGAAAAGCAGGAATGGTAGAAATGGCATAATTGTCTGCCTTACCGCGATATCTCAATATCACACTCTGTTCTGGGTTAGGGCTTTTTCTAGGCACTCAGTGCACTGCTGATCGTTACAGAGTGCTTCTGTATTCTCTCATATGATGGCATGCTGACCCGTTCATTTGTAGAAGAGGATAATTATCAACCCCAGTCATTTACCAGCCAAGCATTAAGTTGCACACAGAAAATGCAATATTAATTTTATTATTTTTGTTTGGGTTACCACGTCTTGATACAAGGCTGGCAGCTGAAATCTCTATAGGTAAGCGTACCATCAGTTTGACTGTATGCTACACAGAAGCAGGCTAACAGTTATTGAAATTTTCATGTCCACTTCAACAAAAGCGAACTGTCTAACCTGGGTGAACGCTGTGTTAATTAGAGCTCTGTGACTGCAGTACAGAACAAAACTGGATATGAGATTGTGTACCTTCCAGCAACCCCTGTAGATAAGATCATTTTTCTCTGCTGTCGTTTCCTCTGCTATCTTGATCAAACGTTTTACTGTTAACATTTGTCTGGTTTATATATATTTGTCTGTTTTATTTATTCTGGTTTATAACTCAGAATCTTCACTGGTGCCAAGGCCTTACTTTGATGAATATGCATATGTACGCAGGTACATATAATCCTCCCACTGACTAGGTCATAAATCTCAGTGATAATACTGAAGGTGATGGAGGTGGAATTCATCTGAGCTGATCAGTAGTTTCCTTATAATTGACACTGAGAAATTGTCACTTTTGAATATGGTTCATTTTATCCTGAAGAAAACATCCCAAATATGTCACATGAATCACAGCAGTGTTTGTTTCTTTCCAGACTACAGAAGAATCCAAGGCCGAATTCTTAGTTGCAGATATCCATTGTAGATGTCTAAAACTAAGAGGTATGAATTCCAGTTTGAGTGTATTTAGTTTAGCATTGATGCATCTACCCCAAACCTCAAAATGTAAACACTTGGTCTACAGAATCAGAAGATATATTAAGCACCACATGCAGGTACAGTCAGCTTATGAGGTCTCATGTACTGTGTGCATGCATGTCACATAATGGTATGTGGTTTTGTCTCATTTATTGTAGTTTCTAGGGCAATTTCCTCTGGCAATTTCCCCCTAATGCGTCTCTGATCCTTACGTTTTACTTGAACACCCCACCATCCTTTTCCTAGCTGCTATAGGGGGCACCCAGGATTTACATCTGCTCTCTCTGGTCTTGTGCACGACCCTACAGCTGGCTTTTCTCACTGTCATACGCATGTTGCTATCTTCCCAATCACAGATACAGTCTCCTATGGCCTTGCAGCCCATCCACCCTTTCACACTGCCATGCTGGCTTCCCTTGTGGTCCATCGCCGCATGACATACTGCTTCCTATTAGCACAGTCACACAGCTACAGGCACAGCTGTTCAGCCACTAATCTGCAAACCCCAGTAGATTGGAAATTTCAGAATCGCTTTTTCTCCCCTTCTGTCTCCCCACTGCCCTCTCCTAAGAGATGAATTCATTTTCATTTTCGAAAACTTATTTTCCTGTCATTCTTGTTGGTGTGTTTCCCAGTAAGAAACACAGAAGAACAAAATTGGAGTGCGATAATCTTGCCTTTGTTCATTAAAAAGAACCTATGTTTTTTTGAGAAGTCCATGTGTTCTGGGTTCTGAACTGACACGCTGTGCTAGGGCGCATCACATTTTGTAGCATCAATCAGTTTGTGTGTAATAATCTGTTTGATAGGATGGATGCAGCAGAACACTGTGTGTCAGAATCTGAGACATCATCTCCAGAATACATTTCAAAACTATTTTCAGCTACCATTCTTCCTTTTGTGACCTATTTTAATAAGTGAGCAGTTACTTATTTTTCAACAAAATTCATAATCTAATATTTTCCATTTAATATCATGCTTGTTTAATAACAGTTGGGAACCACCATGTGAGAACAATGACACACTACTACAATTAGTTGCAGGCAGTGAGTTACCATTACGGGGGTGACCTCTATTTTTAATTGGTAGCGAGTTGACAGCTGATCTCTGCTGACGGAGGATGATGGAAGTACAGAAATGAGAGGTGAAGGATACCCAGTAGATCATGTACGCCATCTCTCTGCCAATGGCGAGCACCAAAATGACTTGTCAGATTTGGAAACATGAATGGCTGGATTCTGGCAGCAGTGTTCCAAGCTGAAAACATCCTTTGGGGGAACAAAGTGATTTAAAACACAGCTCTTGGGATTTCATCTGCTATGACATTAGATCTTCTTCTTACATGGGAGCTTGTACGACTATCGGTTCTGCTCATTGAACTGGACCTGAATATAAGAAAGAGCTTCAATTTTGATACCAGCTCAGAAGAATTTATGGACAAAACTCTGCCATGAGTCACACACCTGCTATCACCCTTAGCTCTGCAGAGGCCTGAAGTTGAGCAGCCCTCTCCCTCTTGTGTGTCTCACTTACTGTTTCTTCTCTTTGGTAGCATTTACCATTTTGCTCATTAGGTAGTAGATGGTAGCATGGCACTGCCAAATTTCCACCATTTTTTCTAAATGTTGTGGTCTTTCACTGGAAATACAAATTAGATAATTTCTTGTTTACAAGCCTGAAAGGAAACCCACTGGCCTTCAATTATGTCCTGTATATTGATGGTGCACAGCAGTGAAATGTGTTATATGAAAAAGCAGTAGGGGATGAGCAGGCCTGATAGCCCGTGTATCTCGCAGTGGGTTACCAATCATGCCATGAGGAGCTTTTACTGAATGTCTTACTCCTTGCAAAGTGGTTCAATCGTGCTGCTGGCTAGATTTGTTGTCGTGTCAGGTTTCAGACTGCTGATAATCCTGTCTTCTCAAGCGGTAAAGCTTTCTCAGCCATCACAGAAGCAATGAATCTGACACCTTCTCATCGCAGCGTTCATTTTATCGTGGTCCTTCTGGAGAGTACAATCTCAGACACCAAAGTTAAACTTGGGCTTTCAATGTGTTTTCAAATAGAAGAACATTCTGGCTATAGGTCACAGTGAAATGCCATCAGGCTGTCTGCAGATTATGAGCAGAGCTTTCGGATGCTGTCTGTCATCCCACTCTTCATCACTGTGCTTTAAAGAGGTGGAGTTGTGGTTATGGATGACACATTCCTCTCACATCCAAAATGCAGAAGGAAGCATTTAGATAGCTTGCCTATTCAGTGAGGAACACTTTTCCTCACCACTGTTTATTTAGGTGAAAGCAGTCTTTTTCACACAGGCCTGGCTCGAAGTTGTACGCCCTTTTATTGCATCGGAACTTTTAGTTAAAATGAATCTGGCAACTGTGCTAAATATTAGCTATATACATCATGTTCACCTAAGACTTGTAAAAGTGAGCAGTGCTTTTATGGAATCATAGAATCAAAGACTCAGAGAATCATGCTGATTGCAAAAGACCTCTCAGATCCCTAGGTCCAACTCCAGCCCACCCCACCATGCCCACTGCCCACGTCCCTCAGTGCCACATCCCCACGGTTCTGAGTCACCTCCATGGACGGTGACCCCACCACCTCCCCGGGCAGCTGTGCCACTGCATCTTTCTGAGGAATTTTTCCTAATATCCAACCTGAAATATCCAACCTGTTTCTTTGGTGCCCATCTTTCAACTCTTACGATAGTATCTCGTTATTTATATGGCACTTTTGCAAGTGCTTGCCACTTAGCTATTTTCATAACTGTTTTACAAACCTCTTGTATCTTCTAGCCTGTGATAGAATGACACAGAGTCATTCATCAGATATTTCCAGCTCCACAGTGACCTTGTTGCCATGCAGACGGCCAAGTGAGTGTTTGGTGTACCAATGGAGAAGAAACCTCTGTGATATTGCTGTGAAAGAAGGAGCAGGAAAAGTGTTTGAGACGAAACAAGTGGGGGAAGAGGAGTTGTTCAATGAGCAGCTGATTGGCTTTAGGAAGCCAATCAGCCTCCTTCACCCCATCATGGCTTATCCCTTTTCCTCCTCCTCTCCCCATGCAGTCATCGTGCTTGTGCTGAACGGGTGGCAGAGCTGTGTTCCAAGTCCTAGCCCAGCAAAGCTGCTAGGGAAGGAGGAGGCTAGTGGTAATTGGTTAATCAGCTATTTTCAATTCAATTCCTGGCTGTGCTTACCATGGCAAATTAACAGTCCTTGTGTGTAAATATGACCCCTACTCCTAGATTAATTTGATTATGGGAGAATCTCAGTTTTCATTTAAAAATAATAACTTTCTGGCCGCTCTGATAAAACAAGTTTGGATATGCAGTCTAAATATTCCCTAATGGTTTAAAAAACAAAAGATAAATATGAAGAACAAATGAATCTCTTATGGGCGAATAAAGAATAATGTTTTTAAGTCTCTGCTATGATTGCTTGAGGTTGAATATTTTGAGAGCAGAAAATTTCTCATTTTCACTCAGTGCTGGATCAGCATTCTGTGAAAGCCAAATCTTTTTCAGGTTGCTTCATTTGAGTCCGCAAGCAGGGAGCTCATCTTCATTAATGACATCTGTTATCTTATCCTAGGGTTCCTCTCAGATATCTGCAGTTACGCAGAATGCCCTGTATAGACTTTCTGCACTGCTAATTTCATTCTTGGTGCAACTTTCGTCTGTATTGCTGTGAGAGATGACTTTCCCCATGTGTATCTGGCTGCTCAATAGTACACAAGTGCAATAACATTGCATGTTTAAGACAGAAGTACAAGCTTAAGTCTCTATTAATTGCAAGTTGTATTCTTTTAAAGGCCTGATATGTGCTATAAATGCCTTCGCAATGAGTGCATTAGTAATCTAATTTAACAGCAGCAAGTCTTTATGTAACAGGGCTTTGATTTTCCTCTAGACTTACACCTACAAGCAAAAGAGTAAATCTGCTTAAAGACAAAGTCAGGCTGGTCTGGAAGGGAATGTATTTTTATAAATTTCTCATTAGAACATCTTCTGTTGTTAAATTTCTATTACTGGTGTGATACCATTGACGTACATGGAACTGTGAAGATAATTGAAGTGTATGCTAATAAATTAAAATGTTCCCAAGAACAGGTCTAGGCACAGGAACTTGGTTGTCCGTACTGGTAGATTGCTAAGACAGGGTATAATGTGATTTTGGTTAGGCTAATTAACACACTCTCAAATAGTTTCTAGATAGGACTTGTTTCTTTTGATGGCTTACTAGTACAGATACTGCCTACTGCAGGCAGAGGGGGCAGGAAACTGGCATGGCTTGTCAAGCACCTGCTGGTCAAACTGAGGTAAATGAAGGGCAAGTACAGGCAATGGAAACAAGGATGTCTCACCTGGGAATAATACAGGGTACTGTCCAGGTATACAGAGATAGAATTAGGAAAGACAGGGCACAGATGAAACTGAACTTGGCAAGGGATATTAAAAACAACGGGAAGAGGTTCTGTAGGTACATTGGTCAGAATAGACAGCCTAAAGAGAGTGTACCTCCCTGATAAATGAGAAAGGAGAACTGTCTACAGCAGATAAGGCTGAGGTACCCAGTGAGTTCTTTGCCTCAGACTTCATTGGCTGCCAGGATTCTCATATTTTTCATGTCCTTGAACCTCACACTTCAGAACCTCCAGGTGAGAACTGGGGGAGCAAAGTACCCCTCACTGTAAGGACAGAACAAGTCCAAGACTACCTCGTGAGGCTGAATGTGTATAAATCTATTGGGCTGGACAACATGCATCCCAGGGAGCTGGCTGATGTGGTTGCCGTGCCACTCTTGAAAAGCTGTGGCTCTCAGGCAAAGTTCCCAGTGACTGGAGAAAGGGAAACGTCGTTCTCATTTATTAGAAGGAGAGGAAGGAAGACCTGGGGAACTACAGACCGATGAGCCTCAGCTTTGTACCTGGGAAGATCATGGAACAGATCCTCTTGGAAGACGTGTTAAAGCATGTAAGAGATGAGAAGGTGATCTGAGGCAGCCAGCACAGCACCAAGGGATGACTGTGCCTGACCAATCTAGTGGCCTTCTATAATGGAGTGGGAAGGGAAGGCAACTAATGTCATTTACCTGGACTTCTGCAAGATCTTTGACATGGTTCCCCATCACATCCTTATCTCTAAATTGGAGAGATATGGATTTGAAGGGTGGACTATTTGGTGGATAAGGAACTGGTTGGAAAGTTGCAGCCAGAGGTTTGTGGTCAGTCACTCTATGTCCAGGTAGAGGCTGGTGATGAGCGGTGTCCCCCAAGGTTCTGTCTTGTGACAGGTACTCTTTAACATCTTTATTTAACATCTTTATTTAACATAGATGATGGGATTGAATGCACCCTCAGCAAGTTTGCTGATAACATCAAGTTGAGTGGTGCAGCTGATATGGCAGAAAGAAAAGATGCCATACAGAGGGACCTTGATAAACTCAGAACGTGGTCCCTTGTGAACCTAATGAGGTTCAACAAAGTGAAGTGCAAGGTTTTGCACTTAGGTCGAGTTAATCCCAGATACAGGGATTATCCGTATCTGGGAGAAGAACTGGGAGTAGCCCTGCTGAGAAAGACTTAGGAGTCCAGGTGGGTGAAAAACTTTTCATGAGCCAGCAGTGTGCCCTTGAAGCCCAGATGGCCAACGGTATCCTGGGCTGCATCAGAAGAGTGAGGGCGAGGAAAGTGGTTGACCCTCTCTACTCTGCCCTTGTGAGGCCTCATCTGGAGTATTGCACCCAGACTGGGGCCCTCAATACAGGAAAGATGTTGGGCTTTTGGAGAGGGTCCAGAGGAGGGCCACAAAGGTAATCAGAGGGCTGGAGCACCTGTCCTATGAAGATACGCTGAAAGAGCTGGGCTTGTTCAGTCTAGAGAAGAGAAGACTGTGGAGAGACTTCCAGTATTTAAACGGAGATTATAAACAGGAGGGAAGTCAGTGTTTTACACGGGCTAATAGTCATTGGACAAGGGGGAATGGTTTTAAACTAAAGGAAGGGAGATTTGGGTTAGATGTTAGGAAAGTTTTTCACTGGAAGAGTGATGAGGGGCTGGAACAGGCTGCCCGGAGGGGTTGTGGATGTCCCGTCCCTGGAGGTGTCCAAGGGTTGGATGGGACCCTGGGCAGCTTTATCTAGTACTTGATCTAGAGATTGGCAGTCCTGCCTGCAGCAGGGAGGTTAGAACTTGATGATCCTTGAGGTCCTTTCCAACCTGAGCCATTCTGTCTTTCTAATCCATGCATTTAACTTTACTTGAGTTCAGTCAATCTTTAGCAAAGGACAGTTGTAGGACTGTGTTAGAAACTGTTAGACTTCAAAGACTGAATGATGCTAAAGAAGTACTGCGGACCTGAGCAACTTTTGATTATTCTACTGAGCTACTTTTGATTATTTTTCCATATATTATGCTGTTTCACAGACAGAAAAGAAGAACTCTAAACGTTATTTCCATAAAAATCCAGAGCATCTCCGGAGAAAGGGCCCAGCACTGCGTACCTCTACAGCAGATTTTGCCTGAAGCTAAAGTTGAATGTCAAGACCTCCAGGATATGTGTTGCTTTCAGTGCATACTATTTCTGTTCAGCAGGGAGCACTGTATGTTGCAGACAGCTCTCAGACTTAGTTTGAAAAATAGTAGAGAATTCCTGCTGTTGAGGCTAGAGCAGCATTTGGTAGTTCTGAGAGGAAGTCCCACATTGCTTCGTTGAGAAATTATGTAGACAAAAATGCTATCAGCCTGAATATCAATTTTAAGAAAAAGTTTTCCTTTACCAGTAGGCTTTCTGTTGAAATCATAAGGGTCAAGAGGATCATGATGATGTTATAAGACATCCATGTCCTCCCAGCTCTTCTTTTCCAAGTGCCTGAAGGCTGTGTAGTCCATTGAAGCATTACCACTTAAAATACCAACTGTATTAAGGTAAGACCTACTTTTCACCAGTAGGAAGCTGAAGTTGACTTTCATAGCCAGCCGTATGTTCACTGCTAGTCTCTGTAGTTTCTATTTTATATGCTGTAAGGCTGCGTCTCTGGAATGACAACGACTTGGAAATGCAGTATATTGTTTCTGTTGGTAAGTTATGGGAAGCCTGTCAGATTTTTTTTTTTCTAATTCCACGGGGCCAAGGTTTTGCTGATTTTCTGGAGTACCTCGATCCAACTTGTAAAAGAGAATTAAAGCAGTGAAAAATCCAAACTGCAGTATTGTTTGAATAGTGTATTTGTTGAGAGAATCTTTATACCAATATGTATTTTTTTTCTTCCTAAGGTAGAATGTATGTTTTGTGGAAACTTTTGTAAATTTTGTATTCTTTTTTTTTTTTTTTTTTGCTATTTAATGCATCTAGGCAGAGGGCAGGGAACACTGTAAAAAATGTAAAATAAAATATAAATGTTAAGGAAATTAATTATTTTATCTAGCTATGATCTTTGAAACAACGTTGGAGGATGACTTGAGAAGTCTGAAAACATTATTTTCTTTCAAGCCCTATTCACCTCTAAAAGTTTAATACTAATTTTAATATATTGAAAGCCTTACCGTTTGAAATGAGAACTACGTCGTACATCATGTATGTCATTCACTCTTTAAATGAAGGCAGCTATCAGGACCAGGGCAGGGTTAGTTTATTTGATCTTGCATGATGTTTCATAATTTTCCTGACTGTTTGCCCATCTCAGATGGCTATAGATCATGTTTGTAATGCAAGCTATGGCTAACAAGGTGGAAACCTCGTGTTGCACTGGCCATATTACTACCCCTCTGGAGCCTCCTAACAATTTCCTTTCAGCAGCCCCTCTCTTGACTTGCATGGCACGGGGCATTCCATCTCCTTAAATGTAAACAATTGTCTTCAGGGGACCTCTTGCACCAACTGCAGATAACCCTGCTTCCCTCCATCACTGCCTGTTGATAAATGTTTGATGCCAGCTGGGATTAGAACTGTGTTATGCCTCTCTGCTAATCAAAAATACTGCTTTCAGGGAGTCTGCAAGGCAGTCCCGTGCTCTCTTTCTGACCTGTTTTATTCCATACCAGATTCTGTACTACAGGGAGAAATATAATATTGAGAAAATCTCTTGGCTTTCTCCCTGGAAAGTGTTTTGTGGACAGAAACCTGTATTGTCAGTTCAGACGATTTTAATCCTTTCCACCAGTGTTGGCAATGACTCTTAGAAGAGTGTGATTAGGAAATGAATGTGAAAATGGCAGTGAAAAAGACTGAGAATATTCTGTTGTGGATCTTTGTATTTTAACTGGGGCTTTGAGTGCTCTGCTCCAGGTTCTACATACAGTCTTGATTGTATAATAATTATAAACCTGTGATATCACAAGGACTCGAAATTTCTTTGTGCTGAGGAGATGAGATGAAAGAGAAGTATGTTGGGATGTAAGGAATATTTTATTTAGAAGTTTGGAAACAGAGCAGTTCCTAGCCATCTTGTCTCAAGGGGAGCAAAGTGAGCTTCAACCATTGTCTTGTATAGAAACTCCCTTGTGCACCATCAATGCTGTCCATATGCACTTTTCTGCATGCATTGTATTCCTTAAGACTGAATATCAGTCCTTATTTAGCTTTTATGCAAATCATTTGTATAGTAGTTCTGTCTTATGCCCTTCCCCAGTGTAAGTTACACTGCAGCTCAAGGTAGGCATCTGGGATTCATGCATGATCACACTGAAAAACTTGTTGTGGAGGAGCACCATGTCCTAGCAGCAACAGAGAATTAGCTTATCTTTGCTTTGTCTGCTTGCCTGATCAGTGCTATACCTGCAACAGTCAGTGTTGATGGGTGGTACTCTACATGCATGCATTACTTTGGTTTCAGCTGACTTCACTTAACATTGGAATTCAGCTCCACTTTATGTCCTGGGGTCTGTAGAGGGCTGTGCTTTTGAGAAATAGGCTGAGAGGCTACAGAGTCCCAGTTACTGGGGAGTCGTGCAGGAGAGCTTTGGTAAATCAGACGTCAGGTGTCAATAGGTGTCTGAGTAAAAACAGTTGTGTTTTCATGGAAAGTGTGTATTTTGTTACATTTTTACTTTTCTTTTTCCTTCTAGATAAACATCATGTCAATGGAAACAGAATGGTAGAACCTTTCCCAGAGGGAACGCAGATGGCTATATTTGGTAAGGCATCAGCTTTAGAATTAAAGCTTTCAGATGTATTGTGTTAAATCTTTTGTTTTCAGCCCAAGTTCAGAATCTGGGCTGCCACAGCCATTTTCTTATTGCTACGATCAGCTTGAGCCACTGATGGTTTTGGGAGATGTCCATGCCCCAGAAAGAGCATACTAAAAGCATTTTGCTGGGTTATACAAACAGAATATTTAATGTCCTGTTTTGTTTCATACAAATTCACAAATAGTAGGTTTTTATGTAAGTCAAGTCCTGTCAGATTTTTCATTAGTTTAAACAAAACTCTGAAGATGATCTTTGACTTTGCAGAACTTTGTGCATGGATCTCAGACAGTTGGGTAGAAAGCTTTATCTACTAAACTTGCAGATCTGTTTCCGTTTGTGTGACCCCAAGCCAAACCTGTTTTGTACTTTGTGAGTCATCCTGTAGACTTCCTACTGAGAGACAACAGTGCTAGTTTTTTTCTTAAGCAAGATATGGACTTCAACTTAATCTGGGAATAGTGAGAATGTGCTGATCTTAGTCTCTAAGAATGAATTTATGGAATTTACTTGGGAAGAAAAAGGTGGATTCCTATGACATTTATTCTTAAAGGTTACTGCTGTAGAGAATGAAAAAATTTCCTAAATCTGTTTTGAACTGTAAGATTGGGTTGTTTAGAAAGGATATAATTCTTTACTAGCTTCTACAGGATGGTACAAAGTCACCTTAGGAAATTTATTGCACTCCAGTAAATATTTATCCATCTGTGATGTTGAAGTAAATCTTGATATTCCTTTATACACTTCCTACATCATCTAGCCTGATGGAGCCATGAATTACAGTTAATACAGGTTGGGTATATAAAGCAGTCCTCACTGGTTTTGACCTGAGCCAGTTCTAATAGAATACATATAAATATTGTCAGACAACATGTGTAACGACATCTGGAGGATATATGTAAAGCTGGAGGATGTACCCATGAAAGGAGGGAAGCAGTACTATATAAATGTCCAGTCTGATGCAGCAAAAAGAAAAAATGCAGCCTGTATGTAACCAGGGGCTGGCATTAGCAGGCAATTTTACACCTGTGTGCAGTGATTCCAAGACGGGTAATGAAATGAATTTCACATGCTATTGAGTAATTAGAACAAATTTATTAACAGCAGCAAAAAGCTTCAATACTGAGATGAACTACCAAAGAAAAAGAACTTAGAAAAGACATAGCATGGATATTTTAGAAACTTGAGCACTGCTTGACAGTTCTTATATAATAACAGTGTATTAATCTATCTGGAATGAATTGATGATCTTAATCTGTTTTCAAACAACTGAGGTATGTTTGTATTTGAAATTGTTAGCAATCCTGTGGGTATTCAAAGGTCTAAGTTAGCCATAGGCACTAATTTGTCACCCTGAAATTATATTTTCAGTCAATTATTTCAAAATATCATAATAAATGTTAACCTGTCTGTGGTACTAATGTTGCTGTGGTTACCATGGTTTGACAAGAGAAATGGTTTGTGGGTTTCACCATTCAATTATCATAACGACTTCTACAAGCACTCTTCACTTTTCCTCTGACTCAGTAGCATCTTCCTGCTGGTGTTCCCTTGTGTGGGGACTTGGGGGACATCTAAACATTCTTGGAGTGGTGGAATGAGAGATTGCTTGGAACTAGTGGAAAATGATTTTCCTTTTCCTTTTGAGTTCTAAGGTTAAGATAGATGTAGAGATACTCCTATGAAGGTGGAGTCATAGAGTTCTGGTATGATCTGATATTGATGTAGTCGTCACTATTTACATTTATAAAGCTCTTCCTTTATTTTCTTTTTGATGCTTAGATCAGTTTTTTCAGTGTTTATGGGGGTGTGGGAATGAGTGTTGTTATTGTCTGTATGACTGTTGATTGTATGTCATTTGCAACCTTTCATAGGAAGTAGTATTCTACCTATGGAATTTCCTTGGAAAAGCTCCAAATCTTATTAAGTATCCTAATTTTAATCCTTCTTGAAGGAGTCTTCATTACTGCTATCAAGCTTGATAGCTTCCATCATTTTTAAATTGCTCTAGGTTTTCCACAAACGTGTGATTGCAAATGCTGGGATAGGTGGTGAAAACTCATGCTGCTGCCATCTGTGCTGTGAATAAATGGAAAACCTACGTGTTCTTAGGTTTACTATTAGACCTGAAAGATAATGGTATACAAACATGACTCTGATGATAATTGTTGTCATTTGTTGGCATTGGCATCATGTTCTGATAAGTGGTATAGAAAAAGGATGCTGCAGTTCATTTTTGCTACGTCCAAAAGGACTACGTTTTCTGTCCCCATGTGAATGGGAATGAAAGGAAGTACTCAAAGAAAAATACTGTGTAAGTAAATCTTGTCCTGAGATTGTTGTTAATCCTATCCGTGTGTGTTCCCCTTAACAGCAAGTTCTTTGTATTTTAGGACTCTGTAAGCTGGGGGAAAATACAGATATAATTCAGTCATATTTTTAGGAGTAGTGGCTCTGACTCCACCTTAGCAAGAGAGTGCCTCTGAAATCTCTTCTGCAGAAGCATCCTTTAATCCTTTAATTGTGGTTGCACAGGGACAAGATTCAAGCAGTTGTCACTGGGAAGCTATCCCTTTTCTTTAAAAATATCTAGAAAAGAATCATAGAATCACAGAATGGCTTGGGTTGGAAGGGACCTCAAGGATCACGAAGCTCCAACCCCCTGCCACATGCAGGGCCACCAACCTTTACATCTAATAGCAGCCCAGGCTGCCCAGGGCCCCATCCAACCTGGCCTTGAACACCTCCAGGGATGGGGCATCCACAGCCTCTCTGGGCAGCCTGGTAAAAAACCTTATGGTTAACCTCACTACTTGCAGTGAATATTGCCACTACTTGTATAGTTTCAGATTCACCAGTAAAAATTAAATGTAAAATGCAATACTGGGTCGTACACGCTAATCTTTTTACCTGCTAGTAAAATTCAGTAAAACTGCTTTCCATAGCTCCATCTTCTGCAAAACCTTCTTAGAGATGCTCCTACTAATGCTGTGCTATTTACTTTGTAATACGACTTCATGCTTTGATCGAGGGTGAATGTACGTAGTGTGTTGTTCCCGCTGCTTTCCCTTTTATAACAGAACCTCACAGATTTCAGCAGACTATTTAAATGATCTTGAGCTTCTCGGGTTGTTTGGCATCACTCAGCTGCCCAGGACACACTTATTGTTGGTTAGAATAAAGAAACGTGTCCTTGTTTCTACAATGGTTCTACAAAGGTAGAAACAAGGATGAAATGGTAGATTTCAAGGGTGAGGGTGAGCCTCTAATGGAAATGTTCGAAGGCTAACCATCCAGTGACCTCTTAATCCAGTTTTCAGCCAATAATGAAGCACTAAGAGCACAGGAAGTATGCAGACATTGCACAAGGTCTCACTGGAAACACTGCAGAATTCTGTATCAAAATCACTTTGTCCCTTAAAGTGAAGAGGGGGGTGTATTCAAACCTTCAGCTGCTGAAGCAGATGCAGTGCTGATTATTGGCTGTTTGAGTTGTATCATGCTAAAATGGAAGAGATGCAATAAAAACGTTCTGGAAGTTTTTCCAGTAGTGTAATTTTAATGGCCATAGGTATTTTCAGTTTATTTATTTTTTTACCCGTAGTGACTGTTTTTGACCAGAAAACAAATGAAAAGAGAAAATAAACATATGTCAGGGGCTTGATAACATGTGGAAAAGGAGTAATCTAAGGTCTGAAATGCAGTCTTGGATAGAAGCTGCAGAGCATATGCTTTCAATAAATGGATAATTCCATCAGTGCCATTGAAATTCTTTGTATGTTCTAAACTCACATTTAAATGCATTGCTGCATTATGCTCAGAAACATTTCTGGTCAGAGTTTCTGAATGTTAATGCTTCATATGATAACTTGTTTCACTGAAATGAAGTGTTGTATGTCATAGAAAGACTCTTATTTACCTTTTCTAAAACCTGGCAAGAATTAATTGTAGTTATTTGTAGTTATTACAGTTTTTAAATACAGGACCATATTATGTTGTATTTGCTTGACATGTACTGGCTAGTAATGGGGTAATTGGTTTCTTAATGTAAACAAAATATAGACAGAAGTAGGATGTTAAGTAACTGATAAGATCTAATTACAGACATTTCTGAATTGGCAGACACATCCAAGCTTGTTCACCTTCTGCTCTGCACTTAATAGCAGCACGTTCCAGTAATTCTGTGTAGCCATATTAGTGTGATATTTTGCCTGAGTTTTTATGTCCTGTTGAGATTCAGATGTACCCTCTGCATTGCCACAATTCCCACTGCTTCCAAAGGTTATTAAAAAGCAAAAAGAGAATTACACCAAGGTTCTCCAATTTTCCATCCAGTTTCTCAGCCTTCATATACAGCCTCCAAGTATGGCATTGTCCAACCCCCGCATGGCTCAGGCTGAGCTCCTTGAGTTGGACCTGCTCCTGGCTGGTTCAGCCCTTCCTAATGAAGGCTTCATCAGGGCAACTTTTCAACTAAAGGAAGATCATTTCCAACTGGATGCATTGAGGCGTTTTCCCCTCTTCTGACAGCACAGAATGTTTTGGCTACTCCTTTCAGCTGAAAGTCACAGGACTTTTAATTAAAATCCTGAAGATGTGTTTGGCAGCCATTGCATAGAATTCTCTGGCGTAAGTCATTACATGGTCCCATAGTTGCAACGTTTCTAAAGGATCTGAGTAGAATTCCCAATGTATTGGGTCTTCACACTTAAAGGAACTAGTTAAAACCTATGATTAACTTTTCAATGCCGTATTAACGTGCACCAACCCTTTTACTTTGCAGCACTGAGAGACATGGTCAGTGGGCATGGTGGGGGTGGGTTGGGGTTGGACTGGATGAATAGAGGTATTCTCTTACTGTAATGGTTCTATGATTCTATACTAGACTTTGTGACCCCAGCTGTAAGAATAGACTATGGTCAAGTTTTCATACTTTCTAGACCTGATGGACATTTGGGAAATCTTGGCCAATTAGGGAACTTTTTTTTTTGTGTTCTGTTTTAAAAGGTGATTGGGAAATACATCTTTCCAATGAGATGATTACCAGCAGGTAAATATATTGACATACAGCAGTTGACGACAGGGAAGTGGCACGGCGTATTTAAGATGTATTTATCCACGATGACTGTGCATAAGTTTCCTTTCCTAGTTCCTGAGGCCCCCACTGGTGGCCTTTAAGATAAGCAAGTGTGTTAAGAAGTCCTTTACTCTGACTCAGTTTTGAATTACTCTGGTTTTATAATGAGCTCTGTTCTTTTCACCACAAAAAGAAAATCAGAGGAAAAAGTTTGGACCCCCAGAGAAATATCTTTGTTTTAGATAACTAGAAAAGATCAAACAGATTTTCTCTGTTGCTCAGAAAAGAAAAAAAAAAAAACTTTAAACCATGCTACACGTCAGAAGATATTACATCTCTGTCTGAAGAGAATACAAGACTTCATGATGTGGAAACAGGTGTGTGTGCTGTGACCCAAATTGTAGGAGAAACATGTACAGCAGTATTACCAGATGTTACTGGGATCAGGCTGTGGAAGAACTGAGAGCCAGAGGGAACATCTTCCAGAAGGATTCATGTTTCTCATGCTAATTCTCTTTCAACATCTTGGAAAAGTGGAGGAAGTATACTAAGTGGCAGGATTTGTACAGTTCTTCACAGTACGTATATTAAAGAAATATATCACTATTTCCCATTTTCCTTTTGTTTTATCCTCCACATACTGACTTATAGCCTCTTTTTAGTGCCTCTTCCAGAGAACTGAAACGCAGCCCACTTCCCTGCCTCCATCATCTGGTCCTGGCTCATGCTTGTTTCCACTGGTGCTTAAACATTCTGCTCATAGCCTTGCCAGAAGGTCAGTGCTCTGTTTGCTGGTCAAACGTTCAGGAGTTGGGTCAGCAAGAAGCAATTGCCAGAGAGCATTCCTTATTTAGAATTCATAGAATCATAGAATGGCCTGGGTTGAAAAGGACCACAATGCTCATCTACTCTCAACCCCCTGCTATGTGCAGGGTCGCCAATCAGCAGACCAGGCTGCCCAGAGCCACATCCAGCCTGGAACTCTAACCAGGCAGACCTACAGTGATGAACACATAAATGAAGATCATTCCAAGGCCCTTTGAAAATAAAAATCTTATTATTTAATTTCAGTTGTCCTACTGCACATCATTTACGTTATGCGTTAAATGCTGGTGATCTGATTTGATAGCATTGTGCATCACAAGTGCAGAGCACTATGCGAGACAGAATCGGATAGATATAAAATAGTACAAGTCTGCTTGGTCTTTGCCAAGGACATTGCCAGACGTATATAAGCGCTAATAAAGAACAATAAAGTATGCCTAATGCAAAGTGAAAGCTGTCCTTGATCAGCACAGCCCTTCATAACATTCTTGTATTTCAAAGGATCCATGTCTCTTTCTTTTTGCTTCTGAAAACAAAAGTAATGTGGCCTTCAAACACAATATCTGTCCTTCTCCATCAGGGACTTGTTTATGTTAATTTAGCTTTCTTGAGGTAATGAAGAATTTAGCTTTGTGTGGATTTCCACTTAGAGTATGTACTGCACATTAGTGCAGATCCAGAGGCTCTTAAAAGTAAATCAGTTCACAGCTTTCCAGTCCATATTATTCACCTTAAAACAGCCATTGAATTATATTTTTGGGGGACTTTCTCGCTTAGTGAGAAAGTTCTTTAGCTTACATGATTTCGGAGATAGGGCTCAGTGATCTCCAGTGGCAGGAATTGACTCTAATGCCTGTTTTATTTTCTCTCTAAAAAGCCAGCACAGAGCACCTAGATTACTTTAGCTATGTAAAAGCATTGCAGAGGTAATTACTTGCCTATGATAAATAGGGATATATCAGTGACTGGGATGAACATATGCTTGGCATCATTCTGAGTTGGTTTAAGTTTGAAATAGAAGTAAATTATCCTGTTAATGACTAGAGGCTGCCCTCATCAGATTTATGCTGCTTTGTGGGAGATATATGTGTGTGTGCGTATGTGCTGGGATATACACACATACACATTTACAATACAAATTTATCCTTAGATTCCTGTTAATAAAGCACAGAGCACAGTGACATGACATAAAACGTACAGGATCGCAATGTTTTGCTCTATTCAGCCATGAAAAATATGATGCTAATTGTCTGTAGTTACAACAGCAGAGAAAAAAACATCTGAGGAGGTTTTTGGAGGTATAACACTGTGTTGTTTTGATAATTTTAGACATCCTCTGACATTCACAAAGTATTTTCAGCTCAACTTACCGATTGTAGTGGATTTATCCTCCCAACAGCACGTCACAGACCGACAGTTTTAGAACTGGGGGTAATGAGACAAGGCAATTAGGGTTCTATATGAAAGAAAGCAAGCATTACGTATAGGGTTACTTGGCATGGAAAAATTTAGTGTCATTTTTCTGATTTTCGGGAACTTTTTTCCCCTTACGAAACCATAATCAGGTTATTGGTGATCTAAAAAAATATGTCATTTTGTATCTCGCTTAAAATCTGAGATAGAAAAACCTTCACATATTTTTTGAAATTCTAGCTTAGAAACACTCTGGTGCTCAGGGGAATCAATTGGAATCTTTACAGGTCATCAGCCTGGAATTAATCTCAATAAACTTTAGGCATCTAATCCAAAGTTGTCTTCAAGAATTCCTCCCTGGTCAGAGAAGATGCATTTGGAGGTCAGTTCACAACAGTTCCTGCCTTAGGAAGGAATGAATCACCCTTTGTATTCTATCAAAAGCTGTCTAGCTTCGACCAGGGAGAATTCATTCATTTCCATAAACGTGTTGCAGATATTTTATGCCACGTGAGGTGTCTTAGGGCATCTGAGAAGTCCACAGGGCATTGCGACAAGTCTCAGGAGATCCGTGCTCTTCTGAACTAGTAGCTGAAAGCCAGATAGAAGGAATTATCATAGAATCATAGTACCGTGAAGGTTGAAGAAGAGCACTAAGATCCTCAAGTACTACCCCAGCCCACCACACCATGCCCACTGTGTCCCTCAGTGCCACATCCCCACGGTTCTGGAACCCCTCCAGGGATGGTGACCCCACCGCCTCCCTGCAGCTGTGCCACTGCATCACTGCTCTTTCTGAGAAAAAATTTTCCATAAAATCCAACCCGATATCAGGGACGTCCAAAATGATATTAGATACCTCAGTTTAGGGATTCTATAGCAGATAAATATGCCTGTATGTAAATGTAAGATGTCAGTGTCTATAGGTGAGATAGGTGCCTGATCTTCTGTTACTGCCCTTGGAAAGGTCATCTGCAGGGCAGAAACAGTTGCCCATGTTGGTTTACATTGGCACTTTACATATATATATATATATATACACACTTTCTGGATCTCCAGCTTCCAAAGACACAGGCCAACCTGTTTTGCAAATGCTGTTCTTACGCTAGTCTTGTAAAGAACCTCTTCATAAGGCATCTCGGGTGGCCACCAGTTGCCTTCATTTCTGTGTTCCTTTTGTTTTTCTGGGTCCCTACTGACCACGACTGGGGGCTTGGGGACACCTTTGATAATATGTGAACACCTGTTTGCACAGACCTAAATGTTGTTTAAGTAAGCATACTGAAGCATAGAAGCCTTTATTTACAGTGTTAGAGGTTAATGGAGAAGAATTTCCCCCAGAGTCCCTTATCTCAGTATTTGTCTGCCACATTATCATAGAACCATAGAATGGTTTGAGTTGGAAGAGACCCTTCAAGGCCATCTGTCCCACTCCCTGCACTGAACAGGGAACCCACAGCTCCATCAGTGCTCAGAGCCCATCCAGCCTGACCTTGGCTGTCTGCAGGGACGGGGCACCACTGCCCCTCTGGACAACCTGTGCCAGTGCCTCACTGCCCTTATAGCCAATCTCAATCTTTTTTCTTTGAGTTTGAAACCATTCCCCTTTGTCCTTTCCCAACAGACCCTGCTACAGAGGGTCCCCTTCTTTCTTACAGCCCCCCTTTAGATATGAATTTACCATTGTATTTAGGATAATGACCACATTATTAAGATTACTTTCAATGACAGACTGTGCTGGCTAATACTGGCTGTCTGATTATTCTGGACAACATGCAAAAGTCTGCTGTCTTCACAAGAGAAAAATCCACTGCTTAAAGGGTCAAACAGAGACTCGTTTCATATTTTGTTATTGGAATACCAACTGGCTTTGCTCTCTGCACAGGATACATGCCATAAAAAAAAATGAAACGACCACAAAACAAAGTATGAAAACAGCCCCTCTCCAAAACACACAAACATCTAAAAGGAAGAATTAATACGAGCAGTTTTTCAAATAAGATAAGATGCACTAATCAGAAAAAAATTCTGATTTGAGTTGAACTGTAAGTAATTTTGAAACAGCCGTAGCTATTTGTTTGTGAGCCAGGAAAAACAGCATGCAATATGTCAGGCTTTGAGATAAAATTTATTGGTGTGTCATTGGCTTAAATCCAACACTGTGCTTATAAATAATATAATCCTAGTGTGACACATTTCTGCTTGAACCTTGACTGAAAATTATTGAGAATCACATTATGAATTATGTAGAAGCAGTCACGCATTCAAGTCAAAAGGATGTAACTCGAGTGAAATGTTGAAATGGATTTGTAATTAGGTACACTATCTAAAGATGCAGAGTTGCGGAAAGGGGCAAGGTGTCTTTCTGTGTACCCAAAGGTATAACATGGAGCCAGATTGGATGGGGCCCTGGGCAGCCTGGTCTAGTATTAACTAGCCTAGTATTAAATGTGGAGGTTGGTGGCAAGGGGGTTGGAGATTCATGATCCTTGTGGTCCCTTCCAACCCTGGTCATTCTGTGATTCTGTGAGCCTTGCTGTTGACTGAGGCTAACAGTCATGCAGCTTTTATTGACTTGTTTTTCTAGGATGTGAAGCCACCTGTATCTCTCCCATGCTATTGACACCATCTTTGGTGTCTTATTTTTGTTATCTCAGTGTGACCCAAGGCTCCAGACAAGCCCTTGACAGTACCTATATACAGTCCATCTGCACAGCAGGGTAGGAGTCACTCAGTGAAATTCGGTGAAATGCATCTGATAAGCCAAGAAAGGACAAGTTTAGGTTTTAAACATTAGAATGACTGTACTCAGAATCCTTTCTGACAGGAAAAGAGAATTTCAGTTGCTTTAAGTTGAAGGAGGGAAGATGTCAGGGGGAAGTTCTTCCCTATGAGAGTGGTGAGGTGCTGGAACAGCTGCCCAGAGAGGCTGTGGATGCCCTGTCCATCCCTGGAGGTGTTTGAAGCCAGGTTGGATGGGGCCCTGGGCAGCCTGGTCTGGTGTTAAATGTGGAGGTTGGTGGCCCTGCCTGTGGCGGGGGGGCTGGGGGTCCCTTCCAAACCAAGCCATCCTGTGATTCTGTGATAATGTGAGTGTGCTACTATGGTCAAGATTTGGGCATATTTTAGATGTAGAAGAACTTGGTTTTTAGTAGCTAGCATGATCCCTCTTCAAATCATTGTGTAGTGTCCTGTTTGGCCATGGTTAGTAGCAGTTATTTGTAGTCCACTGCAGAGATTCACACCTGGGTCCTTCTCTTACGTGTACTGCTTTGCCCCCAGGCTCTCTTAGAATCATAGAACCATTAAGGTTAGAAAACACTTCTAAGATCCCCAAGTCCAACCCTGATCCACCCCACCATGCCCACTGCCCTCAGTGCCACATCCCCACGGTTCTGGAACACCTCCAGGGATGGTGGCCCCACCGCCTCCCTGGGCAGCTGTGCCACTGCATCACTGCTCTTCAGGCAAATAAATTGTTCTTAATATCCAACCTGAACCTCCCCTGGTGCAACTTGAGGCCACCACCTCTTGTTATATGACTGGGAGCAGAGGCCGAT